>LR738709.1:727268193-727336491 GCA_902687465.1 Secale cereale | reverse complement strand
AGAATCGTCCAAAACTGCGAGTGTTGATGACCGACACATAACCGCAACTTGGGGTTCAACAACAATGGAAATCGCTTCGGGCCCGCAAAACGGTGAGTAATAGTCCACGAAACGGGTCAGAATTGGCCAATACTGTGAGTGTTGATGATGGACACGTAAACGCACCTCGGGGATCGTCAATCATGGAAATCACTCTGGGACCCAAGAACGATATGTAATAGTGCACGAAACGGACCAGAATCGACAAAAACCACGAGTGTTGATGACCAACACATAAACGCACCTCAGGGTTCGTTAATTGTGGAAATCACTTCGAATCCCCAAAATAGTGAGTAATAGTCCACGAAACGGGCCAGAATCGGGCCAGAATCATGGAATGACATTTTTAGCATCATTATGTGAACACTCTAACCCCGTGTCGATTCAGGTACTAACAGTGTAGATTCTGTATATGAAAAAAAACTCATACAGATTAAAAAAAGTATTCCATAACTTACAAATGAAGGTAAAAGATGTTTAGTGAAGAGTTCATGACCCTTCTCAATAATCCTGCAAAGAAACCAATACTTCTCAATTCATTTGCAGCAAAATGCACTCAACAAAACAGACTAAATAGAGATGGCACCTGAGTAAACAAATTAATTAAATCTTGGCAGATCAAGTTACACAGTTATAACAATGACCTTTAGAACATACCAGTCCTCCAATTTTGCGGAGAGAGATGATCTATCATATTTATTCGGCAACATAGCGTTATTCCTGCATAACTAAAGCAACACAAATTCATCAAGATTACCGAGAAAAGATTAACATGGCAACTTCCATTAGTGAACTTAAACAACAGAAGTGTAACAGTTGGGTAAACTTTTGATCAATAACAAGCAAAAAAAATTAAAATGGAACGAAAAGCCTCCCTAGAGTTAATAGAATCTAGTGGTGATCAATTGAACATAATTCCAAAAAAATTATAGAAAAAAGCAAACACATTCTTTTATTATCTACTAGTAAGATAGTTTAGGAAATAAATACTAACAATTAGAACATAAAGACAAAAGTAGAACCATATCAAGATGTTATTTATTATTAGTACGACCAGTTCAATTGTCAACCTTCTACACAGATAAAGGAGGGAGGGCGTCCACTACTAGCTCTTGAGAAAAAAAACCTATAAACCAGCTATAGCAGGAATACATCAGGGTGATGGACTATTACTACTTGTAGAATGGTATCGAAAAACTAAAAACGAGATACACAACATACACAATTGTGCACAGAAAAAACCCTAGATTCTCGCTAGACATGACAATAACAACCATTAATCTACAGACTAGCACGCCATAGGCAAGAAAACTAGAACTAGGAAACCTATGGACTAGATATAGCAGGAATACAGTAGGACGAGGGATTATCACTAGTTGAAGAAGAAGACTGTACAAACCAGCCATTCCATTCCAATATTAACCACGGGAAAAAGAATCAGAAAATGATGGACATCAGAGATTATAGGGCTAAACAAATCAGACTTGAATAATGGTCAATCCGAAATAATTCCAAAATTTTGAAGTACAGACAACCACACCAAATTTATTATTCAAGCTGCACTCATCTTTTCAAACACAAGGAGAATTAATTTAACTAGTTAGACACATTCATTTGAGTTCATTTTTTCAAAAATTTCCGCCTTACTAAAAACTACAAGATCCACAACACACATATATTCCTAGGAAATCCCCTAGAATTCACAGTAGGCATAAGGATAACAACTATTCATCTATAGATCTAGCTAGACAAGATGCAAATATAGACGACAAGATAGAAACCAGTATAACAGTTACATCCAAAATTATGGACGTATTAACAACATGTTGCAGTAATTGAACAGAACATTTTCAAATAAGTAAATACAAGCACTATATCTATGAGTTTAGGCAAACTATGGACTAGCTATAGCAGGATTATGACGAGATGACGGATTATCACTAGTTGCAGAAGAAGATTCTACAGATCAACCATTCCATAAGAATTTTAGCCATGGATAATAGAATTAGCGGTAATTGTTACCTCTTAAAGGAAATCAATGACTCTCAAGTCACATGAGCGTCACCAACATATACACCAACGTCCTCCTTGTTGAAAGATACAATAGATAAGTACAACATCTTAGAAGAACGGGTACACAATCAGAAAAGTATAGTGATACATATTTAATTCAGGACTAATAAAGCACTACAAGAAATATGTCAACTCGCGACTATCAATATTGGTCACTGAATGTCCATTGTTTTCCATGGGTGACCTATTTGTGACAAAAACAATTGGTCAAAAGATGGACGTCTCTAATGAAACTTAATGACCTTGTTTTTTAAATGGTCGTAGACAATTATGACCAAAATAAAAGGTCGCAAGCTCTAGAACCAATTGTTTTGGTCACTGGCAGCCTTCCCACACCACGTCAGATCCAACGCAGCAAGCTAACATGGCAAAATTGTGACCAAATGAAAAGGTCGTATATTAGAATCAGCCCGCTCTAGTTCGGCAGTCTTTATGGGCTGAGCCCAATAATCAACCCATTTAATATATTCATTTCTATTAAACAAGGGCTCCCCCATCTAAACGCTAGTCCTCTGTGTCCATCAACGTCTTTGCTACGGCCATTGGCTGGTGTTTCTCTGTTGGGTCAGGGATGTACTTTCTTATGCATGTTGTTTTGTTTCTTACACGGGCTACACTTTCTAGTGGTTTGTTTTTTCCTTTTTAGCTTTCCTCTGCCTTTTGACATTTGTTTGTTTGTTTGTTTGTGAAAACTGAATCTTTTTGAGAGACGACACCATACTAAAATTTGTTGCATAGTCAATTGTGAGCACTTTTTCATATTTTTTCCATGTTCTTTCTTTGTTGATGTTGCTGGCAATGGTTCACATTCAAGGTTTAGAAAGAATGTCCATATTTGTTGCGAACATGATGGTAACCTTCAAAGCAAATAATTTTTAACATAACAATCACTTCTATGCCAACCAAAAATAATCATGTGAATAAGTAGGAGGTAGGATAATAGAAGGAAAACAGTCATGGCGCGAGGATTTTTTCCATTATTTGGATAGTAGATGATATCTTACATCCATATTGACGGTGGCTTCGAGACAAATGCTCTAGGATTCATTACTTTCGTTTGTGATGCCCACCAAGCGGCCCATGAAGCACAACGAACCTATTCTATCATAATTTGCACTTAAAAGCCCCACAAAGAGTAGTCTTCACAAGTGGGTTATCTCCGGACCTGTACAAACTTCTAGTGTCATTAACAGGTAGAACTTGATAGGATCACAAGTGACACCTAACCATCTAGGATGTGGTCACCAGCGAAGAGTAACAAGCACAAGTAAAGCCACTTGATAAGAACTCCTTGAAAGATCGTATACCAAAGCTCCTCTCGAGAATCCAAGTGAATACTCTCTCACAAAGATCATCTTGTGGTGAAAGAGATGAACTTGATGAGTAGAGATTCAAGAAAGATGAGTTGTTGAACAAGAATCAACAAGTGAACATGGAATTGATGTCTACTACACACTTCTATTCTAGAAGACTTTGTTGGGGCTTCAATCGATAGGATTGTAGGACAACATCAATTACCCTCAAGAAAATGACCTAAGGTTTATCAGTTTGTGGGAGGTATAGCTGGAAAGTATTACCTCACAAACTACCATGCAATCAAGATACATTTAGTCTCCGGTGCCACAATGCACTAGTTCAGCGAAAATAATACGATAAATGGATAATGTGGATGGTAAAAGTATGTTTGTATTTTATGAATAAACAAATAAAAGAACAAGGTAACAACAAGTGAACGTGACTAAAATGATGTCAATACTTGTAAACAAGACTTAGGGTTCATAGTTTTTCTAGTGCCAACTCTCAACATCGATAGGGCACACCCCTATGTAACCTCGGGAAGTGTAAGAAACAATATTAGAAAACACCTACTGATATTTATCATTCTAATGTAAAAACATAGGTTCACACCCATTGTCACTACGAGCGTCTGAAAAAATTATACTACATATGCATCATATAAAGTCTCACAGGCTCCCAAAAGATTCTACAATATAGGAAACTCATAGTATAATCAACATTCAATCCAACACAATGAGAATAGGATGGGATACATCACATGCATGGTTCAACTCCAATATCAAATCCCATGATACAATAAAGATTGGAAGCTTAAATGATCAAGGGAGAGAGAGCGAAACATAGAATACATATCTACTACTACAAACCCTCATCCTTGAGAGAGGACTACTCCCACATTATCATGGGAGCAATAAGGGGTCAATCGAGAGGTAAAATATGGTGAATTCCATATCTAGCATAGTGCCAGAATAAGGATAAACATATATTGACTCGAATCGGCAAGTGGGGAGGGGGCACGTAAAAATATGGCAATTGTTTTTGTGTATATATAGCTGGGGGAGCTGGCAGAGGTGATATCAAGTAGTTTCAGGTGGCCTCTTGACACAACCAAGGCATTTTTCAAGTAGCGAGGCCTCGTAGACGACATGGGACTCCCCCATGGCGACCTTTTGGTGTTGAAACTTCACGACATATTTTAATTTTGTTTTTACCCCCCAGAAACATTTTTTTGTGAATTCTAAAAATAAGTAGAAAACAACAAATGTCATTGTGCACTGGATTAATAAGTTAGTGCAATAGATTAGTATGAAACATGCTGAAACAATGTAATAATGGTACAAGTAGCACGAAGATAGCAAAAAGTGTATATATGTTTTCGGCATATCAGTAATCACTCAACACTTCCTTCTTCTCTCCTTTCCTTGGATCTTTCCTCCATGGAGGTGATCGACGGAGTGGAGTCAAATGGGATGTTTGTGGAGTGGAGAGCTGGCAGTGAATCAAATGAGTGGGTGGAATGACTTGAGTTATTACTAAGTGGTGGCACCCACAAACAAGCATCATAGAGATTATAGAGAGGTAGCGAGAGTAAAAATTCTACCTATTATTGAAAAGTAGTAACAATGGGTCATAAGCACAAGTATAAAACTAGCCGAAACTACCAAATCCAATCAAATAATTTTGAACAACCAATGCAATGTTCAGGAACCTGGAAAAAATATAGTAATTGGAAGTACGATGGAGAGGTGAGCGGACATACCAAACACAAAAATGTAGCACCTTTTCACATGAGGATAGAATAGCTCAGAAGTCAGAAGTACCAACAAAAAGCAATTGCTTTGTACTACTGCTCCAACTAGAGCAGTTTGACTATATGAATTTGTAGAAAAGCGCTAAGCCACAACTCAGAATTACCAGACAAAAAATAAATAGATGTACCTGTTGGAGATATGCCCTAGAGGTAATCATGTATGATGATATTTCCTATGTGTTTATGAATAAAGATAGTCCTTGGATGTAATCAATGATACTTGTTGGCAAGTACGTGACTTGTCTATGAGATCTTGTGTTGTATGATACATCCTAAATGGTCCCTAGTCGTAAGTGACGCGTGGGTGCACGTCAGACTAGATTAGCATATGACCCGGTAGATGGTTCGGTCTCACTAGCCATGGAGCATTGGATGCTAACCGGATAATATGGACTTGGAAAGGTCTGGTCGGATTCGACGTAGTCGGATCAGAGTCGAGATAAGGTCTAAGTCGGACAGACCCAACTATGAGACACATTGATATGTCATCTGTGAGTCTCTAGTACAACATACGCTCTATGTCCTAAGACCCGAGTTGCGCATGTACTCGAGATGCTGACATACTTGCTTTGGGCCGACCAAACGCAACTCCGTAACTGGGTAGTTACAAAGGTAGGTTTCGGGGTTGTCCAGACCCATGCCGTGAGACATGGTCGAGCAACATGAGATTTGCCCCTCCGGTCAGGAGAGATATACTCTGGGCCCCTCGTGTGATCCGACTAGGATAAGCATGGCCATCCGACATGGATTATGAGATAATCCGGTTTGTGGTCGGCATCACTGGAACGAGAAAGAGGTCGGGCTAGCACAAGGATGATAGTATCTCCTTGAGTTTGACAACATGTATCGTGAGGCAAAGGGAACAGAAGTGTGACACATTGTATAGGTTGCCTAACCAGCTTCATAGTCTACTTGGTGGTCGGCACACCTTGCTAGAGGCCGCTACCAACCGTGCAGGTCGGAGGTGATCAGAACTGCGACAAAGTCGACTTGAACCTAAGGGGTCGCGCACATAAGGGAAGGAACCTACAAGGTCGGTTCGGAGGACACTGGTCGGATGTGATCCGAGCTGGACTTGGAACGCGATCGAGTAGACTTTGGGCTTTAGGATCCTTACAAGGCCCAAGTGTTGAGCCCGTGACGGATGCCTATAAATAGTGGATGTGTGGCACACTTATTCGGTTGATCGCTTCAGCGCCTTCGTTAGGGCTCTGCATGTGGTTCAACTAGCCACCTCCACTCGCCGCCGGGTTTGTGATCGGACCTAGCAGTCCGCCGCACGACGTTCCTCCTACACACGCGGATACCGTTAGAGGCGGTGCACTTGCGCCGCTCTGATGAACCTGTTCGCGGGATCCGATCGGCTACGTGGGAGATCGGCAAGGAGGAGGAGACGACTCCAGGAACGCGCTGCCTCAACTCTACTTTCGCTGCATGGCACTGCGCGTCTAGGGGTAATGATCTATGATCCATCTCCCTTATCAAGTTTCTAGATGTTCTGTGCGTAGGAAAATTTTAATTTGCAGTCGACGCACCCTACGGTAGAGCCCAACAGTGGTATCAGAGCCTCTGCTATAGGATTTAGATTCAGATCGTATGCATATTAGATATGCGGAGGCGGCAGATGAGATCTATTGTCGTTTATGAGTTCGTCTATGTGCATGGTTGATGAGATCAACTGCACATGGGGATTGATGTGGGTATGTTTTCTATCAATCGGGATCGATAAGGTCGTGACACAACCTAGCCCTACCGATCGGTTATCCGCCATCGGGGTTCACAGTGAAACGTACATCCGAATCGGATTTGCGATGATCGATGAGATCGGTCAGATCAGAAAATTCGGCGTGAACGGAGTTCAGATGCGATATGTGATCTCCGAAAATGTAGTGTGCGTAGCGCCATGTATTTCGTACACGACACTCAAACCGGTAGAATGCGATTCTAGGCATAACTTTGTTTTGCAGGTTTGATGTGAATAGTATGGCTCATGTGTATGTGATGCATGTGTGTAATTTATACATCGCCTGCGCGTCATATTTGTCAGCCGGCAGGAGCCAAAGTGCTGTCATTATAATGTATAATTACTTGCGTGTCGACTTGTGACTCTATGTAAATTCATTACTAGTTATAGTAGTTGGATAATAGAGATCATGTTGGTGGCTTGGCGTCCCGGCGTGACAAACAAGATGGAGTTCCTAGATGGCGATCGGAGTCGGAGCCAACCTTAAAGAACATCCATGAAGGAGCCATACTATTTCACAATATATGTTTATTTGTGATTATTATGCTTCTTAGTTTCTATGCATGTTGAATGGTAGAAACATCCCTCATGAATATCAAGTAAATTTCCATTCCCGATGCTGCACCTCCGCATGTCAAGTACGTCTAGTAGTGGGTTCATCAAATTGGGGTGCTGCTAGGTGTCCTTGAACTGAAGGGTTCGTGTCGGACATGGACACACACTGCATCAGGTTAACTTGACAAGGCTATCAAAACGGTTTTGGGCCTTGTGGCAAAGGAGGTTGGGAGTCGGGGTATGAGATACCTACCCGACCGACAAGAGTCGTATAGAGATACGATTAGCAAGGAATTGCTTACCAGATAGGCATGTGGTCTAGCAGTGATGCTAAAGCTCACTAGTCGCATGTGCTAGTTGGATCCTGAATCACTGAGAGTTTGCAGAGGGATGCTAACTTTAGTGGGAGTATTTATGTTTAAGGCTTGAATTACTCTACTTAAACACATTGCTTAGTGATTGCATATTTTCGGTTGTAGATCAATGGCACCACCTGCTCAACCCAACTTTACAATGAAATCAATCTTGGAAAAATATAAACTTAATGGAACAAACTTTACCACCTGATATAGAAATTTGAGAATTGTTCTCAAGCGTGATAAGAAGGAACAAGTTCTAGAGGATCCACTTCCAGATGAACCTTTCCATACTGCTAATGCCACAACCAGGAATGTCTACCAGTAACTCGTTGATGAATCAAACGGGACCAGGTGCCTCATGCTACCTTGTATGGATCCCGATTTGCAACAACATTTCGAAGATGTTGGGGCTTTCGATATGATCGAGAGTCTGAAGAGCATGTTTCAAGTTCAGGCTAGGACCGAAAGGTTCGACGTCTGGCGATCCTTGATGGATTGTAAGATGAAGGAAGGTGATCCACTGAGCTCACATGTGATCAATATGATTGGATATGTGCAAGCTTTGGATCGGTTAGGCTTCCCGCTCTTGGATGAGTTGGCTAAATATGTAGTTCTGGGTTCTCTTCCGCCCAACTATGGGACGTTCATCTTGAACTATCATATGCATGGCATGGATAAGAAGCTCACTGAATTTCATGGTATGCTTAAGGTGGCAGAACATGATATAAAGAAAGGCACGCATCAAGTGTTGATGGTGCAGAACTCGGCTAAGTTAAAGAAGAGTTGGTCCAAGAAAAAGGCTAAGGCAAAGGGCACGAAGGAGGCAATCTCTGCCGCAGCGCCGAAGTGTAGACCGAAGTTAGAGACCGTTTGCTATCACTGCAAGGAGACTGGTCACTAGAAGAGGAACTGTAGCAAGTAGCTTGCAGAGCATGGCAAGAAGGACGGTAATGTTGCTTCAGGCAAAGGTACACTTGTTGCATATGTTATTGACATTTACCTTGCTGACCTACCTAGTAGCTCTTGGGTATTTGATACCGGATCGGTTGTTCATATTTGTAACTCGATGTAGGGGCTGGTAAAAACTATGCGTGTGGCACAAGGGGAGATTGACATCAGGGCCGGCAACAAAACAAGAGTTGCTTCATTGGAGGTCGGCATGATGCAGCTCGAGCTTCCTTCCGGATTCACTATGGAATTGAATAATTGTTATTACATTCCTGCACTTAGTCGGAGCATTATTTCTGCCTCGTGTTTGATGAGTCAAGGCTATGAATTTAATTTAAAGGACAATGATTGTTTGATATTATTGAATGGTATGTTCCACGGCTATGCATCCATTGTTGATTGGCTATTTATTTTGAATTTGGAAACGCAACCTGTCTATAATATGAATGTCAAGAGGCATAAGCCTAATGAGATACATCCGACATACTGCTGGCATTGCCGGCTTGGACACATTAGTCTGAAACGCATGAAGAAGCTCCATAGTAATGGGCTCCTAACTTCGTCCGACTTCGAGTCGTTCAAGACATGTGAATCATGCTTGCTTAGCAAGATGAATAAGTCTCCTTTTGCAAAGAGTTGCGAGAGGGCGTCCGAGCTGTTGGAGCTTATACACAGCGATGTGTGTGATCCAATGAGCACAACTGCTAGAGGTGGCTATTAGTACTTCGTTACGTTTACCGACGACTTGAGTAGATATGGCTATATCTACTTGATGAGGCACAAGTCGATTTTTTTTTGAAAAGTTCAAAGAGTTTCAGAACGAGGTAGAGAATCAGCTCGACAAGACTATAAAGCTTGTACGATCTAATCGTTGAGCTGAGTGCATGAGCTAGGAGTTTGATGATCATCTAAAAAGTCGAGCTATAGTACCTCAACTCACACCTCCGGGCATGCCATAGAGAAATGGTGTGTCGAAACAAAGGAATCGTACCTTGTTGGACATGGTTCGATCTATGATGAGCAAATCAGATTTACCCTTGTCATTCTGGGGATACGTGATACGTCTCCGTCGCATGTACTTTTCCAAATTCTTTTGCCCTTGTTTTGGACTCTAATTTGCATTATTTGAATGGAATTAACCCGGACTGACGAAGTTTTCGGCAGAATTGCCTTGGTGTTATTTTTGTGCAGAAATAAAAGTTCTCGGAATGACCTGAAACTTCACGGAGAATATTTTCAGAATATATAAAAAAAGTTGACGGAAAGAATCACCGGAGGGGGCCCACACCCTAGCCACAAGGGTGGGGGCGTGCCCACTACCTTGTGGGCCCCTTAGATCTCCACCGACGTCAACTCCAACTCCATATAATCTCTTTCGGGGAGAAAAAAATTAGAGAGAAGATCCCATTCCGTTTTACGATACAGAGCCACCGCCACCTCCTGTTCTTCGTCGGGAGACCTGATCTGGAGTCCGTTCGGGGCTCCGGAGAGTGGAGATCGTCGCCACCGTCATCATCAACCATCCACAATCACCAATTTCATGATGCTCATCACCGTGCGTGAGTAATTCCATTGTAGGCTTGCTAGACGGCGATGGGTTGGATGAGATTTATCATGTAATCGAGTTAGTTTTGTTAGGGTTTGATCCCTAGTATCCACAATGTTCTACGATTGATGTTGTTATGTCTTTGCTATGCTTAACGCGTGTCACTAGGGCCCGAGTGCCATGATTTCATATCTGAACTTATTATGTTTTCATGAATATATGTTTGTTATTGATCCTATCTTGCAAGTCAACAGTCGCCTACTATGTGTTATGATCCGGCAAACTCAGAGTGACTATAACCGGGGCACTTCCCGGTGATGACCATAGTTTGAGGAGTTCATGTATTCACTAAGTGCTAATGCTTTGGTCCGGTACTCTATTAAAAGGAGGCCTTAATATCCCTTAGTTTCCATTAGGACCCTAATAACCCACAAGTATAGGGGATCGCAACCGTTTTCGAGGGTAGAGTATTCAACCCAAATTTAATGATTTGACACAAGGGGAGCCAAAGAATATTCTCAAGTATTAGCAGTTGAGTTTTCAATTCAACCACACCTGAAAGAATTAATATCTGCAGCAAAGTATTTAGTAGCAAAGTAGTATGGAAGTAACGGTAACGGTGACAAAAGTAACAGTAGCAGTTTTCTAGTAATTGTAACAGTAGCAACGGAAAAGTAACTAAGCGAAGATCAATATGTGAAAAGCTTGTAGGCACTGGATCAGTGATGGATAATTATGGTGGATGCGATTCCTCATGTGATAGTTATAACACAGGGTGACACAGAACTAGCTCCAGTTCATCAATGTAATGTAGGCATGTATTCCGAATATAGTCATACGTGCTTATGGGAAAGAACTTGCATGACATCTTTTGTCCTACCCTCCCGGGGCAGCGGGGTCCTTTTGGAAACTAAGGGATATTAAGGCCTCCTTTTAATAGAGTACCAGACCAAAGAATTAACTAGGTCCTCACCGCGACTGGTCCCGATTGTTGTCACTTCGGGGTTGCCGGATCATAACACATAGTAGGTGACTATTGACTTGCAAGATAGGATCAAGAACTCACATATATTCATGAAAACATAATAGGTTCAGATCTGAAATCATGGCACTCGGGCCCTAGTGACAAGCATTAAGCATGGCAAAGTCATAGCAACATTAATCTTAGAACCTAATGGATACTAGGGATCAAACCCTAACAAAACTAACTCGATTATATGGTAAATCTCATCCAACCCATTGTTGGGGAACGTAGCAGAATTCAAAAAAATTCTACGCTTCGCCAAGATCAATCTAAGGAGTCATCTGGCAACGAGGGAGAAAGGAGTGCATCTACATACCCTTATAGATCGCGAGTGGAAGCGTTCAAGAGAACGTGGATGATGGAGTCGTACTCGTCGTGATCCAAATCACCGATGGTCCCAGCGCCGAACGGACGACACCTCCGCGTTCAAGACACGTACGATGCAGCGACGTCTCCTCCTTCTTGATCCAGCAAGGGGGGAGGAGAGGTTGATGGAGATCCAGCAGCACGACGGCGTGGTGGTGGATGCAACGGTATTTCTGCAGGGCTTCGCCAAGCGCTGCGGGAGAAGGGAGAAGTGTAACGGGAGGGAGAGGAAGGCGCCAGGAGCAAGGGTGCAGCTGCCCTCCCTCCCCCCACTATATATAGGGGCCCAGGGGGGCGCCGGCCCTAGGATATCCAATCTCCTAGGGGGCGGCGGCCTATGGGGGGGAACTTGTCCCCCAAGGCATGTGGGGCGCCCCCACCCCTAGGGTTCCCAACCCTGGGCGCAGGGGGAAAGCCCAAGGGGGGCGCACCAGCCCACTATGGGCTGGTTCCCCTCCCCCTTCGGCCCATGGGGCCCTCCGGGATAGGTGGCCCCACCCGGTGGACCCCCGGGACCCTTCCAGTCGTCCCGATACACTACCGGTGACCCCTGAAACTCTCCCGATGGCCGAAACTGGACTTCCTATATATAATTATTTATCTCTGGACCATTCCGGAACTCCTCGTGACGTCCGGGATCTCATCCGGGACTCCAAACAACATTCGGGTTACCATGTGCATATATCTCTACAACCCTAGCGTCACCAAACCTTAAGTGTGTAGACCCTACGGGTTCGGGAGACACGCAGACATGACCGAGACGACTCTCCGGTAAATAACCAACAGCGGGACCTGGATACCCATGTTGGTTCCTACATGTTCCTCGATGATCTCATCGGATGAACCACGATGTCAAGGATTCACTCAATCCCGTATGCTATTCCCTTTGTCTATCGGTATAGTACTTGCCCGAGATTCGATCGTCGGTATACCGATACCTTGTTCAATCTCGTCATGGCAAGTCTCTTTACTCGTTCCGTAATACATCATCCCGTGACCAACACCTTAGTCACATTGAGCTCATTCTGATGATGTCTTACTGAGTGGGCCCAGAGATACCTCTTCGTCATACGGAGTGACAAATCCAGTCTCGTTCGTGCCAACTCAACAGATACTTTTGGAGATACCCATTGCGTACCTTTATAGCCACCCAGTTACGTTGTGATGTTTGGCACACCCAAAGTATTCCTACGGTATCCGGGAGTTGCACAACCTAATGGTCTAAGGAAAAGATACTTGACATTGGAAAAGCTTTAGCATTACGAACTATATGATCTTGTGCTAGGCTTAGGATTGGGTCTTGTCCATCACATCATTCTCCTAATGATGTGATCTTGTTATCAATGACATCCAATGTCCATGGTCAGGAAACCGTAACCATCTATTGATCAACGAGCTAGTAACTAGAGGTTTACCAGGGACACGTTGTGGTCTATGTATTCACACATGTATCACTGTTTCCGGATAATACAATTCAAGCATGAATAACAGACAATTATCATGAACAAGGAAATATAATAATAACCATTTTATTATTGCCTCTAGGGCATATTTCCAACACCCATCACCGTGCAGCAAGCCTACGATGGAATTACTCACGCATGGCGGTGAGCATCATGGAATTGGTGATGGAGGAAGGTTGATGATGACGAGGGCGACGATCTCCACTCTCTGGAGCCTCGAACGGACTCCAGATCAGCCCTCCCGAGCGAGACTAGGGCTTGGCGTCGGCTCTGTATTGTAAAACGAGGTGAATCCTTCTCTCAGATTTTTTTCTCCCCGAAAGTGAATGTATGGAGTTGGAGTTGGGGTCGGTGGAGCCTCAGGGGGCCTACGAGACAGGGGGCGCGGCCAGGAGGGTGGGCGCGCCCCCCGCCCTCGTGGACAAGGTGTGGGCCCCTGGTCTTGATTCTTTCGCCAATATTTTTTATATATTCCTAAAATATTCTCTGTTGATTTTTAGGTCATTTCGATAACTTTTATTTCTGCACAAAAATAACACCATGGCAATTCTGCTGAAAACAGCGTCAGTCCGGGTTAGTTCCATTCAAATCATGCAAGTTAGAGTCCAAAACAAGGGCAAAAGTGTATGGAAAAGTAGATACGTTGTAGACGTATCAACTCCCCCAAGCTTAAACCTTTGCTTGTCCTCAAGCAATTCAGTTGACAAACTGAAAGTGATAAAGAAAAACTTTTACAAACTCTGTTTGCTCTTGTTGTTGCAAATATGTAAAGCCAGCATTCAAGTTTTTAGCAAAGATTATGAACTAACCACATTCACAATAACTTTCAGGTCTCATGTTTACTCATATCAATGGCATAATCAACAAGCGAGTAATAATAATAAACCTCGGATGATAGCACTTTCTGAAAACAACCATAATATGATATAACAAGATGGTATCTCACAAGCCCTTTCTGAGACCGCAAAACATAAATGCAGAGCACCTCTGAAGATCAAGGATTGACTAGACATTGTAATTCATGGTAAAAGAGATCCAATCACAGTCATACTCAATGTAATTTAATAGCAATGCATGCAAATGACAGCGGTGCTCTCCAACTGGTGCTTTTTAATAAGAGGATGATGACTTGACATAAAAGTAAATAGATAGGACCTTCGCAGAGGGAAGCAGGGATTTGCAAAGTTGCCAGAGCTCGAGTTTTGAAATAGAGATGAATAATATTTTGAGCGGTATACTTTCATTGTCAACATAACAACCAAGAGTTCTCGATATCTTCCATGCTACACACATTATAGGCGGTTCCCAAACAGAATGGTAAAGTTTATACTCCCCCACCACCAACAAGCACACTCCACGGCTGGCCCGAAACAACGGGTACCGTCCATACCAACAACAGCCCTGGGGGAGTTTTGTTTAATTATTTTGATTTGATTTTAGCATGGGACTGGGCATCCCGGTTACCAGCCATTTTCTCGTGAATGATGAGCGGAGTCCGCTCATCGTGAGAATAACCCACCTAGCATGGAAGATATAGACAACCCTAGTTGATACATGAGCTGTTCGAGCATACAAAACGTAATTTCATTTGAAGGTTTAGAGGTTGGCACATACAAATTTACTTGGAACGGCAGGTAAGTACCGCATATAGGAAGGTATGGTGGACTCATATGGAATAACTTCGGGGTTTATGGAAGTGGATGCACAAGCAGTATTCCCGCTCAGTACAAGTGAATGCTAGAAAGAGACTGGGAAGCGACCAGCTAGAGAGCGACAATAGTCATGAACATGCATTAAGATTAATCAACAATGAGTGCAAGCATGAGTAGGATATAAATCACCATGAACATAAATACCGTGGAGGCTATGTTGATTTTGTTTCAACAACATGCGTGAACATGTGCCAAGTCAAACCACTTGAATCATTCAAAGGAGGATACCACCCTATCATACCACATCACAACCATTTTAATAGCATATTGGCACGCAATGTAAACCATTATAAACTCTTAGCTAATTAAGCATGGCATGAGCAACTATAATCCCTAATTGTCATTTCAAGCATGTTTCATTCATAATAGGCTGAATCAGGAACGATGAACTATTCATATTTACAAAAACAAGATAGGTCGAGTGCATACCAGCTTCTCTCATCTCAATCAGTTCATCATATATCATCATTATTGCCTTTCACTCGCACGACCGAACGGTGTGGATAATAATAATAGTGCACGTGCATTGGACTAAGCTGGAATCTGCAAGCATTTAATACAAGGAAAAAGACTAGGTAATATGGGCTCTTGGTTAAATCTACAATAATGCATATTAGAGCCACTCAACATTTTCATCGTGGTCTTCTCCTCTTGACCCTCAAAGAAAAGAAAAGAAATAAAACTATTTACATGGGAAAGCTCCCAACAAGTAAAAGAAGAGCGAGAAATCTTTTTGGGTTTTCTTTTAATTATTACTACTATAGGCATGGAAAGTAATCTAGCTAAAAGCTACAACTAATTTTTTTGTTTTCCTTAAGGTTTTTCTGACACACAAGAAAAAGACTTAGAACAGAAAATAAACTAGCATGGATAGTACAATGAAAAAGTATGAGCACCGACTACTGGAATGAGTGTGTGAACATGAATGTAATGTCGGTGAGAAATACATACTCTCCCAAGCTTAGGCTTTTGGCCTAAGTTGGTCTATGGCCACTGCTGGCCTGACGGATATCCAGAGTCATAGTTGGGGTTCTACTGCGATGCAGCGGCTATTGCTTGATGAGCTGCAGCTTGGAGACGAGCCACATCCGTCCTCTCCTCATACTCGTTCGCCTCCTCCTTGGTTATAACATATCTCCTTTTTGCGTGAAAGCAAAAGAAAGTAGGAGCAAGGAGAGCAATATGGACAGTGCGACGTCTGTCAAAGATTAGTCGATACTGGAAGAATTGTTCATTCCTCTCAACAAACTGATGGCGAACCATAGCATTATAATCTAGATAAGCAGGAGTAACTCCATATCATTTTCATGTATGGGTATACGAACATAATTAGCCACACGAGTTGCATAAATTCCACCAAACAAATCTCCACTTAAACCGCTAAGATGCAACTTTCGTGCAACAATAGTCCCCAAATTATATTGTCTATCACCTAGTACCGCACTCTTGAGGACACAAAGATCTGGAACGCACATGTGGCAAGCCTCATCTTTATCGTTAATGCATCTACCAATGAAGAGAGCAAAATAGAAGGGAAATGAATGCTCCCTACGGTAGCTTGTGTGATTTCTCTAGATTCCCCCACAGTGATACTAGCTAGGAAGTCCTTATACTCAGATTTGTGTGGTTCACTAACATTTCCCCACTGCGGAAGTTTACAAGCATCATTAAAATCTGCTAAGTCTATGGTATATGATTTATCATAAAGATCAAATAAGACAGTGTGAGAATTGCGTGAGGATGTAAATTTTAACCTTCTCACAAAGGAGTCAGTTAATTAGTGGTACTATGGGCACTTATCTAACACGAAGTCCTCAAGATCAGCATTACGCACATACGTGTCAAATTATTCCTTGATGCCTGTCTGGACCATAAATTCCTCTGACGGCCTTTCACAAGGCCGCACTTGAGCTTCCCTCGGTGGTTCATCATCCGGCTCACGTATCGCGAGCCTTGGTACTTGCTTCCTTGAGGAACCACCTTGGTAAATTTTCCTATGCATTCTTCTCTAAAAAAATCTGAAATTTTTAGTGACTCAAAATAAAAGTGAACCAAACTCAACAAGATTGATAGCAACTACTCCCACAAGTGCCTAGAGACTATATCATGCATTGGAACTACTTTTGACCACATAAATTTGACATGCAAGCTCAAGAACAAGGTCACCTAAGCAGCAAAAATTTGCAATAAATAAAGCACTAGAACAAAAACTAATTGGACCATTGGAGGAGTCACATACCGAAGAACAATCTCCCCAAACAGTTTTGTTAATGAAGCTTTGAGCAAGGAGATCGAAAATGGCAGCAAGATGAGCTAGAACACGGGTTTGAGCTATGGGAGGATTTTTTTTCTGGAGGAAGACGAAGTGTGTGGGTGCTAGAATAAGTGGAGGGGGGCCACATGGGGCCCACAAGGCAGGGGGCACGCCCAGGGGGGTGGACGCGCCCTGTACCCTCGTGGCCAGGTGGTGGCTCCCCCGGCTGTGTTCTCAGTGCCAGATATTCTTAAATATTCTAGAAAAAATCATATTTCATTTTCGGGACATTTGGAGAACTTTTATTTCTGGGGTATTTTTATTGCAAGGATAATTCAGAAAACAAACATAAAATACTATATTTGCTTTATTTAATCTAAATAACAGAAAGTAAAAGGAGGGTATAGAGAGTTGTGCTTTCTCACTTCATCCATCTCATGCTCATCAAAAGGAATCCATTAACAAGGTTGATCAAGTCTTGTTAGCAAACTCTTTTCGAATAACATGAAACCAGAGAATTTTTGAATAACACTAGGTTACCTCAATGGGGATATGTATGTCCCCAACAATAAGAATATCATATTTCTTCTTGACAGTAGGAAGAGGGAATTCAAAACCTCTAATAGTGATCGTTGAAAATTTTCCAATAGAATTGATAATGTGGACTTGAGGTTGTTTCCTCGGAAAGTGTATCGTATGCTCATTACCATTAACATGAAAAGTGACATTGCCTTTGTTGCAATCAATCAGCCCCCGTAGTATTCAAAAAGGGTCTACCAAGGATAATCGACATACTATCGTCCTCGGGAATATCAAGAATAACAAAGTCCGTTAAAATAGTAACATTTGCAACCACAACAGGCACATCCTCACAAATACCGACAGGTATAGCAGTTGATTTATCGGCCATTTGCAAAGATATTTGAGTATGTGTCAACTTATTCAAATCAAGTCTACGATATAAAGAGAGAGGCATAACACTAACTTCGGCTCCAAGATCACATAAAGCAGTTTTAACATAATTTCTTTTAATGGAGCAAGGTATAGTTGGTACTCCTGGATCTCCTAGTTTCTTTGGTATTCCACCTTTAAAAGTATAATTAGCCAGCATGGTGGAAATTTTAACTTCCGGTATCTTCCTTTTATTTGTAATAATATCTTTCATATACTAATCATAAGGATTTGTTTTAAGCATATCAGTGAAACGCATACGCAAAAAGATAGGTCTAATCATTTCAGCAAAGCGCTCAAAATCCTCATCATCCTTTTTCTTAGATGGTTTAGGAGGAAAAGGCATGGGTCTCTGAACCCCTAGTTCTCTTTCTTTACCGTGCTTCCTAGCAACAAAGTCTCTTTTATCATAACGTTGATTCTTTGATTGTGGGTTATCAAGATCAACTTCAGGTTCAATCTCTACATCATCGTTATTGCTAGGTTGAGCATCATCATGAACATCATTATTAACATTATCACTAGGTTCATGTTCATTTCCAGATTGTGTTCCAGTATCAAAAATAGAAATATCATTGGGATTCTCAGGTGTGCCAACAACAGGTTCACAAGAAGCTGATACGTCCAAAACGTATCTATAATTTCTGCTTGCTCCATGCCTCTTTTGTGTGATATTGCTATGATATTTATGCACTTCCATACACTTTTGATCATATTTGGACTAACCTATTAACTCAGTGCACCACAGTGCCAGTTTCTGTTTTCTGCTGTTTTTGTATTTCAGGTTTTCCCATTACTTAAAGTGCCAGAAAAATTCCGGGAAAAATATATAAAAAATCAGTGCTCCAGAAGCTTCCACGCGCCAGAAGTGGGGCCAGAGGGGAGCCGGGGGCAGCCCAGGCGGCCTGCCCACGCGGCCCCCCTCCTGGCCGCGCCGGGGGGGCGCCTGGGCCCCCCTTACCTCCTCTGGTGACCCCCTTTGGCATATATTTACACCGCGTCCCGAAACCCTCGAGGACGGAACCCTTTTTCGCGATCTCATCTCTGTTCCGCCGCCGCCGCGCTTCCAAGATCGGGAGCACCAGGAGAATTCTTCCCGGCACCCTGCCGGAGGGGAGAACCACCACCGGGAGCTTCTCCACCACCATGGACGCTTCCCGGATGAGTTTTGAGTAGTCCCCCTTGGACCATGGGTCCATGACCAGTAGCTATGTGATGTTCTCCTCCCCTCTTTGTTCTTCATCGATTAGACCTCGTGAGCTGCCCTACATGATCGAGGCACATATGTAATCTTTATGCTGTTGCTATGTTGGGTTTGCTGGGATCCGATGGATTATGAGATTATGTTCAGATTGTGTGTGAGTAATATATTTGATTCACCTCTTTTATATTTATGTTCTTGAGTAATTCTTGCATGTTCTCCGTTGCTGTTTATTGCTTTGGCCAAGTAGTAGGTAGTAACTCCAAGAGGGAACGTTATGCTTGATTGTGGGTTCATGCCCCTCGATGACTAGCTTGAGTGACAGAAACATGAGTCTAGGGGATGTGTTGTTGCCACAAGGGGGAAAACAACGGTGCTTGTACTTGCGGGTGCAAGGATTGTTTACTTTATGCAAAGTTCTTTTAATGCAGTTGTCTGTTGCTTTGAGTTTACACTTTGGGTGGGACTCGCAACTTAATACCAGCGAGATGTTCTGGATAGATATCTCAAGGTGGATGATTAGTAGTAGATGCAGATGGATTTCGGTCTACTTGCCTTGGCGTACCGCCCATGCTATTGAGCCTCTACCTTTCTTTGCAGCATAGTTAGCATTGGTTTGTGCACATAATCCTGTCAATTGCCTAGCTGTAATTCGTTTACCTCGCTTAGCTGTTTTATCGTCTTTTGGGAGAGAGACATCACTAGTGAACATCATGGGACCCCGGTCCATATTACCATCACTGATCACACCCGCTATTTACTTCCTGTTCTTATTTACTAGTTGCAGTCATACCTATCACTATTATCTCTTGCATTTGATCCTTTGTAAACGACAAGGCCGGAGGGATTGACAACCTCTCTGTACTCGTTGGGAGCAAAGTTATTTGTATCTGTGTGCAGGTCCTGTCAAGCAAAAGTCTCTAGCTCTATTGACACCTTCTTGTCGACCCTCGGAGTCTCACGGGATTCGATCCTTGGTATCTTTGCCAAGGGAAAACTACCGCTACGCTACATCTCAAACCTTCCACTTGGGGTAACCAACGAGGGGCGAGAAGCCATCAGAAGCATGCAAAGTCCTATCATTTTTCTTTTTCTTCTTCTTAGAAGGACTAGGTGCATCTACATTACTTATATGAGAATCTTGCTCAATTCTCTTAGGGTGGCCCTCAGGATATGGAGGTTCCTGAGTCATTCTACCCCCTCTAGCCACAACTCTAATAGCATTATCATTTTTCTTACTATTTAATTCATTGAGCGAATTATTTTGTGCTTTAAGTACTTGTTCTACCTGAGTGGTAACCATAGAAGCATGTTTACTAATGAGTTTAAGTTCACCATTAACTCTAGACATATAATCACTCAAGTGTTCAATCATCTAAGCATTATGTTTCAACTGTCTACCAACATAAGCATTGAAGTTTTCTTGTTTGACAATAAAATTGTCAAACTCATCTAAGCATTGGCTAGCAGACTTATAATGAGGAATATCACCTTCATCAAATCTATAGAGAGAATTTACCTTTACTACCTGTGTCGGGTTATCAAGACCATGTATTTCTTCAATAGGTGGTAAATTCTTAACATCTTCTGCTTTAATACCTTTTTCTTTCATAGATTTCTTTGCCTCTTGCATAGCTTCAGGATTGAGAAATAGAATACCCCTTTTCTTCGGAGTTGGCTTAGGAGCTGGTTCAGGAAGTGTCCAATTGTTTTCATTACTCAACATATTATTCAATAGCAATTCAGCTTGATTGACAGTTCTTTCCCTAAAAATACAACCAGCACAACTACCGAGGTGGTCTCTGGAAGCATCGGTTGGCAAATTTTCGTGTTTTGACCCTTTTTGGATAAAAATTCAGGATCTGACCCCGGTTTGAATTTTTTTCGGGATTTGACCCTTTTCCTACTGCCACTGGCTCTGGCGGTAGGGTTAGACAGCCTACCGCCAAGGGCCCAGGCGGTAGGGTGCGACGGAGGGGGACGGCGCCGTTTGCGTGTGCTAACGTGGATAAGTACCCTACCGCCGCCTCTCTTGGCGGTAGACTGTCTAACCCTACCGCTAGAGCGCCTGGCGATAGGCTGTGGCTGGGTTTTGCTGTAAAAACCTTCTGTAACGAAATATGCGGGGGGCCTGGCGGTAGGTTGACCCTACCGCCGGGAGGGCTGGCGGTAGGTTGTGTGTGTTGGGAACGTAGCAGAATTCAAAAAATTTCTACGCTTTCACCAAGATCAATCTAAGGAGACATCTAGCAACGAGCATATTAGAGTGCATCTACATACCCTTTTGTAGATCGCGTGCGGAAGCGTTCGAAGCAACGAGGATGAAGTAGTCGTACTCTTCGCGTTCTTTGTCACCGATGATCCTAGCGCCGAACGGACGGCACCTCCGCGTTCAACACACGTCCGGTACAGCAACGTCACCTCCTTCTTGATCCAGCAAGGGGGGAGGAGAGGTCGTCGGAGATCCAGCAGCACGACGGCGTGGTGGTGGATGCAGCAGGAAATCCTGCAGGGCTTCGCCGGCGCCCTGCGGAGGAGTTGGAGGTGTGACGGGAGGGGGGAGAGGCGCCAGAGGCTTGGGTGCGGCTGCCCTCCCCCCCCCCCTCCCCCACTATATATAAGGGCCAGGGGGGCGCCGGCCCTGGCAGATCCCATCTGCAAGGGGGAGCGGCGGCCTAGGGGGGAAACTTGCCCCCCAAGGCATAGTGGGTGCCCCCTCCCCTAGGGTTTCAACCCTAGGCGCATGGAGGGGGGGCCCAAGTGGTGCGCCAGCCCACCAGGGCTGGCCCCTTCCCCTTTGCGGCCTAGGGGACCCACCGGGATGGGTGGCCCCACCCGGTGGACCCCCGGGACGCCTCCGGTGGTCCCGGGACACTCCCGGTGACCCCCGGAGTTCACCCGATGGCCGAAACTGGACTTCCTATATATCATTTTTTACCTCCGGACCATTCCGGAACTCCTCGTCACATGCAGGATCTCATCCGGGACTCCGAACAACTTTCGGGTTTCCACGTGCATGTATCTCTACGACCCTAGCGTCACCGAACCTTAAGTGTGTAGACCCTACGGGTTCGGGAGACACGTAGACATGACCGAGACCACTCTCGGGTCAATAACCAACAGCGGGATCTGGATACCCATGTTGGTTCCCACGTGTTCCTCGATGATCTTCATCGGATGAACCACTGTGTCATGGATTCACTCAATCCCGTATGTTATTCCCTTTGTCCATCGGTACGGTACTTGCCCGAGATTCGATCGTCGGTATTCCCGATACCTTGTTCAATCTCGTCATGGAAAGTCTCTTTACTCGATCCGTAATCCATCATCCCGTGACTAACTCCTTAGTCACCTTGATCTCATTATGATGATGTCTTACCGAGTGGGCCCAGAGGTACCTCTCCGTCATACGGAGTGACAACATCCCAGTCTCGGTTCATACCAACTCAACAGACACTTTCGGAGATACCCGATGCGTACCTTTATAGCCACCCAGTTACGTTGTGACGTTTGGCACACCCAAAGTATTCCTACGGCATCCGGGAGTTGCACAACCTCATGGTCTAAGGAATAAATACTTGACACCGAAAAGCTTATGCATTACGAACTATACGATCTCGTGCTAGGCTCAGAATTGGGTCTTTTCCATCACATCATTCTCCTAATGATGTGATCCCGTTATCACTGACATCCTATGTCCATGGTCAGGAAACCGTGACCATCTGTTGATCAACGAGCTAGTAACTAGAGGCTTACTAGGGACTCATTGTGGTCTATATATTCACACATGTATCGCTGTTTCCGTACAATACAATTCAAGCATGAATAACAGACAATTATCATGAACAAGGAAATATAATAATAATACTTTTATTATTGCCTCTAGGGCATATTTCCAACAGTGTGACCCTACCGCCAGGGACCTTGGCGGTAGGGTCCTGTGTTTTATTGTTTTAAGTTCATTTGCTTGCTTCTTTTCAAATTCAACATGACAGCAATATCACAACAAGTTTCACAAAATATGATAGCAATATCACAGATCTTAAACAATTAAACTTGGGCATCACATACACATTAACAAAACTTCAAGTGCATAGAACATTTCAAACGAACTTCAACTAATTAGTAATTGGAGTTCCACATAGGTTCACAAATAGCACACACATAGATCCACAAATAGCAAACTCATAGTTCCACTTAGTTTCAAAACCACTAGACAAGTTCAACCAAACGAAGTTGAAACACATAGACAACCCAACTACAAGAGCCAACTATCGAAGAGCATAATCATTTGCTCCTTCCCCTCTTGGAGGTACGGTCCTCGTTACTCTTTGAACGAGTCTCAGTCTTCTTCTTGGGCCGTCGAGGGATCAGTCTCTGGAAAAGTTCCGGACTTGGCAAATTCTTCTTCTTTGAAGGCCTCTTCGGCATCTCAGGTGGTTGAGATGATTGGGTTGGTGGAGGTCCATAATCTTCATCATACTCCTCCTCCCCGTTGCCCTCATCATCCTCATCCTCCTTCGCCCCTTCTTCATATGTGGCCTCCTCCTCCTCCTCCTCCTCCTCCCCATCCTCTTCCTCCTCCTCTACCAACCTAGACGACGAGGGAACATGGATCGATGAGCCGATGTGACCTTGTGTGGCTGCAGGTTGATAAGCTTCAACCGACCCAGCTCCAGCACATCCAAGCAGGCCTACCAGCTTGCGACAACGCTTCACGAGCTTCTGCACTCACAATGAAACAAGGGCATATTAAGTATCAGATTTATGATTGCAAGTGAACCAGATGCATCTGTTCCGAGGAGGCTGAAGTTGTACCTTCATCGTCCCCCTCATATTGTTCTCAGACTCTACGCCTCCGGGGGTATCACCTAGTGCATCTGAGGCTTCAAAAATGCATCTGGTCAGCTCACCAGACTGCAAAGGCATAAGTCAGTCACGATGACAAATACAATAATTTAAAGGCATAAGTTTGAACGGACTTACCACTCTGTTGATGAGGGGTGCAAATTCCCTAAATCCACTATGCATGTCTCTGATGCCGGTCTGGTATGCCTCTTCCTCGGGGTCATCCCTCTCCAGCTCCGCGATGTCTTCCGCCGTCGATCGAGGCCTGAGACAAAGACGATGCTTCTGGCCATCATCGTACCACCTCATGTGTCGGCTCTCATAATCATCCCAGTCGGTCACTCTCCTCTCCCTATCTTTACGGTACCTCCGTTCGTTCCACTCCGTCACATGAGTTTTATGCTGCTCTCCCCAGTCTGTGATCGACTAATTCTTCTCCCGGCTCATCCTGCAAGGCATAGGCCACAAGAAACATCATAATAAAGTCGCCATGCAATGAAATCATGTGCATAGAGAACAAAGCGCTCACATGTGGAGCGCGTGGCTGTCGGTATCAGTGGGCGGGGCCGGTGGGGTATGCTGATACATCCCAAACTGCGTGGCCACGCGGTGTGGCAAGTGCCACTCGACGGCGTACACACAGATCATGGGCACGATGCACCGCCAGAGACCATTCTCCGTAGTGCACATCACATTCAGATCGAAACCCCGCTCTCGGTCATGATACGGCCACCACTTTACCTATTACATATACATTGGTAAGTTCCCACTCTCGGTCAAAAGTGGAATCAATGATAAAGGTGTTGAGCGAGTTCATATACCTGCGAAATCGTCAAAGCGTCCATCTCGTTGGCGTAGGTCTTGTATGAAGTCTTGTTTAGGCCCGTGTAGAGTTTGACAATGTCCCACTCGTAAGCTACGGTGGGGTTTCGAGTCTTGTCACCGTCTTCGCTATAGGCACCCCATGGGCGTCTTCGCATCTTCTCCGGACACCCCACCGGCAGCCGCTCCCACATCCAAATGGAGAGGGCCCAGACAAAGCCACCCATATTGGAGTTGTCTTCCGTCCTCTGCGTTGCATCGTCAAGTTGCAAAACATCAAATAAGGATCAGATATAACAAAATGTCATGGACACAGTTTTGTAGGTAGGTAGGCAATTAGATACTCTCTTACCGAACGGTATAGGTAGGCGAGAGATGCGGTCCCCCAACTGTACCGTGCCTCCCAGTCCGCTAGAAAGAAGAGATACGACCAGTTGGCAGAGTTCCCGGAGCTGTCTGGAAACACGACCTCCGAGAGAATGTACCACAGGTAGGCCTCGCGTACCACTCCACAGTCGTCTCGTCGGCGCCTTCAAGGCATCTGTGCCAGTGCTCCGCGAGCCAGATCAACGGCACACCGGATGTATGGTTACCCTTAGCAACGGGGCAGTCGCCGATGAGGGTGGAAACCCTCTCCTGCTAGTTGGTCCTCTCAACTCGCCCAGTGAGTGCATTAACCTCGATCGACATTGCAGTAATCATAGACCAATCCTCAAGGGTCACCGTCATCTCCCTGCCTGGCAGATGGAAAGAATGGGTCTCTGGTCGCCACCAGTCAATCAACGCTGTCACAGCTGCGTGGACAAGCGCCGGCGGCTGACGCTTGAACTGCAACACAAAACCCAACAGACGGGCTTTCTTGAAGAACGGCGCATAGCGCTCGTCGTATTCCATATGCCCATATACCCCATGACCCCTCATGCGCAGTGGCTGGAGCATCTGTCAAAAAGTTAACGCCAAAAGTTAGGAAATTATTTTCATCAATCCAAAAACTTTGCTCAAGCAAATAATGCGTTGAATCGGAAGCAAGTTTGCAAAAACTAATTGGAGGGATTGGAGGAGCTTACGTTTCTTTCTTCGGGGCCATCTCAATCCGCAAAAACGGTGAAGAATCGGTGAAGATCCGAGGGGGAGAGTGGAGGAGATGAGAGAGGGAGAGAGGGGCGACTTGGGGGAGAAACAAAGAAGAAACCGACAGTGGGGAGGGGGAGGGTGGGGAGATGGGCAGGGCCGCGGGGTCTCGGGCGAAATAACTGCTCGGACCCTACCGCCACAGGCCCTGGCGGTAGGGTTAGATAGCCCACCGCCAAGAGCCCTGGCAGTAGGGTGCGACGGAGGGGAACGGCGACCGTCACCAAGTGCTCACGTGTATAAGCACCCTACCGCCAAGGCCCGTGGCGGTAGGCTGTCTAACCCTACCGCCAGAGCCTGTGGTGGTAAGGAAAAGGGCCAAATCCCGATTTTTTTTCAAACCGGGGTCAGATCCTGAATTTTTATCCAAAAAGGGTCAAAACATGAAAATTTGCCGCATCGGTTAGTCCATTATAAAAGATATCAAGTATTTCATTTTTCTCGAGAGGATGATCAGGCAAAGCATTAAGTAATCGGAGAAGCCTCCCCCAAGCTTGTGGGAGACTCTCTTCTTCCATTTTCACAAAATTATATATTTCCCTTAAGGCAGCTTGTTTCTTATGAGCGGGAAAATATTTAGCAGAGAAGTAATAAATCATCTCCTGGGGACTACGCACACAACCAGGATCAAGAGAATTAAACCATATTTTAGCATCACCCTTTAATGAGAACGGAAATAACTTAAGGATATTGTGATAACGAATTTTTTCCTCATTGGCGAATAGGGTGGCTATATCATTCAGTTTACTAAGATGTGCCACAACAGTTTAAGATTCATAGCCACGGAAAGGATCAGATTCAACCAAAGTAATTAATTCAGGATCGACAGAGAAATCATAATCCTTATCAGAAATACAGATAGATGAAGTAGCAAAAGCAGGGTCATATTTCATTCTAGCATTCAAAGACTTTTGTTTCAGCTTAGTTAACAGTTTATTAAGATCATACCTATCATTGCAAGCTAAAAGTTCTCTAGCAGTTTCTTCATCCATAACATAACCCTCAGGCACAACAGGCAATTCATATCTAGGGGGAGAATCTTCATCATCACTTTCATCAATATTATCAGTTTCAATAATTTCATTCTCTCTAGCCCTAGCAATTTGTTCATCAAGAAATTCACCTAGTGGCACAGTATTATCAAGCATAGAAGTAGTTTCATCATAAGTATCATGCATAGCAGAAGTGGCATCATCAAGAACATGCGACATATCAGATTCAATAGCAGGAGTAGGTGTCGCAAATTTACTCATAACAGAGGGTGAATCAAGTGCAGAGCTAGATGGCAGTTCCTTACCTCCCCTCGTAGTTGAGGGAAAGATCTTGGTTTTTTCATCTCTCAAGTTCTTCATAGTGATCAACAGATATAAATCCCAAGTGACTCAAAGAATATAGCTATGCTCCCCAGCAACGGCGCCAGAAAATAGTCTTGATAACCCACAAGTATAGGGGATCGCAACTGTTTTCAAGAGTAGAGTATTCAACCCAAATTTATTGATTCGACACAAGGGGAGCCAAAGAATATTCTCAAGTATTAGCAGTTGAGTTGTGAATTCAACCACACCTGAAAGACTTAATATCTGCAACAAAGTATTTAGTAGCAAAATAGTATGGAAGTAACGGTAACGGTGGCAAAAGTAACAGTAGCAGTTTTGCAGTAATTGTAACAGTAGCAGCGGAAAAGTAACTAAGCGAAGATCAATATGTGAAAAGCTCGTAGGAATTTTGTTGGATGTGATTCCTCATGTAACAGTTATAACACAGGGTGACACAGAACTAGCTCCAGTTCATCAATGTAATGTAGGCATGTATTCCGAATATAGTCATACGTGCTTACGGGAAAGAACTTGCATGACATCTTTTGTCCTACCCTCCCGTGGCAGCGGGAGGGTAGGTCAAAAGATGTCATGCAAGTTATTTTCCATAAGCACGTATGACTATATTCGGAATTCATGCCTACATTACACTGATGAATTGGAGCTAGTTCTATGTCACCCTAGTTTATAACTGCTACATGTTGAATATTATCCGACACCTATCATTGCCAATCCATTGCCTACGTGTTCGTTCCATATTGATACTTGCTATGAAGGAATTACTCACTCCCAATGGAGAGCATTTGGGAATTGGCGATGGAGAAGGGTTGGTGATGACGAAGGACGAAGATCCCCCTCTCCAGAGCCCCAAACAGACTCCAGATCTGGCCTCCCGATGAAGAACATGAGGTGGTGGCTGCTCCGTCTCGTAGATCGCGATAATTCTTTTTTCTGATTTTTTTCTCCGCAAATGTGAATTTATATTATCAGGGTTGACGTCTACGGGGCCACCAGGTGGGGACAACCCACTTGGGCGCGCCAGGAGGGGGGCGCCCTGGTGGGTTGTGCCCACCCAGGTGCCCCCTGAGGAAGTCCTGGATTACGGGGTCCTCGGGCGTCTAGGCTATGTGACGTAGGCCGGACTGATGGGCCGTGAAGATACAAGATGGAAGACTTTCCCCCATGTTCGGATGGGACTCTCCTTGGCGTGGAAGGCAAGCTTGGCATGCGGATATGAAGATTCCATTCTCTTTAAACCGACCCTATACAACCCTCGCCCCCACTGGTGTCTATATAAACCGGAGGATTTAGTCCGTAGAGCAATGATAATCATTCAGGCTAGACATCTAGGGTTTAGCCATTACGATCTCGAGGTAGATCAACTCTTGTAACCCCTATACTCATCAAAGTCAATCAAGACACGCAGTGAGCATCGACACATAAAGGCACCCAGAGAAATTATGCTACTACTGAAATAGAATTTTTAGCAGTCGCATTTGCTTGTGATAAGTTCAAGCCTTATATAGTTGATTCTAAAGTAGCTGTTCACACTGATCATGCTGCTATTAAATATCTTATGGAAAAGAAATATGCTAAACCTAGACTTATTAGATAGGTTCTCCTGCTACAAGAATTTGATTTGCATATTACTGATAGAAAGGGAGCTGAGAACCCCGTTGCAGACAACTTGTCTAGATTAGAGAATATTCTTGATGACCCACTACCTATTGATGATAGCTTTCCTGATGAGCAATTAGCTGTCGTAAATGCTTCTCGTACTGCTCCATGGTATGTTGATTATGCTAATTACATTGTTGCTAAATTTATACCACCTAGTTTCACATACCAACAAAAGAATAAGTTTTTCTATGATTTAAGACATTACTTCTAGGATGACCCACACCTTTATAAAGAAGGAGTAGATGGTATTATTAGACTTTGTGTACCTGAGCATGAACAGGAATAGATCCTACACAAGTGTCACTCCGAGGCTTATGGAGGACACCACGCTGGAGATAGAACTGCACACAAGGTCCTGCAATCTGGTTTTTATTGGCCTACTCTCTTCAAGGATGCCCGTAAGTTTGTCTTGTCTTGTGATGGATGTCAAAGAATTGGTAATATTAGTAGACGTCAAGAAATGCCCATGAATTATTCACTTGTTATTGAACCATTTGATGTTTGGGGCTTTTATTATATGGGACCGTTTCCTTCCTCTAATGGGTATACACATATTTTGGTTGCTGTTGATTACGTTACTAAGTGGGTAGAAGCTATTCCAACTAGTAGTGCTGATCACAACACCTCTATTAAGATGTTTAGAGAAGTTATTTTTCCAAGGTTTGGAGTCCCTAGATACTTAATGACTGATGGTGGTTCACATTTTATTCATGGTGCCTTTCGCAAAATGCTTGCTAAGTATGATGTTAATCATAGAATTGCATCCCCTTACCAACCACAGTCTAGTGGTCAAGTAGAACTAAGTAACAGGGAGCTGAAATTAATTTTGCAAAAGACTGTTAATAGATCTAGAAAGAACTAGTCCAAAAAACTTGATGATGCATTATGGGCCTATAGAACTACATATAAAAATCCTATGGGTATGTCTCCGTATAAAATGGTTTATGGAAAAGCATGTCACTTACCTCTTAAGCTAGAACATAAGGCATATTGGGCTATTAAAGAGCTCAATTATGATTTCAAACTTGCCGGTGAGAAAAGGCTTTTAGACATTAGCTCGCTTGATGAATGGAGAACCCAAGCCTATGAAAATGCCAAACTGTTTAAAGAAAAAGTTAAAAGATGGCATGACAAAAGGATACAAAAGCGTGCGTTTAACGTAGGAGATTATGTCTTGCTATACAACTCTCGTTTAAGATTTTTTGCAGGAAAACTTCTCTCTAAATGGGAAGGTCCCTATGTTATTGTAACATCCCAAATTTTCAATTTGGAATGTTATACATAGATCATACTGCATTCATAATTCTCTGCATTTTTATGTGTGGCGATCCTCGAAAATTTTAAGCAACTCAAGGACCAACGGAGAGAGTTGGGTATGCTACCGTTTTCGTATTTGAGTTTTCTCGAATACCGGTACGAGGATAGCGTTGGTTTTAATTATTTTTCTCTCCTAAAAATATTTTTAAATAAAATATATGAGCGGAGATAATATGACTTCTCCAAAATAACAGAAATATTGGAGGAAAATAATAAAATCGCTTTTGGTATTTTTTTGGATTTATTTGCGATTTTATTTGCATAGGAAAAATACGCATTTTTCAAAATTGCATTTAGGTCCGGGAAAAATGTTCACTTTGTCCTAAATATTATTAAAGGACGGTGAAAATTTATTTCGGAGTTTTTGGAGTCTGTTTAGTATTTCTTTCGTTAGTTTTCGTACGTCAGGACTCGTTTAAAAAAAGTGCGAACCGACTTTGGGCCGTAACCGGCTAGGACTCCCCTAGCCGGGGGCCTTTATAAGTCGAGGCCCAGCCGGCCGCCGCAGCCGCCAGCCCGCCCCGCCCCGCCGTGCCCGCCGCGCCGCACCGCGTCGCCGCTGCCCGCCGCCGCCCTTCGCCGCCGCCGGACCCACCGCCCATCGCCGCCGCGGGACCGGCCGCCGGAGTTCGTCGTTTTCGAGGTAGCTGCCGGTTTTCCGTAAAAACCATTCGGTTTTCTTTGAAAACCCTAGATTCTTTTTTTTGTAGATCAGTTCGGTTTTTCTTTTCGGTTTAGTTATTTAGCGGACGTTCGTCCGTACGTTCGTTTTAACGAACGTTATTCGCCTTATAGCCGCAGACAGCGAACGTTCATTCGTTAGCCTGTTTGTCAGTTTTCTTTTTCGGGGTTTTTATCCGTGATTATTTTGATCGCGATTTCTGCCCTGATCTTGTTTTTTGTTTTTTTTCGCTCGAGATTCGGAATCAGGTGATTAAAAATCCCAGATCTTCGTCTCGACGCCCTCTTTCCGTTTAACCAACTTGACCAAAGTTTTGTTACTGTAAAATTTGACCCTAGATCAATCTAGTAGACGAATCTCGTTTCTTTCGCAGTTTGAGTTTCGTTGCTTCGTTCGATTTGATTCTTTTTGCAAACCGGAGTTCTTAAGTTGAATTTTCTGGTTAGATCTTCTCTTTTGGAGTTTTGTTTGTGCATCATTGCTTGACTTCTTATGTATGCTATTGTTTGCTTGCGATAGAATACCCGGACTGTGAAGCGTGCTACTACGAGTCTCTAGGTTTTGCGAATCATCAGCAAGGCAAGTAACACTTTGATCATACCCTTTTATTACCCAGTTTTTATGCATTAGATCAAACCCTCACACATTGCATGAGTAGGTTCTCTTAACTTGTGGGTCTGGGAAGTAGATTGAGGTAGAACCTATTACCTGCATTATTTTCAAACCCTTGGGAGTTACTTCTACGTTAGGCTTAGGTTGCTATGCTATGCTCATAGACGTGGTTTGGGTTTGAGTGAAATCCATGACAGATGTGAGTTGCTAATTAATGGTTCAACTTAAGGTGGCTACTTGAATACATATCTGGGTGGATTGGTTGCAGGGCACCTGGAGAATCCAGTGTTGTCCTAGGAAATCCCGGTGTTCCGTGTGATTGTCCTATGGAATGCCACCCAGGCTCAAAGGGATCATAACACTATTCATGCTAGAAACTTCCGTGTGCAGCCACAATGCCATTATGGGCTTTGGCATAGTATGATTAAGTTGTGTGAGCTCTTTCAGTGGTGGACTAGCAGATGTAGGGGAAAGTAGGTGTACCGGTCCACCCGGGGTAAAGAGTTAATGCTTCTGAAAGACTGTGTCTCGGTCATCCGTTTCTCAAACACCATGGAGTGCGAGAAATCCAACGGAGGAGATTGAGTCTTATGGGAAAAGTGCACAAACCTCTGCAGAGTGTACAAACTGATCATGATTAGCCGTGTCCCCGGTTACGGACAATCTTGAGTATCTGGTACTTGAATTATTGGTTGATCTCATCACTCTAAAATTAATTTGTTGGGTTAATGATTATTTTTATTGGGATTGAGTTGGAGGTACCTTCTCAATGATGTTTCAACTACCATGATAGTTAAAATAAAACTTATTCCTTTATTGTAGGAAAAAATTGGCTTTATGCAAAAACTTTAACCTTAGAGCCTCCACCAGCCAAATATGCATATAGTGTAGCCTTTATTTTGTTACTTGCATCTTCTGTGTTATCTTGCCAGCATATTCCATGTGCTGACCCGTTTCGGGCTGCAACATGTTACGTTGCAGATTTACAGACGAGGAGTAAGACGTTCTAGGTCGTTTGTCATGCACTCAGCTATGCCGTTGGAGTTGATGGACTCACTTATCTCTCAAGACTTCCGCTGTTATTTTGTTAGATGGCCTTAAGCCATTGACTTTGGTAATAAGTTCTCTTTGGAGACATTCGATGTAATAAGTGTGTGATTGCCACTCTGTTATAAATCCTTCAAGTACTGTCTGTGTCAGCATTACCGATCCAGGGATGACATTGAAACACAGAGACTTCGGTCCATTCGGATCGTGGTCACTACAGTTATCGAGGAGGTCTATCGATCCGGTGCCATAAAAATAAATAACTTCGAAGGCACAAATCCGAAGGTGGTGAACGGTCAAAGAATCAAACACTATATCTCAGGTAATCCCATAAATGTTGAAACCAATGTTATTGAAACCGTAACCCAGAGGAATACATAAGGGACACTTTCCATAATGATTCAGACTCCGTAAAGGAAGAGGTATGTGGTACGGTAAGTAAACCGACTCCCAAACAGTTCTAATGGCAAATTTTCTCCGTTTTGGAATATTTAGAAAAATAGAAAAATAAGAAGCAGTCCGGAAAGGACACGAGGCGTCCACGAGGGTGGAGGGCGCGCCCCCTACCTCGTGGGCCTCGTGTGCCCTCCGGACTTAGTTTTCTTGCACGTTACTTCTTTTGGTCGGTAAAAATTCACTATATAATCTCCGAAGGTTTTGACTACCGCACCACGCGAAAATCTTCTGCTTTTGTTTCGAGTTGTGTTTCTGACAGATCTAGATCACCATGACGTCTTCAAGAACCCCAAGGACAAGTTCTTCGTGAAGGTCATCAACCCCTACCTCGCGGAGGTGCTGCAACACCCTCAAACAATCGAGGTGCGTGAGGGGGTGCTGCACATCCGTGATGTTGAGGGACCAAGGAGGACCGGAAGTGTGGAGACAAGAGTTGAAGCCATGGAGCAGCAAGTTTTCAAGTGCCAAGGTATGGTAGAACGAGGACTCAACGCCAACCACATGATGATCATGGAGTTCACCAACAACAACAAGCTGGACGCCAAGACCATCGGGGAGGCCATCTTCAAGCTCCACGAGAAAATCGAGCACCTCCAAGCCCAGATCTATGACCTGCAAAACCAAAAATGTGAGTATGAATATAGATTCAAGACGATGAGTTTGGCTACAGATTTAAGGATCCCGGAAACTCGATCATCCTTCTACGATGGTGAGCCCATGCCTTGGAAGATGGACGGCAAGCCTACATCATCAACAACTCCATCATCACCACCTCCGAAGAAATATATATAATCACATGGGTATGGGCACTCCCCTTGGAAACTGCCAAGCTTGGGGGAGGTGCCCCGGTATCGTATCACCATCACTCCTATCTTTACCATTTTTCTTAGTTCGATCCCTTTGGTCATATCTTGATCTAGTATAATAAAGTTTAGTATGATCTAGTTGTGAGCTTTGCTTTATGATCTTTATCTATGTAATTGAGTCCGTGAGCTATATATAATAAAGATTAGTTTGAGTCAAGGGCTTGATTATCTCACTTTGATCATGAGAAAATAAAAGAAAGAATAAAAGGAATCAAAGAGATCATATTGATCTTATGGGAAGTAATGACTTCACATATAAAGAGTATGATGAATAAAAGTCGTTGAGAGTTGACAAACATAGTTTTGGTCATCGTTGCAATTAATAGGAAGTAATAAGGAAAGAGAGGTTTTCACATATAAATATACTATCTTGGACATCTTTTATAAACATACTATCTTGGACATGCTAAAGAGTTGATGTTGGACAAGGAAGACAACATAATGGGTTATGTCTTCTTGTATCCAAAATAAAGTATATTGTCATGGATCATCCAACATGTTGAGCTTGCTTTTCCCTCTCATGCTAGCCAAATTCTTTGCACCAAGTAGAAATACTACTTGTGCTTCCAAATATCCTTAAACCCAGTTGTGCCATGAGAGTCCACCATATCTACCTATGGATTGAGTAAGATCCTTCAAGTAAGTTGTCATTGTTGCAACTCTCTAAAATATGTATGATCTATTAGTGTGAAGAAAATAAACTTTATACGATTTTGTGATGTGGAAGCAATAAAAGCGACAAACTGCATAATAAAGGTCCATATCACAACTGACAATATAAAGTGACATTCTTTTTCGCTAAGATTCTGTACATCCAACCATAAAAGTACATGAAAACCTCTGCTTCCCTCTACGAAGGGCCTATGTATTGTTCTTACCTTATAAGAGTCATGGTGATCTTCACCTTTCCTTTTTACATTTTATCCTTTGGCAAGCACTTTGTGTTGGAAAGATCCTGACATATATACCCACTTGGATGTAAGCTATCATGATCTATTACTGTTGACATTACCCTTGAGGTAAAAGGTTGAGAGGCAACACTATAAGCCCCTATCTTTCTCTGTGTCCGATTAAAACTCCATACCCATAAGTATTGCGTGAGTGTTAGCAATTGTGAAAGACTAAATGGTAGTTGAGTATGTGGACTTGCTGAAAAGCTCTTATATTGACTCTTTCTGATGTTATGATAAATTGTAATTGCTTCAATGATCGAGATCATAGTTTGTTAGGTTTCAATGAAGTTTTTGATTCATACTTGATATTGTGAATAGATTGTTACTTTAGCATAAGAAATCATATGAAAATATATATATGATGATGTTATAAGAATGATCATGATGCCCTCATGTTCGTATTTTATTTTTTATCGACACCTCTATCTCTAAACATGTGGACATATTTTTCGATATCGGCTTTCGCTTGAGGACAAGCGAGGTCTAAGCTTGGGGGAGTTGATATGTCCATTTTGCATCATGCTTTTATATTGATGTTTATTGCAATTTGGACTGTTATTACACATTATGTCATAATACTTATGCCTTTTCTCTCTTATTTTACAAGGTTTACATGAAGAGGGAGAATGCCGGCAGCTGGAATTCTGGGCTGGAAAATAAGAAAATATTGGAGACCTATTCTACACAGCTCAAAAAGCCCTGAAACTCCACGAAAGTCAGTTTTGGAAAATATAAAAAAAATTGGCGAAAGAAGTACATGAGGGGGGCCACCCACCGTCCACGAGGGTGGGGGTGCGCCCTACCCCCTGGGCGCGCCCCCTGCCTCGTGGGCCACCTGGCAGGCCCCCGATGCCCATCTTCTGCTATAAGAGGTGTTCTGACCTCGAAAAAATCATAAGGAGGCTTTCGGGATGAAGCGCCGCCGTCTCAAGGCGGAACCTTGGCGGAACCAATCTAGGGCTCCGGTGAAGCTGTTCTGCCGGGGAAACTTTCCTCCGGGAGGGGGAAATCATCTCCATCATCATCACCAACAACTCTCCCATCTTGGGGAGGGTTATCATCATCAACATCTTCACCAGCATCATCTCCTCTCAAACCCTAGTTCATCTCTTGTATCCAATCTTTGTATCAAAACCTCAGATTGGTACCTATGAGTTGCTAGTAGTGTTGATTACTCCTTGTAGTTCATGCTAGTTGGTTTATTTGGTGGAAGATCATATGTTCAGATCAATTATGCATATTAATACCCCTCTGATTATGAACATGAATATGCTTTTGTGAGTAGTTACGTTTGTTCCCGACGACATGGGAGAAGTCTTGCTATAAGTAGTCATGTGAATTTGGTATTCGTTCGAAATTTTGATGAGATGTATGTTGTCTTTCCTCTAGTGGTGTCATGTGAACGTCAACTACATGACACTTCACCATTGTTTGGGTCTAGAGGAAGGCATTGGGAAGTAATAAGTAGATGATGGGTTGCTAGAGTGACAGAAGCTTAAACCCTAGTTTATGCGTTGCTTCGTAAGGGGCTGATTTGGATCCATATGTTTCATGCTATGGTTAGGTTTACCTTAATACTTCTTTTGTAGTTGCGGATGCTTGCGATAGAGGTTAATCATAAGTGGGATGCTTGTCCAAGTAAGGGCAGTACCCAAGCACCGGTCCACCCACATACCAAATTATCAAAGTAACGAACACGAATCATATGAGCTTCATGAAAACTAGCTTGACGATAATTCCCATGTGTCCTCGAGAGCGCTTTCCTTCATATAAGAGTTTGTCCGGACTTGTACTTTGCTACAAAAAAGGATTGGGCCATATTGCTGCACCCTATTTACTTTTATCATTTGTTACTTGTTACCAATTACCTTATCACAAAACTATCTGTTATCGATAATTTCAGTGCTTGCAGAGAATACCTTACTGAAAATTGCCTATCATTTCCTTTTGCTCCTCGTTGGGTTCGACACTCTTACTTATCGAAAGGACTACGATAGATCCCCTACACTTGTGGGCCATCACAAACCAAGGGGAAGTCATTCACTATGTGCCATTGTTCGTTGAAATTGAATGGGAAACCAAAGTGGCAAAAACTCATTGATGGCCTAAAGAACGACAATAAAAAGTTGAAGAAAAACAATTGCTCAACCTCCCAACAATCCATTGGATTGGATGATGAAGATGAGGAAGGTTGAGGGGGAGGGATAAGCCACCGTGCCATAGAGGAACCATGAATGATGGGATACAAGTGGGAGAAGGGCAGGATCACGCGCGATGCTGCAACGAGTGAAATGTCTATAACATGGATGGACATTTTTTCTCCGACGAGAGGTACAAGATATTCTTGGATTTGTAAAACGAGAGGATGGATTGGCACCGCGAGAGGGTGAGCAACAAGTTCAGCTTGAGCGTAAGAAGATAGACTTTGAGAAGCATGAGGCATATCTGAAATGGGAGCTCAAGAAAGAGAGATCGCAACCAACCCGGGACACAGATGATTTGAGGATCATGTTGGCCCACACTATCCTCTTGGATCTGGAAGGCAAGAAGTGGCTTGAGGCAAAGAAAGGATATCAACGCGCACAAATAGAGTGCAACTGTGAGTGCTAAATGATTCATTATTGAATCGCCTATATATGAATTTTCATATTTCACTTTGGCATGTATTGATGGTTGCATTTTTTTTTTTTTTGCTTTGTTGCATTGTTGAACTATTGTATTTGTGTGATATGATGAAGGTGCATGGATTTTGAGAGTTTGGATACGAGGAGTTTGGTTGTCCGGGAGGACAAATGAGGTGCCATCCTGCATTGTACGTGGACGCATATCTGCCAAGTCTGGTCATAGATGCTCTAACAATCTAGATCTTGTGTCCATGCACGGAGACAATAATGCTACCAAATGGCACATGATGGGATAGAAAACTGAAAATAAAGTGAGAAGAAAAGGAAGGAATAGTTATACGTACGTCGTATGCCTACCTATTTCAAAATATCTCCCGGTTTTGGAATTAGGTATGTATTTGCTGGGATGGGAGGTTGATGCCCACCGTCCATTTGAAATCACGTTGGTCAATATCAATCTCCACTTATTTTTCAATATCATTGGGGAAAATCAAACATTGGCTGGCGTATCTTTGATGATTAAATGAGTCATGAATATAGTATTCATCTCATATTTCAAGAAATAAATTATGTGGATGCATGCGACATGTTTAACTTTACATGTATCATTAGTTTGACCTACCATGCCGATAAAAGATATCTGAACCATTAAATTACCAAATTAATTGAGATTTGAATAACGTGCCACAGAAACAAATGCACATGCCACACACCTTGAGGCATAAATTAGTGAGCAGTACTAGATTAAATTTAAAAAGTTACGCAGTACATTAATCCCAATGATCTAACTATTGGTAGCCTCTCTGATTGATCTCGAAAATAAAATGACAACACGACAATAATATGATGCATAGCAAAGCTAGCAAACATTCATAGTATACGATCTAGTTTAATTTCTTCCTCCATGGCCGGATCGAGCAAGCGTCACTAATTGTTTTTCCTGTTGATGACCTCCAGAATCATACGCCCGAGAACCTCAAGCGTAATTGGTTTGGGCACAAAGTCATCAGCACCGGCACTCATGAACGCCCCCATGGTGTTATCATCAGCGAACACCACGACGATCTTCACATCTGTAGCTTCCATAACTCAGATCTTAATGACTGCTTGTGTAGTAACATGTAAAAATATTGATGAGGTGACCATCCAATATATGTTATTATGTAGAAAAAAGGAAAAGAAAGAAACCCGAAATTACCTCAAGTACGTACGTACCTCTGGACCGGTCATTATGGGCATGTCCTATCATGCAGAAAAAGCTTGTTACCCTAATTAACATATCAACTATGTCTTCCCATTCTTGCCAGGGTGACCTCATAGTGAAATCTGCCTCGCATGAAAGACAAAGCCATGTTGTCAACCGTAATATCCTCAACAAATGATGCCTTGAGGGATGATGCCATGATCAGCTAGACAAAATAACTGCAAACATAATTAATAACGAGATTAGTTATTTCTGATGCACACCTAGCTAATATTTTCAAGGCGATTGTTACAAGAACAATTGACACGAAAATCATAATCTTACTAATTTGTAGATCACGATGCAAGCTTGTGCAATTTAGAGGCAAACTGATCGGTTACAAATCATCTAGAAGATGAGCACACGTTTCATAGATGTCAGCTGAGACGGTCAAGTTTCTTAGTTAGTACGTAGTACTATCTACTTGTTTTATTGAATTTTTCATCAGGGAAAGAGAAGGACAAACAAAATCATAGATTTCATATTCGAGGATACAAAAACATCAAGACAACAATCATAAAGAACACTGTGCTTAATTTGGATCGATTACAATAATGACAGAGATTTGGCTACAGTTGAATGGATAATTTCTCCACACACAAAAAAGTGCAACATGTATCACCGAAAACAGCACGACGATGACCAGCCTCAGCACAACAAATAAATCTTTGAAAACAGCAAAAGGATGAAGTGAAAAAAAGAGAGAAGCAAAGAACACAACCCCACCAAAATGGCCAAAACAGATGTCTATGGATGGTTGCCAACAACAACCAAAACGTGTGCAATGCATAGATTAAAACTGAACAAAATGCACTAGCTTCACATGTTTAGTTAGCACCTTGAACAATCTTGATCGATCTTTTAGGCATGCATGGAGAGAAAACTAGTGGAAGATACACGACTATACAAAGGGACGAGAGGGACTATGATATGACTGAAACTAGTACGGTTGGTCTTGATCTGTTGCTTGCTGCTTGGGTCTTTGGTGTTGGTATGTGCCTTGTACCCGACCAAGGTACATGGGTATTTATAGGAGTGGCCGGTTGATCTCCGCCGTCCATTCGTAATCAGGTTGCTTCACACATGCAAATATCGATATGGCACCGCTTTCTAATTCCACCAAGGAAAATCAAATATTGTGTTGTCTGGCATATCTTTTGCAATTAAATGCTATGGCATATCAAAGTATTTTTCAGGTCAAAGCTTGCCGATTATGACACACATTGCCTTGACCACATCTAGCATTTATACGAAGTATATCCGTCTTGATCCTGACATAATAAAATTAATTCCTAGTTTAATTTGTAACCAGAGATATGCTGGTGACAGTTCATCACAAGATCAAATAGATCGTGGCAACTAAATCTTGGTTTCATTATGGCATAAAAAACAAACGTATTTTGAACATATAAAGAGATCCACCATATATTGCATCCAGTGTATTCCAGATTATGCATTAATAATTAGTTAATGTGAAATCTATCCGAAATAATTTCATCCATTCGGCATGTCAGCTTTCTTTACTATTCCTTTTTGCGGCAAGCTTTCTTACTACTCCAAATGCCATCCTTAGCGCAACATCTATCAGAATGTACGTACATGCATGCTTTTATGGAATATGTTGGACCAAATTGTGTAAATTTTGTGTTTCGTTTCTCCCACAGAAAAATTATGTGTTCCATCCAAGAGCTAATTAGTTTTAACTTTTGTGGACAATTTGAGGTTTTCTATAAATCTAAACTACTACAAAGCCCGAAAATCATGAGCTTGATTGGTTTGGGCACGTACACTTCAACACCAACACTCATGAACCTCTCAATCACATGAAAATCAGATGATACCCCAAAATCCTAACACTAGTGGCTCGCATTGCATATGTGTCAAGTGTGTAACCCACAAAATAGTCCAAAAAGAAAGGAGAATTAATTAACTAAGGTAGTACATATATTAGGGCAAATCATTATCAGCATGTCCTTATACGAGAAAACAAGATCAATGTCTTCTTTTCCCTCTCTTGGCCAGAGTAGTCTCATAGTGAAACTTGTGAAACACCGCTGATATAATAATGTTATAAACTACAATATAACCATCAAGCAAAGAAATGATAGAGGATGTGACTATTTAGGTCTTTAATGACATGATCAGCTAGTTAGAGGATCCAACGACCAACATAAAAAAATATAGATTAGTTATTTGTGATCCATGACCAATTAATAGTCTAAATTATTTTTGAACAAAAACATGAACAATAAGTTGAAATCAATCATAAAAATTTGTAGCTATTGCAATTGGTGCACACACATTCTTAGTTAGTATCTACTATGTAGTTTATGAAATGCTTCGATCATATAACAAATATTTTAATATAAGAAATCCTAGATCACATGCAAGTGGATAAAAAGAACGTCAAGAAAAACTCAAATTGAAATGTTGTACTTTGGATAACAATAATATATAAGAGATTTTGCTACACACGGATGGATAATTTCCCATAGAATCTCTTGAACTTCAATCAAAGTGTAGTTTCGCTATGGAATTGGTGATGAAGGGAAGATGAATGAGGAAGACATTGAAAATATGCGTGTCGGTTGCGGTCACAATCTCGTTGGGTAGTACATCACCTGCAACTTTGCCTAAGGCGTGTGTGGATAGGGAACTCTAGATCCAAATGCATATGACATGCAATGCAACTCCCTCCTCCCTTCCCCCCGCTAGGGATTTGTGTGTGGTGGATGTGCCGACCATGGTTGGGTCCTTGTTAGCGTCCTATGCGGTGTGTGTCACTATCTTGTCTGCAATACCCAACACAACAATGACCACTCCTTAAACCACAAACATGTTAACTACCATAATTGTACATTCGGTTGAGAAATTGTTGAAACTTATATTTCCAATCTTAACATATGTCAAACTATAGAGAACTTCATGACTATTGCTAAATATGTCTTAATAGAGTATCCATGCTTTCAAAATAGATCATATTTGGAGAGTTGGGTCAGCTACAAGAATCAACATATGAGATGATCATTGGGTCACAGATAGTCTGACCGGGAAGATATAGACTAGGAAGACGCATGTTATTTTGAACAAAGTTGATGAGTTCATTGGATCTTCTTTGAAATAATGGGATGAAGTTTCATTATTAGTAGATTCTTGCCTTTTGATCCTGAAAGAATATTGAGAATCACTCTATATGATCATTTGACATAGGATTTTCTTGTGTGGCACAAAACAAAGTCCTTTTCCACTTCAGTTTGCTCGACATATTATACTAAATGGGAGTATCAATTCGTCTTGAGGTCAAGGAGAGTTGAAAGGATACATGTCTTATAGGTAAAACCCTGCATGTGACATATAATGCTCCGTGTTCCAAGCTAAGAAAATGAGATGGGGGGGCTATAGGGGTGCCCCAATCCTCACGATTGGAGGTGGATTACAGGTTAAACATGATGAACATGGGGAACAAAGGCGATGACTCAATAAGAATACTCACAAGGACAAGATTCACCCCAAGCTTACACCTTTAGATGAGCATTAAATGAGCAGGTAGTAAACACAAGATTCACCCCCCCCCCCCAACTTGCCATTTGCTTTTTTTGCAACTTTTATTTTCAGATCTATATTATCAAAAACCCAAAAAATACCTTGTGGAGTTTTATTCGCCGTTGTTCCATTTGTCATTACTCATCTCTCCTTTTACCAATCAATTACCTGGGCGGGATTGACAACCCCTCTTACACGTCTGGTTGCAAGTATTTGTTATTTGTGTGCAGGTACAGTTTACAAAGTGTTGCTTGGTCCTCCTACTGGTTCGACAACCTTGGTCTCATCACTGAGGGAAATACCTACTGTAGTTGTGATGCATCATACCTTCCTCTTTGGGGAAATACCGATGTAGTTCAAGCAACATCACCACCCTACAAGTGTATCATAGACTAAACCACAAACTTAATGTTCCCATGTTGCTTTGTAAATAGTGGGATCGTAATCAAGTGTTCGGTATGGGAAAGCCTTTAACAGTTTGACCAACCTACATCTCAACTTGTTTCAAGTGGGATATCCATAAATTTAAGATACCATAAAGCTCACATGTTGGGAAGCGGCGGTTCGGTCCTTGATAACCCACAAGTGTAGGGGGTCGTTTATATCCTTTTCCGATAAGTGAGAGTGTCAAACCCAATGAGGAGCTAAAGGTAGAAAAAATATTCCCTCAAGTTCTATCGACCACCGATACAACTCTACGCACGCTTGATGTTTGCTTTACCGGAAACAAGTTGAAACTATTTAGTAGGTGTGATGCTAGAACTACTTTGCAAGAATAAAACTAGAAGTACTTTGCAAGATAATAAAAGTGGATAGCTTTTGTCAACAAGAAACTAATTTGTCCCTAGGTAATCTATAACAAGTACTGGTAATCATTCTTGCAATTTTATATGAGGGAGAGGCATGAGCTAACATACTTTCTCTACTTGGATCGTATGCACTTATGATTGGAACTCTAGCAAGCATCCGCAACTATTAAAGATTATTAAGGTCGTGAAACCCAACCATAGCATTAAGTATCAAGTCCTCTTTACTCCCATACGTCATACCCCCCTTACTCAAGTTTAAGTTTCTGTCACTCTCACACCCACCATAAGCGAACCATGAACATATTGCAACACCCTACAGCGGGCCCCCCTCATGTTTGCGCGAGAATGGAGGGCACCGTAGGACAGTGATACGTCCAAAACGTATCTATAATTTCTGCTTGCTCCATGCCTCTTTTGTGTGATATTGCTATGATATTTATGCACTTCCATACAATTTTGATCATATTTGGACTAACCTATTAACTCAGTGCACCACAGTGCCAGTTCCTGTTTTCTGCTGTTTTTCTATTTCAGGTTTCCCCCATATTAAAAGTGCCCTAAAAATTCCGGGAAAATACAGGAAAAATCAGCGTATCGGGAGCTTCAAGAAAAACCAAAGCAGGGCCAGAGGGGAGCCTGGGGTGGCCCAGGCGGCCACCCGGCGCGGCCCCACCCCTGGCCGTGCCAGGGGGCGCCTGGGGCCCCACCTCCGCCTCTGGTGACCCCCTTTTGCATATATATTGCTCGCGTCCCGAAACCCTCGAGGACGGAACCCTTTTTTACGATCTCGCCTCTGTTCCGCCGCCGCCGCGCTTCCAAGATCGGGAGCACCAGGAGAACTCTTCCCGGCACCCTGCCGGAGGGGAGAACCACCACCGGGAGCTTCTCCACCACCATGGACGCTTCCCGGATGAGTTGTGAGTAGTCCCCCTTGGACCATGGGTCCATGACCAGTAGCTATGTGATGTTCTCCTCCCCTCTTTGTTCTTCATGGATTAGACCTCGTGAGCTGCCCTACATGATCGAGGCACATATGTAATCTTTATGCTGTTGCTCTGCTGAGTTTGCTGGGATCCGATGGATTATGAGATTATGTTCAGATTGTGTGTGAGTAATATATTTGATTCACCTCTTTTATATTTATGTTCTTGAGTAATTCTTGCATGTTCTCCATTGCTATTTATTGCTTTGGCCGAGTAGTAGGTAGTAACTCCAAGAGGGAACGTTATGCTTGATTGTGGGTTCATGCCCCTCGATGACTAGTTTGAGTGACAGAAACATGAGTCTAGGGGATGTGCTGTTGCCACAAGGGGGAAAACAACGGTGCTTGTACTTGCGGGTGCAAGGATTGTTTACTTTACGCAAAGTTCTTTTAATGCAGTTGTATGTTGCTTCTAGTTTACACTTTGGGTGGGACTCGCAACTTAATACCAGCGAGATGTTCTGGATAGATATCTCAAGGTGGATGATTAGTAGTAGATGCAGATGGATTTCGGTCTACTTGCCTTGGCGTACCGCCCATGCTTTTGAGCCTATACCTTTCTTTACAGCATAGTTAGCATTGGTTTGCGCACATAATCCTGTCAATTGCCCAGCTGTAATTTGTTTACCTCGCTTAGCTGTTTTATCGTCTTTTGGGAGAGAGACATCACTAGTGAACATCATGGGACCCCGGTCCATATTACCATCACTGATCACACCCGCTATTTACTTCATGTTCTTATTTCCTAGTTGCAGTCATACCTATCACTATTACCTCTTGCTTTGATCCTTTGTAAACAGCAAGGCCGGAGGGATTGACAACCTCTCTGTACTCGTTGGGAGCAAAGTTATTTGTATCTGTGTGCAGGTCCTGTCAACCGCTAAGTTGGCGCCGTTAGCATTGACACCTACTTGTTGGCCCTCGGAGTCTCACGGGATTCGATCCTTGGTATCTTGCCAAGGGAAACTTGCCGTTACGCTACATCTCAAACCTTCCACTTGGGGTAACCAACGAGGGGCGAGAAGCCATCAAGCAAAGTTTCTGGCGCCGTTGCCGGGGACTCCACTCTTCAAGATAGGGGAGTTGCACGCTATCTTTTATCTTTGCTTTTTAGTCTTGTTAGTTTACCTTTCAGTTTTTGCTTTAGTGTCCTCTATCAAAAATCACAAAAAAAAAATTATTTGCTTTTCTATTAGCAGTCCTTTCTGTTTAATCAAGCATGTTAGGACTTGGTACTTTGAGGGAATCAGAAGTTCTAGATTTCCATCAAAGGGATTGAGAAAATATGAAGAAGGCATGGGACAGAATTTCTGATGCACATAGGAGAATTATGACTTGGATACCTATAAAAATTGTGCATAGAAATTTTTACCATGGTCTTTTTAAATGGTGTAAACACTCTCTTGATATTATAGCTGAAGGAGATTTCCTAGAGTGTGACGAAGCTAGAGCTCTTGAAATTATACATGGTCTATCTAGTTACTTTGTTTATGATCATAGTTTTGATACTGTCATAGATAGACTTGCTACTATTGAGAAGAGAATGGATGCTCTAGACTTGATGAAGGTAGAGAAACCCAAACCCAATAAGAGAGATATTTTGGAAATAGACAATGATTGGGAGCCTTTTGTTAGGATTAGCATCTCTAATCAAGACTTCCTTGCTTATTGTGATATTGGATCTATGGTTTCTACTATGCCAAAATTTGTTCATGATTCTTTAAAATTTAACATGGACAGATTATCATCCTATCATGAACATGCTAATGGAGATATTTCTGAGATCCAGGGAAGAATAAAAGACGTGCCAGTTACATTCCTAAAAGGGATTGCAATGGTTGATTTCTTCATCATGAAGCCAAACCAAGGAAATATAGTGCTTGGAAGGGACTTCCTCCGAGCAGTAAAAGGCTTCATCGATATAGGTAAGGGACAAATCCGCCTACGCGGGAAGGCAAAAGGTACGTACCCCTTTCCTAGAAGGAACAAGGGTGAACTTGTTGAGGAACCATTTGAAGCAATTTATAACTCCGATTATTATGATGACTTTTGATTCCTCCTTTTTGCATCATGCCTAGCTTAAAGGCATAAAAGAAAGCGCTTTTGGGAGGCAGCCCACAACGAATTAGGTTTTATTTTGCTTTTGTTGAGTCTTGATGTTTGTTACTATAGTAGCATCATCATTGTATCTTTTCTTTTCAGCTTTGTGCCAAGTTTAGCCTCCGATTGCAAGAAAGTTCAAAAGTTGTGACATGCAGTCCAGAAAACAGATTCTGTGCTTGGACAGAAAAATTCGTATAAAATCACCAGATCATCTTTTTGATCTGAATTGTTTTGACAGCGTGCTCTATACAATTGGCTTTCGGGTGTCTGTTCTGAGTTTTTTTATTTGAGTTGCAGAAGTGCCCCGAAAAACTTATTTACTACATGCTGGTCTGTTTTTCACAGATTCTGTCCTGTTTTGCCTTTTCTTCGTTTTGCAAACCTTGAGCTTGCTTTTTCTTTGCAAAAACCTTTTGGCAATCTTGAGAAACAGTAGCTCTTCAAGATTATCTTTATTTCCAGCAAGGAAAAATTATTTTATTATGGGTACTAACCTCGCTAATCAGATTATGATGAGTTATGTATGAAGGGAGTTTTCAAGTGTGCGAGGGAAGATGATAAAAGAAGATTCAGGAGGGTCAAACGCTCAAGCTTGGGGATGCCCCCATGCACCCCCAAGAAATATTCAAGAAGACTCAAGCGTCTAAGCTTGGGGATGCCCCCGTGCATCCCCTTCTCCATCAACAATTATCAGTTCGTCTTTCGTTCCACTATATTTTAATCACTTCATGCATTATGTGCTATGCTTGGAGCGTCTTGCTTTTAGTTTCCTTTTTAGTTTTCTTTAGCTTTCCTTGCTGTTCATAACGAGTTAGAACCCAGCTTTCTTTGTGTGGGAGAGAAACAGGCTCCACTTCAACCTAGAACACAACATAGGATTTTCATGCTTATCTTTGCTGTGTGTGTTCTTTGTCTTTCCATAGCTACTGTCATGTTTAGCTCTTAGTTTTCATGCTTTTTCTTTTTAAAGAGCTTTTGTTTAGTTGGTTGTTGAACTCTCTTGAGTTTTCACGTTTATCTTGTTAAGAGAGTTTGTCTGTTGCACTGAGTTGTGTGTCTTAACTTAAAATAGGTAATTGAGGTTGCTATTTAATTTTAGTAGTAACTTGCAATAGTTTTGAGGTATTGCCATGAGTAATGTTTGAACTTTTGTTGTCAAGAGCTTTAGCCTATTAGTGATAGATGTCGTATTTTGGGCAATCCGTGTTTATTTTCGAAAACCTACAAAATAGTTGAGAACTTTAGCTACTAAATGGATCACTAATCTTTGGAGGGATCGAATATTAGAGTACACTCACGTACCATGAGCCGAGGATGCGCAAGGATAACCAAATCCCCATACACTCCTCCTTAGGGTACTTGTCTCTTTGAGAACCTCCTAATTAGATTGAGAGTTACCGATAATAAGTGCATGAGTTCTTCGGACTAATGTGAGTATTCGAAAGTTGACACTTCCACCTAGCCATATTTTTCTAGCCTCTTCGGTACCGTGCATTGCCCTTTCTCACCTCGAGAGTTGGCGCATACTTCGCCGGTGCATCCAAATCCTTGGCACGATACGCTCTGTCATCATAAGCCTCATTATATCCTTCCTCAAAACAGCCACCATACCTACCTATCAAGGCATTTCCATAGCCTTTCCGAGATACATTGCCATGCAACATCCATCTTCTCATGACTTGATCTTCATGTCATACATGCTTTTTTGCTTGATCGATGAGCCGCATGCTAGTTGGGCCTTGCCCTAATCATTGCTACATGGAGCGCTAGTATCATTGCATATCCTGCTACACTGGCAGAGGCATACATTTGCATACATCATGATAGTTTCATTTTCTTTATGTCGAGTACTTTTGTAAATTGTGAAAGATCTTCTATACTTCTTGTAATACATAGAGTGTTGCCCCTAAAGTGAGGGAAAGATCCCAAAGAGGACAAATCAAAAGATCCCAAAGAGGACAAAATCAAAAGATCCCAAAGAGGACAAATGAGAGATAAATAGAAAGAGCCATTGAGGCCACAAAAAAATAAAAAAAAGAGAAAAAAGAGAAAAAGAAATAAAAAGAGAGAAGGGGGCACACTACTATTTCTTTTGAGAGATCCACACTCGTACTCCATATTATACCTTGTACTCCATAGAGATTATCATTCATGCATATAGCTATGTGGGGACCTTTACACTATAGAACTTGGCTTGTATATTCCAATGATGAGCCTCCTCAAAAGAGCTCTAGGTCTTCTTGAGCAAGCAAGTTGGATGCACCCCCACTAGTTCCATTGGAGAGCTTACCTTAGCTCATATGTGCATCCGTTCCATGGCAATCCCTACTCCTCACATCATATCTATCATTTGGCTTTCTCTCGCCGATGATTGTCCTCATTGATGTGAGCCTTTCACACCTTTTTTGTCTTCCCCCTCTATCATTTTTCTCTCTTTGCCATCCTAAGTGTCGACTTTCTTGCCTACGCTCATCCATTGCATGAGTGCTCAAAATATCGAAAGGGAGTGGATCATTTTGACTTGTACCTGGCTGACGGTCTGGGGATGAGTCAAGATAAGATTCCAAAGAAGACCAAGTGTGAAACTTTAGTAGATTAAGTTCTCAACAACACAAAAACTATGTTTTACTCTCTCATATATCCCTATCCCCTTTCTTGCACGCAAACACCATTTGGAGACATTCGAGTCACGGACAGCGAGACCTCTTGCACCTTTATGTTCTTATGTTACTTGTTACAATGCTAATATAGACTCTTGCTTGTTATGACTTGAATTGGATTACATGCCTTGATTACTTTACTTAAAAGTTCTTATATGGTTGATAGCATGTCACCACAGAAATTATGCTTGTTATCATTTACCTACTCAAGGACGAGCAGGAATTAAGCTTGGGGATGTTGATACGTCCAAAACGTATCTATAATTTCTGCTTGCTCCATGCCTCTTTTGTGTGATATTGCTATGATATTTATGCACTTCCATACACTTTTGATCATATTTGGACTAACCTATTAACTCAGTGCACCACAGTGCCAGTTCCTGTTTTCTGCTGTTTTTCTATTTCAGGTTTCCCCCATATTAAAAGTGCCCTAAAAATTCCAGGAAAAATACAGGAAAAATCAGCGTATCGGGAGCTTCAAGAAAAACCAAAGCAGGGCCAGAGGGGAGCCTGGGGTGGCCCAGGCGGCCACCCGGCGCGGTCCCACCCCTGGCCGCGCCAGGGGGGCGCCTGGGGCCCCACCTCCGCCTCTGGTGACCCCCTTTTGCATATATATTTCTCGCGTCCCGAAACCCTCGAGGACGGAACCCTTTTTTACGATCTCGCCTCTGTTCCGCCGCCGCCGCGCTTCCAAGATCGGGAGTACCAGGAGAACTCTTCCCGGCACCCTGCCGGAGGGGAGAACCACCACCGGGAGCTTCTCCACCACCATGGACGCTTCCCGGATGAGTTGTGAGTAGTCCCCCTTGGACCATGGGTCCATGACCAGTAGCTATGTGATGTTCTCCTCCCCTCTTTGTTCTTCATGGATTAGAGCTCGTGAGTTTGCTGCCCTACATGATCGAGGCACATATGTAATATTTATGCTGTTGCTCTGGTGAGTTTGCTGGGATCCGATGGATTATGAGATTATGTTCAGATTGTGTGTGAGTAATATATTTGATTCACCTCTTTTATATTATGTTCTTGAGTAATTCTTGCATGTTCTCCGTTGGTATTTATTGCTTTGGCCGAGTAGTAGGTAGTAACTCCAAGAGGGAACGTTATGCTTGATTGTGGGTTCATGCCCCTCGATGACTAGTTTGAGTGACAGAAACATGAGTCTAGGGGATGTGTTGTTGCCACAAGGGGGAAAACAACGGTGCTTGTACTTGCGGGTGCAAGGATTGTTTACTTTATGCAAAGTTCTTTTAATGCAGTTGTCTGTTGCTTTGAGTTTACACTTTGGGTGGGACTCGCAACTTAATACCAGCGAGATGTTCTGGATAGATATCTCAAGGTGGATGATTAGTAGTAGATGCAGATGGATTTCGGTCTACTTGCCTTGGCGTACTGCCCATGCTTTTGAGCCTCTACCTTTCTTTACAGCATAGTTAGCATTGGTTTGCGCACATAATCCTGTCAATTGCCCGACTGTAATTTGTTTACCTCGTTTAGCTGTTTTATCGTCTTTTGGGAGAGAGACATCACTAGTGAACATCATGGGACCCCGGTCCATATTACCATCACTGATCACACCCGCTATTTACTTCCTGTTCTTATTTCCTAGTTGCAGTCATACCTATCACTATTACCTCTTGTGTTTGATCCTTTGTAAACAGCAAGGCCGCAGGGATTGACAACCTCTCTGTACTCGTTGGGAGCAAAGTTATTTGTATCTGTGTGCAGGTCCTGTCAACCGCTAAGTTGGCGCCGTTAGCATTGACACCTACTTGTTGGCCCTCGGAGTCTCACGGGATTCGATCCTTGGTATCTTGCCAAGGGAAACTTGCCGTTACGCTACATCTCAAACCTTCCACTTGGGGTAACCAACGAGGGGCGAGAAGCCATCAAGCAAAGTTTCTGGCGCCGTTGCCGGGGACTCCACTCTTCAAGATAGGGGAGTTGCACGCTATCTTTTATCTTTGCTTTTTAGTCTTGTTAGTTTACCTTTTAGTTTTTGCTTTAGTGTCCTCTATCAAAAATCACAAAAAAAAAATTATTTGCTTTTCTATTAGCAGTCCTTTCTGTTTAATCAAGCATGTTAGGACTTGGTACTGAGGGAATCAGAAGTTCTAGATTTCCATCAAAGGGATGGAGAAAATATGAAGAAGGCATGGGACAGAATTTCTGATGCACATAGGAGAATTATGCCTTGGATACCTATAAAAATTGTGCTTAGAAATTTTTACCATGGTCTTTTTAAATGGTGTAAACACTCTCTTGATATTATAGCTGAAGGAGATTTCCTAGAGTGTGACGAAGCTAGAGCTCTTGAAATTATACATAGTCTATCTAGTTACTTTGTTTATGATCATAGTTTTGATACTGTCATAGATAGACTTGCTACTATTGAGAAGAGAATGGATGCTCTAGACTTGATGAAGGTAGAGAAACCCAAACCCAATAAGAGAGATATTTTGGAAATAGACAATGATTGGGAGCCGTTTGTTAGGATTAGCATCTCTAATCAAGACTTCCTTGCTTATTGTGATATTGGATCTATGGTTTCTACTATGCCAAAATTTGTTCATGATTCTTTAAAATTTAACATGGACAGATTATCATCCTATCATGAACATGCTAATGGAGATATTTCTGTGATCCAGGGAAGAATAAAAGACGTGCCAGTTACATTCCTAAAAGGGATTGCAATGGTTGATTTCTTCATCATGAAGCCAAACCAAGGAAATATAGTGCTTGGAAGGGACTTCCTCCGAGCCGTAAAAGGCTTCATCGATATAGGTAAGGGACAAATCCGCCTACGCGGGAAGGCAAAAGGTACGTACCCCTTTCCTAGAAGAAACAAGGGTGAACTTGTTGAGGAACCATTTGAAGCAATTTATAACTCCGATTATTATGATGACTTTTGATTCCTCCTTTTTGCATCATGCCTAGCTTAAAGGCATAAAAGAAAGCGCTTTTGGGAGGCAGCCCACAACGAATTAGGTTTTATTTTGCTTTTGTTGAGTCTTGATGTTTGTTACTACAGTAGCATCATCATTGTATCTTTTCTTTTCAGCTTTGTGCCAAGTTTAGCCTCCGATTGCAAGAAAGTTCAAAAGTTGTGACGTGCAGTCCAGAAAACAGATTCTGTCCTTGGACAGAAAAAATCGTATAAAATCACAAGATCATCTTTTTGATCTGAATTGTTTTGACAGCGTGCTCTATACAATTGGCTTTCGGGCGTCTGTTCTGAGTTTTTTCATTTGAGTTGCAGAAGTGCCCCGAAAAAATTATTTACTACCTGCTGGTCTGTTTTTCACAGATTCTGTCCTGTTTTGCCTTTTCTTCGTTTTGCAAACCTTGAGCTTGCTTTTTCTTTGCAAAAACCTTTTGGCAATCTTGAGAAACAGTAGCTCTTCAAGATTATCTTTATTTCCAGCAAGGAAAAATTATTTTATTATGGGTACTAACCTCACTAATCAGATTATGATGAGTTATGTATGAAGGGAGTTTTCAAGTGTGCGAGGGAAGATGATAAAAGAAGATTCAGGAGGGTCAAACGGTCAAGCTTGGGGATGCCCCCGTGCACCCCCAAGAAATATTCAAGAAGACTCAAGCGTCTAAGCTTGGGGATGCCCCCATGCATCCCCTTCTCCATCAACAATTATCAGTTCGTCTTTCGTTCCACTATATTTTAATCACTTCATGCATTATGTGCTATGCTTGGAGCGTCTTGCTTTTAGTTTCCTTTTTAGTTTTCTTTAGCTTTGCTTGCTTTTCATAACGAGTTAGAACCCAGCTTTCTTTGTGTGGGAGAGAAACACGCTCCACTTCAACCTAGAACACAACATAGGATTTTTCATGCTTATCTTTGCTGTGTGTGTTCTTTGTCTTTCCATAGCTACTGTCATGTTTAGCTCTTAGTTTTCATGCTTTTCTCTTTAAAGTGCTTTTGTTTAGTTGGTTGTTGAACTCTCTTGAGTTTTCACGTTTATCTTGTTAAGAGAGTTTGTCTGTTGCACTGAGTTGTGTGTCTTAACTTAAAGTAGGTAATTGAGGTTGCTATTTAATTTTAGTAGTAACTTGCAATAGTTTTGAGGTATTGCCATGAGTAATGTTTGAACTTTTGGTGTCAAGAGCTTTAGCCTATTAGTGATAGATGTCGTATTTTGGGCAATCCGTGTTTATTTTCGAAAACCTACGAAATAGTTGAGAACTTTAGCTACTAAATGGATCACTAATCTTTGGAGGGATCGAATATTAGAGTACACTCACGTACCATGAGCCGAGGATGCGCAAGGATAACCAAATCCCCATACACTCCTCCTCGGGGTACTTGTCTCTTTGAGAACCTCCTAATTAGATTGAGAGTTACCGATAATAAGTGCATGAATTCTTCGGACTAATGTGAGTATTCGAAAGTTGACACTTCCACCTAGCCATATTTTTCTAGCCTCTTCGGTACCGTGCATTGCCCTTTCTCACCTCGAGAGTTGGCGCATACTTCGCCGGTGCATCTAAATCCTTGGCACGATACGCTCTGTCATCATAAGCCTCATTATATCCTTCCTCAAAACAGCCACCATACCTACCTATCAAGGCATTTCCATAGCCTTTCCGAGATACATTGCCATGCAACATCCATCTTCTCATGACTTGATCTTCATGTCATACATGCTTTTTGCTTGATCGATGAGCCGCATGCTAGTTGGGCCTTGCCCTAATCATTTCTACATGACGCACTAGTATCATTGCATATCCTGCTACACTGGTAGAGGCATACATTTGCATACATCATGATAGTTTCATTTTCTTTATCTCGAGTACTTTTGTAAAGTGTGAAAGATCTTCTATACTTCTTGTAATACATAGAGTGTTGCCCCTAAAGTGAGGGAAAGATCCCAAAGAGGACAAATCAAAAGATCCCAAAGAGGACAAAATCAAAAGATCCCAAAGAGGACAAATGAGAGATAAATAGAAAGAGCCATTGAGGCCACAAAAAAATAAAAAAAATAGAAAAAAGAGAAAAAGAAATAAAAAGAGAGAAGGGGGCACACTACTATTTCTTTTGAGAGATCCACACTCGTACTCCATCTTATACCTTGTACTCCATAGAGATTATCATTCATGCATATAGCTATGTGGGGACCTTTACACTATAGAACTTGGCTTGTATATTCCAATGATGAGCCTCCTCAAAAGAGCTCTAGGTCTTCTTGAGCAAGCAAGTTGGATGCACCCCCACTAGTTCCATTGGAGAGCTTACCTTAGCTCATATGTGCATCCGTTGCATGGCAATCCCTACTCCTCACATCATATCTATCATTTGGCTTTCTCTCAACGATGATTGTCCTCATTGATGTGAGCCTTTCACACCTTTTTTGTCTTCCCCCTCTATCATTTTTCTCTCTTTACCATCCTAAGTGTCGACTTTCTTGCCTATGCTCATCCATTGCATGAGTGCTCAAAATATCGAAAGGGAGTGGATCATTTTGACTTGTACCTGGCTGACCGTCTGGGGATGAGTCAAGATAAGATTCCAAAGAAGACCAAGTGTGAAACTTTAGTAGATTAAGTTCTCAACAACACAAAAACTATGTTTTACTCTCTCATATATCCCTATCCCCTTTCTTGCACGCAAACACCATTTGGAGACATACGAGTCACGGACAGCGAGAGCTCTTGCACCTTTATGTTCTTATGTTACTTGTTACAATGCTAATATAGACTCTTGCTTGTTATGACTTGAATTGGATTACATGCCTTGATTACTTTACTTAAAAGTTCTTATATGGTTGATAGCATGTCACCACAGAAATTATGCTTGTTATCATTTACCTACTCAAGGACGAGCAGGAATTAAGCTTGGGGATGTTGATACGTCCAAAACGTATCTATAATTTCTGCTTGCTCCATGCCTCTTTTGTGTGATATTGCTATTATATTTATGCACTTCCATACACCTTTGATCATATTTGGACTAACCTATTAACTCAGTGCACCACAGTGCCAGTTCCTGTTTTCTGCTGTTTTTCTATTTCAGGTTTCCCCCATATTAAAAGTGCCCTAAAAATTCCGGGAAAAATACAGGAAAAATCAGCGTATCGGGAGCTTCAAGAAAAACCAAAGCAGGGCCAGAGGGGAGCCTGGGGTGGCCCAGGCGGCCACCCGGCGCAGCCCCACCCCTGGCCGCGCCAGGGGGGCGCCTGGGCCCCCACCTCCGCCTCTAGTGACCCCCTTTTGCATATATATTGCTCGTGTCCCGAAACCCTCGAGGACGGAACCCTTTTTTACGATCCCGCCTTTGTTCCGCCGCCGCCGTGCTTCCAAGATCGGGAGCACCAGGAGAACTCTTCCCGGCACCCTGCCGGAGGGGAGAACCACCACCGAGAGCTTCTCCACCACCATGGACGCTTCCCGAATGAGTTGTGAGTAGTCCCCCTTGGACCATGGGTCCATGACCAGTAGCTATGTGATGTTCTCCTCCCCTCTTTGTTCTTCATGGATTAGACCTCGTGAGCTGCCCTACATGATCGAGGCACATATGTAATCTTTATGCTGTTGCTCTGCTGAGTTTGCTGGGATCCGATGGATTATGAGATGATGTTCAGATTGTGTGTGAGTAATATATTTGATTCACCTCTTTTATATTTATGTTCTTGAGTAATTCTTGCATGTTCTCCGTTGCTATTTATTGCTTTGGCCGAGTAGTAGGTAGTAACTCCAAGAGGGAACATTATGCTTGATTGTGGGTTCATGCCCCTCGATGACTAGTTTGAGTGACAGAAACATGAGTCTAGGGGATGTGCTGTTGCCACAAGGGGGAAAACAACGATGCTTGTACTTGCGGGTGCAAGGATTGCTTACTTTACGCAAAGTTCTTTTAATGCAGTTGTCTGTTGCTTTGAGTTTACACTTTGGGTGGGACTCGCAACTTAATACCAGCGAGATGTTCTGGATAGATATCTCAAGGTGGATGATTAGTAGTAGATGCAGATGGATTTCGGTCTACTTGCCTTGGCGTACCGCCCATGCTTTTGAGCCTCTACCTTTCTTTACAGCATAGTTAGCATTGGTTTGCGCACATAATCCTGTCAATTGCCCAGCTGTAATTTGTTTACCTCGCTTAGCTGTTTTATCGTCTTTTGGGAGAGAGACATCACTAGTGAACATCATGGGACCCCGGTCCATATTACCATCACTGATCACACCCGCTATTTACTTCCTGTTCTTATTTCCTAGTTGCAATCATACCTATCACTATTACCTCTTGCGTTTGATCCTTTGTAAACAGCAAGGCCGGAGGGATTGACAACCTCTCTGTACTCGTTGGGAGCAAAGTTATTTGTATCTGTGTGCAGGTCCTGTCAACCACTAAGTTGGCGCCGTTAGCATTGACACCTACTTGTTGGCCCTCGGAGTCTCACGGTATTCGATCCTTGGTATCTTGCCAAGGGAAACTTGCCGTTACGCTACATCTCAAACCATCCACTTGGGGTAACCAACGAGGGGCGAGAAGCCATCAGACAGCACCAAAAATAAAATATACAATCATACCAACCAAGATCACGATTAAACCACAGGACAAAGCCGATCTACTCAAACATCATAGGATAACCATAGATCATTGGGAAATAATATATGGAGTTGAGCACCATGTTTAAGTAGAGATTACAGTGGGGGGAAAGAGGTGTTACACCGCTGCAATTAGGGGGGGAGAGTTGGTGTGGACGGTAGCAAGATTGTTGATGTAGATCATCGTCCCGGTCGTTGCCCCGGCAGCACTCCGGCGCCAGCGGAAGTGAGGGGGAAAGAGCCCCCTCCTTCTTCTTCTTCCTTGGCCTCCTCCCTAGGTGGGAGAAGGGTTTCCCCTCTAGTCCTTGGTCTCCATGGCATTGGAGGGGCGAGAGCCACTCCGAGATTGGATCTGTCTCTCTCTGTTTCGTGTCCCTTAGATCTGGTCGAAAACCATTTCTTATATTCCCGGAGATCCGTAACTCCGATAGCGCTGAGATTTTTACACGATTTTTTTCTGGATATAAGCTTCCTTGCGCCCGAAGTACAGCTCCAACCGACGTTCGAGGGGGTCATAAGACACTTGGGCACGCCAGGGACCTCTAGCGCGCCCTGGTGGGTTGTCGGTCCTACGGGCCCCCGTTTATGTTGCTTCCACCTCCCAAAAATCACATATATTCCAAAATAATTCTCCGTGAAATTTTATTGCATTTGGACTTCGTTTGATATGGATACTCTGCGATACAAAAAACATGCAGAAAACAAGAACTAGCACTTGGCACTGGATCAATAGGTTAGTCAAATAAATCATTTAAAAAGTTGCCAAAAGTATGTAAAACTTGTATAATATTGGCATGAAATAATCAGAAATTATAGATACGACGGAGACGTATCAGCATTCCCAAGCTTAATTCCTGGTCGTCCTCAAGTAGGTAAATGATAAAAAAGACAATTTTTGATGTGGAATGCTACCTAACATAAACTCGACCATATATCTAGTCATGGCATGAATATTAAGACATGAGTAATTCAAAGCAATAGTGACATAAATACATCAATACTCGGGCATCCCAACAAACAATCATGCCTTTCAGAATATGAAATTCTAAAGAACGTTATCCCTACAAAACCATATAGTCTTGTCATGCTCTGTCTTCCCAGCTCAAAGTATAAATCATGTACTACCCCGGTGTCAGCCAAGCAATTGGTTCATACTTTTTAACGCGCTTCAACATTTTCAACTCTCACGCGATACATGAGCGCGAGCCATGGATATAGCAATATAGGTGGAATAGAATGCGGTGGTAGTAGACAAAAAAAGGGAAGAAAGTCTCACATCAACTAGGCAAACCAATGGACTATGTAGATGTCCATCAATCGATATCAATGTGAGGAGTAGGGATTGCCATGCAACAGATGCAACTAAGAGCTATACGTGTATGAAAGCTCAATATGAAACTAAGTGGGTATGCATCAAACTACTATGAAAAATTCCCACTAGTATATGAAAGTGAAAACATAGGAGACTCTCTACATGAAAAATATGGTGCTACTTTGAAGCACAAGTGTGGTATTTGCATGCCCCTTTTCTTTTCCTTTCATTTTTTTGTTTTCTCATTTTTTTGATGGGCTTCTTTGGCCTCTTTTTTTTATTTGGGCTTCTTTGGCCTCTTTTATTATTTTTAAAGTCCAGAGTCTCATCCCGACTTGTGGGGGAATCATGGTCTCCACCATCCTATCATTATGGGGCATGCTCTAATAATGGATAATGATGATCATCACACATCTATTTACTTATAACTCAAAAGAAGAAAAAATACAACTCGATACCTATGACATAGTATGACTCTAAATGAATGCCTCTGGCAGTGTACCAGGATGTGCAATGATCTAGCATAGCAAGGATATCAAAAAACGGACAAGCCATGAAAATATCGTGGTAGCAGTCTTACGATCATGCAAAGCAATATGAAAATGAATGCTCAAGTCAACTATATGATGGAAGTGCATGGCAATATATCTCGAAATGGCTATGGAAATGCCATAATAGGTAGGTATGGTGGCTGTTTTGAGGAAGGTATAATAAAGTTTATGCACCGGCGAAAGTTGCGCGGCATGAGAGATGCTAGGAATTATGAAAGGTTGAGAGTGCGTATAATCCATGCACTCACATTAGTCATAAAGAACTCACATACATATTGCAAAAGTTTATTAGCCCTCGAAGCAAATAATATTACGCATGCTCCTGGGGGGAGGTTGGCAGGAGTTAACCATCGCACGCCCCGACCTTCACACAAAGATAGGACAATCAAGGATAAATTGTGCTCCAACTTCCCGGCATAACGAGAGACTATACGTGCATGTTTCGGGAATCACAAACTTAACACCAATATCTTACTAAACACAATCAGCCACTAGTACCTCCCACATATTATCCTCTCTATATCGCAAAACTATTGCAAGGAATCAAACATATCATATTAAGTGATCCATAAGTTTTATGTAGGATTTTATGACTAACCATGCATTTGTCCAATTCCGTTTGTCTCTCTAAATAGCTATAAGTGAAGCATGATAGTTTAATTATTTCTACAAAATATCGTGCTCTAACAAATATAAGTGAAGCACGAGATCATTCTACGAACATTGGTTTTTTATGTGAAGAGAAACAGGCAATCCAAACTTCAAATGATATAAGTGAAGCTCATGAAGCATCCTATAAAGCCATACTCAAAAGATATAAGTGAAGTGCAAAGATCATTCTACAAATTGACCAAGGACTATCTCATACCAGCATGGTGTATTATTAAAAGAATAATAAAAGGCATGCGACGCTCCAATAATTTACGCATATCATGTGAAGGAAACGAATCCGAAAACATACCGATACTTGTTGAAGAAAGATGGGATGCCTTCCGGGGCATCCCCAAGCTTAGACGCTTGAGTCTCCTTGAATATTTACTTGGGGCGCCTTGGGCATCCCCAAGCTTGATCTCTTTCCTCTCCTCCTTCTCCCCACATCGAGACCTCCTCGATCTTGGAACACTTCATCCACACAAAACTTAATCGAACTTTTAGTGGCGGGGTTAGTGCATATGATCAATGAAATCCCATCATGTACTGCTCTAAAATTATTGTATAATTATAAACAAACATTACCCATTGTATGCTATCACAATTCTATGGCCCCAAGTCAAGGATGCTTCAACAAGAATTCAAACATATGCAAATAATGAAGCTATAACAACAATCTGTGAAAACAGGACATTTGTAAAGATTTGAACATCCACCATACTTCTGTAACTCTAAAAATTCTGAACAAATTAGGAAAAAAAAAATTTGTATAGCAAGACTGTGCAAAAAGTTTCAGAACCTTTCGATGTTCCAGTAAAAAATGTAAAATCACGCACTACAGCCAAAGTTTCTGTTTTTGCACCGCACAAACCAACAAGCAATCTAATCATCCTAAAGGCAAACTCTTGGCACATTATTTTTATAATACAATGGAATTGTACAAGGGGATAATTATTTTTGTTGAAAAGTTTCTGTAATTAAGATTCACAAAGTTTCCATGAGCATGAACAGCGTTCAAGGACGTCCCCCACTTCAACGGTGCTCGTCCTTCTTACTTTCACTTTTCTTTTTGAAAAAGTTTTAGGTTCCCCTCTATTTTTTTGTTTTTTAAACTTTATAAAAGCACTCAATAGAAATAAATGACACTTATTTTTAAACTTCCGGGTTGTCTCCATTGCAGCGCTTTCTTTAAGGCCATTAAGCTAGGCATAAAGTGCTCAAGTAATGAATCCACCCGGATCCCAAGGTATATCAAAGCCAATTTGAATCAACAATGATTTAGCATTTAGTAGTGAGCACAAAGCAACATATATCAAGCAATGACGAAGTCTAACTCTCTTCCTATGCATCGGCATGTCATAAAAGAACAATTCATGCACATCAAGTAAAGACCAATGCATAGTATAAGCAGTTTCTTGCAATTTTATCGTGTTGGAAACATAGAGAGGCGGAGATGTAGTTCCTCTCTCATAATAATTGCAAGTAGGATAAGCAAGCACATGCATATTATATTCATCAAAAATATCATGGGCAACGATAAAAGGCAACCCATCAATATAATCCTCAATAAGTGCAAACTTCTCCGATATAGTGTAGTGGGGAGAATTCAAAAAGATAATAGGACTATCATGTGTGGGTGCAATAGCAACTATCTCATGTTTAACATACATAACTATAGCAAGTTCATCTCCATAAACATACATATTGGCATCTTGGCCACAAGCATAGCAAGCATCATCAAAAAGGGATATTTCAAAAGAATCAACGGGATCATAGCATTCATCCTTCGGTAAATTCGAAGGGAAATTAAACAATGTATGGGTTAAAGAGTTACTCTCATTAGATGGTGGGAACGGGTGATCAATCCGCTCTTCCTCCGTTTGTCCTTCGCTCTCCTCCTCATCTTTCTCATCCAATGAGCTCACAGTGTCATCAATTTCTTCTTCCATAGTCTCCTGCAAAATGTTAGTCTCTTCTTGGACGGCGAAGGAGTCCTCAATATATGGTTTAATATAAGCATTAGAAGCATAATTATCATAGCAATATTTAAGTATGGCCAAATTTTCAGATTTGTAGAGAGTAGTATCACACTCTTCAGTAAAAGAAGCAATTTCACAAGTACCCCTAAAAGCAACAAATTCTTCAATTTGTTGAACATCATAGTAATTATAATCACCCCTAGTATACGAAGATACGATTCCATTATCACTGAACTCACATTGGTAAGGAAGGTGTTTCTTAGGATCTTTAGAACAACAAGTACAATCATATATTTCACATAAATTCCAAGCATAGCATTGCAAACGATAAATTTGATCTAGTAAAAGTTTCCCTTTTTCAGATATGCGGTGTCGCACATAACAAGCAAAATAAAAAGCAAAAGAGTCAATATTCTTTCAGGATCGAAAGGCAAGAAACTTGACGTGAGCAGTAAATTTGCAGGTAGATCTGAAAGGATATGATAGGAAAATAGACTCGGGGGCCGTTGATTTCACTAGTGACTTGTCTCGAAAAATAGCAAACGGTGGGTAGACAAATTATTGTTGGGCAATTGCTAGAAAATCGAATAGTTATGACGATATCCAAGACAATGATCATGTATATAGGCATCACGTCCAAGATTAGTAGACTAAGTCATGCCTGCATATACTACTATTACTCCACACATCGACCGCTATCCAGCATGCATCTAGTGTATTAAGTTCATGAAAAAATGGAGTAATGCAATAAGAACGATGACATGATGTAGACAAGATCTATTCATGTATGAATAGACCCCATCTTTTTATCCTTAATAGCAATCATACATGTGTGCCTTGCTACCCCTTCTGTCACTGGGAAAGGACATCGCAAGATCGAACCCATTACAAAGCACCTCTTCCCATTGCAAGATAAATAGATCAAGTTGGCCAAACAAAACCCAAATATCAGAGAAGAAATACGAGGCTATAATAATCAAGTATGGATGTTAAATCAAGGCAAATCTGATCACAAACTCACAATTCATCGGATCCCAACAAACACACCGCACAAAGTCATTACATCAAATAGATCTTCAAGAGAACTTTGTATTGAGAAACAAAGAGAGAAGAAGCCATATAGCTACTGCCTACGGACCCGTAGGTCTGAGGTGAACTACTCATGCATCATCGGAGAGGCACAATGAGGATGATGAACTCCTCTGTGATCATGTTCCCCTCCGGCGGAGTGCCAAAAAAGTGCTCTAGATTGGATCTTGTGGTTCTGGAACTTGCAACGGCTGGAACAAAATTTCGTCGACTCCCCTAGGGTTTCTGCAATATTGGGGTATTTATAGAGCGAAGAGGCGGTGTGGGATGCCACCAAGGTGGGCACAACCCACCAGGGCGCACCTGGAGGCCTAGGAGCTCCCTGGTGGGTTGTGCTCCCCTTGGAGCACCCCAGGTGCTTTTTTGGCCCATTGGGTGTCTTCTGACCCATAAAAATTGTCCAAAAAGTTTCGCAGCGTTTGGACTCCATTTGGTATTGATTTTCGATGATGTAAAAAACAAGCAAAATACAACAACTGGCACTAGGCACTATGTCCATAGGTTAGTTCCAAAAAAGATAAATTTCAGCAAAGTATTTTTGGTTTTTTGGTTTAGTAGATCGTAAAATAAAAGAAAAGGAAAATAGATCGCAAAGGCAAATAATATGACAAAGACCCGGGGGCGTAAATTTCACTAGTGGCTTCTCTCAAGAAAAATAGCAAACGGTGGGAAAACAATTACTGTTGGGCAATTGATAGAACTTCAAATAATCATGATGATATCCAGGCAATGATCATTATATAGGCATCGCGTCCAAGATTAGTAGACCGACTCCTACCCGCATCTACTACTATTACTCCACACATCAACCGCTATCCAGCATGCATCTAGTGTATTAAGTTCATGGAGAAACGGACTAATGCAATAAGAATGACGACATGATGTAGAAAAGATCTATTTATGTAGAAATAGTCCCCATCGTTTTATTCTTAGTAGCAACGATACTTACATGTAGGTTCCCCTTCTGTCACTGGGATCAAGCACCGTAAGAATGAACCCACTACAAAGCACCTCTTCCCCTGGCAAGATAAAGAGATCAACTTGGCTAAACAAAACCCAACATCGGAGAAGAAATACGAGGCTATAAGCAATCAGGCATATAAGAGATCAAAAGAAGACTGAAATAACTTTCATGGATATAAAAAGATAGATCTGATCATAAACTCAAAGTTCATTGGATCCCAACAAACACACTGCAAAAGAGTTACATCATATGGATCTCAAAGAGACCATTGTATTGATAATCAAAAGAGAGAGAGAGGAATCCATCTAGCTACTGACTACGGACCTGAAGGTCTGCAAGGAACTACTCACGCATCATCGGAGAGGCACCAATGGAAGTGGTGAACCCCTTCGTTATGGTGTCTAGATAGGATCTGGTGGTTCTGGACTCTGCGGCGGCTAGATCAAAATTCCGTCGACTCCCCTAGGGTTTCTGGAATATTGGGGTATTTATAGAGCAAAGAGGCGGTCAGGGGGGCACCCGAGGTGGGCACAACCCACCAGGGCGCGCCTGGGCCCCCAGGCGTGCCCTGGTGGGTTGTGCTCCCCTCGGAGCTCGCCCCAAGTGCAGCCGTGGCCCATTGGATGTCTTTTGGTCCAAAAAAATCCACAAAAAGTTTCGCTGCGTTTGGACTCCGTTTGATATTGATTTCCCGTGATGTAAAAAACATGCAGAAAATAGCAACTGCCACTTGGCACTATGTCAATAGGTTAGTACCAAAAAATGATATAAAATGACTATAAAATGATTGTACAACATCCAAGAATGATAATATAACATCATGGAACAATAAAAAATTATAGATACGTTGGAGATGTATCATGTACCACTTGCAATAGCAACATATTATGATGATTGATTTTAGCTTACTATGCATGACTTTTTACAAATATAATAATCTCTTTATTAGTGCACATGAATCACAAATTAATAATCTATCCATTAATTATGTTGGTCGTTCGGTTTTATAATTAGTTGGTCATGGCATTCAAGACCCAAATAGCCGCATCCTCCGACAAGGAATTGCTTAATGAGGATGCTACAATTGATAGCATTATTCTCTCGAGAATGTTGCGTAAGTTTCACTTTGAGACTACTCTGGCCAAGAATGGGAAAGATGATGTTGATCTTGCTTTATCCTATAAGGACATGCCCACAATGATTGGTGATGGCGTACGTACTATTTCAGTAACTTAATTCCCCTTTCTTTTCTGTATGTTTTGTGTGTTACACACTTTACACATAGGCAAAATGAGACCTGGCCTGAAGATTGTTGGGGTTTCATATGGTTTGAAAATGATGGAGGTGTTCATGAGTGTTGGTGTTTTTGTGTTTGTGTACAAACCAATGAAACTGAAGATTTTCGGGCCTATGATCCAAGAGGTCATCGATAGATCAATTAACGCTTGTCATGCATAGTCTAAAACAACTAGGCAGCTAGCTTGATTGAGCATTGGAGAGAAAATTTAATGTTCCATGAGCTGATATATGCATGTTTGATGACTTTGGTATGTGTTATACATCGTTCTTTTATTTTATTTTACTTGTTGTAATTTAATTTTGAAGTCGACGTTAAATGTGGGTCATCATTAGTAAGAAGAATAAGCATATAGGCTCTACAATTGTAAGCATGGGATCAATGTAGTATGTAGCTCTTCAAATTTTAATCTAGTTGTTTTTGTTAATTCATGTAACATGTGGGCTGTAATGTGTCCTACATTTACTAATCTCCGAGTGGAAGTGGTTGATATGCATGTTAGTCAAACTGCTAAAGGCTTTCTTGTAGCAAATACTGCGATCTCAAAATTTCAAAATCAATGTCCGAACATTTAAGTGTGTGGTCCAGTCTTTGATACACATGCACAGTTGTTGTCTACATTAAAAAAAATCTCGTTCTAAATATGATGTTATCTTTTTTGTGTGATAAGCCATAATAACCACATGCTATAATTAGCCGTATTTATTTTGTGTAAAGATGCAAGACACATTTCCAATATATAACTTCGGAGCTAGGAACAAAGGCAATATAAATTTAGTTTCTCATACATGCTTGATAGGCGTGGATTAAATGCTTGTTGGCTAAGGTTTCTGATACAATCTCTGAGGGAAACCTCTGCAACCACGGATTCTCCTGCGTCTTCTGTGACTAGCAGAAGGTCAAGAGTGACACAGTCGCCCTGGATTGAAGCATCTCCCCTCCTCTCATGTACGTCGGCGACAGAGCGCAAGAATGTATTGGATCTCAATTTGGATCCATATCGGGGATTACAAACAAGCAATGAGGAGGAGGAGGATATCTACGGTGGTGACAATGATGATATTGTTGAATACCCTTCTGTATTGGGAGCAAAGCATTGTAATGGAAGCCCGCATAAGTGGGGGTGTGGTTGGCCACATAAAGTTGTGATGTTTGCCAATGGATTGTGAGCTTCCTACCCATCGACCAAGAGAGGGCATGGAGACTAAGGGGACAAACAGAAGGTTGGCTCGTCAGGAGCTTCTTTTTAGAATGGAGACGACACTATGACTTTGATACCACCACCCCCCCCCCCCCTCGAGGTGATTTCTCGACGCCAAAGAGATGCACGAGAGGCCAAAAAAGGAGCCAGAAGCAATGTCAAAGAGTATCAAGAGAGGCTCTGGGAGGCTGATAAAGGACCAACAATCACTAACAGACTCTTCTCCAACTGGGTCCAAAAAATACAAATTTGCAGGTAGTAAAGGCCCAAGTGAAAAGGAGTTGATTATTTTGCTTACATCTTTGAAACTTGACATGAGCAGTTGACTTGAGATTTTACTTGCAATGATGAGGAGGAGGATGTCTATAGTGGTGATATTGGTTATAATATTGAATACACTCCTGTGTTGGAGCAAAGCATGGTAATGGACGCCCAATTAAGTGGGGGTGCGGCCGGCCTCATAAGGTTGTGATGTCTGCCAATGGAGGATGTGCTTCATCCCCATCGACCAAGAGAAGGCATGGGAGACCAAGGAAGAGACAGACGGTTGGCTCGTCACAAGCTTCTTTTCAGAATGGAGACGACACTATGACTATGAGACCCCCCCGGGTGATTTCTCGACGCCAAAGAGATGCACGAGAGGCCAAGAAAGGAGCTAGAAGCAACGTGAAAGAGTATTAAGAGAGGCTTTGGGAGGCTGATAAAGGACCAACAATCACTAGCAGACTCTTCTCCAATTGGGTCCAAGCAATACAAATCTACAGGTAGTAAAGTCCCTAGTGAAAAAGAGTTGATTATTTTGCATACACCATTGAAACTTCATGTGACCAGTTGACTTGGGATTTCACTAGCAATGATGACGAGGAGGATGTCTACAGTGGTGATAATGGTGATATTATTGAATACACTTCTGTGTTGAGCAAAGCATGGTAATGGATGCCCACATAAGTGGGAGTCCGGCCGGCCTCATAAGGTTGTGATGTCTGCCAATGGAGGGTGTGCTTCATCCGCATTGACCAAGAGAATGCATGGGAGATCAAGGAAGAGACATACGGTCGGCATGGGAGACGACACTATGACTATGAGACGCCCCCCCCCCCTCGAGCTGATTTCTCGATGCCAAAGAGATGTACGGGAGGCCAAGAAAGGAGCCAGAAGCAACATGAAAGAGTATCAAGACAGGGCTCTGGGAGGCCAATAAAGGACCAACAATCACTAGCAGACTCTTCTCCAATTGGGTCCAAACAATACAAATTTGTACGTAGTAAAGGCCCAAGTGAAAAAGAGTTGATTATTTTGCATACACCTTTGAAACTTGATGTGAGCAATTGAGTTGAGATTTGACTAGCAATGACGAGGAGGAGGATGTCTATAGTGGTGGTAATGGTGATATTGTTGAATACACTTATGTGTTAGAGCAAAGCATGGTAATGGACACCCATATAAGTGGGGGTGCGGCCGGCCTCATAAGGTTGTGATGTCTGCCAATGGAGGATGTGCTTCATCCCCATCGACCAGGAGAAGGCATGAGAGAACAAGCAAGGGACACACAGTTGGCTCATCAGAAACTTCTTTTCAAAATGGAGACGACACTATGACTGTGAGACCATCCACTCCCGAGGTGATTTCTCAATGCCAAAGAGATGCACAGGATGCCAAGAAAGGAGCCAGAAGCAACATCAACGAGTATTAAGAGAGGGTCTAGGAGGCCGATAAAGGACCAACAATCACTAGCAGACTCTTCTCTAATTGGGTCAAAAAAATAAAAATTTACAGGTAGTAAAGGCTTGAGCGAAAAAGAGTTGATTATTTTGCATACACCTTAAAAACTTGAAGTGCACAATTGACTTGAGATTTGACTAAGCTTGGTTGAAATTCTTGTCCTTGTGAATGTTCTTATTGAGCCCCCCTTTGTTCCCCATGTTCCTCGTGTTTTACCTCTAATCCACCTCCAATCGTGGCACCCCTATAGCTCCCCCCTTATCATTTTCTTAGCTTGGAACATGAGGCATTATATGTCACATGCAGGGTTTCACCTATAACACATGTATCCCTTCGACTCTCATTAACCTCAAGACGAATTGATACTCCATTCAGTGTAATATGTCGAGCAAACTGAAGTGGAAAAGGACTTTGTTTTGTGTCATGATACACAAACATATGTCAAATGATCATTTAGGATGATTCTCAAAATTATTTCAGGATCAAAAGGCAAAAACTACTAATAATGAAACTTCATCCCATTATTCCAAAGAAGATTCAACGATCTCATCAACTTTGTTCAAAATAACACGTGTCTTTCTAGTATGTATCTTCCTGGTCGGACTATCTGTCCCCCAATGATAATCTCATATGTTGGTTCTTGTAGCTAACTCAACTCTCCTAATATGAACTATTTTTAAAGTGTATGTTCTATTAAGATCCTATTTACCAATAGTCTCGAAGTTCTCTATAATTTGACAGGTGTTAACATAGGAAATATAAGTTTCAACAATTTCTCAACCGAATGTACGAATATGGTAGTTAACACGTTTGTGGTTTAAGGACTAGGCATTGTTCTGCTGGGTATTGGAAACAAGATAGTGACACATGCCGCATAGGACGTTAACAAGGACCCAACCATGGTCGACACATCCTGCACACACAGATCCCTCGG
>LR738709.1:727238416-727264151 GCA_902687465.1 Secale cereale | reverse complement strand
CCCCCCGCGAGGTGATTTCTCGATGCTAAAGAGATTCATGGGAGGCCAAGAAAGGAGCCGGAAGCAACGTCAAAGAGTATCAAGAGAGGCTCTGGGAGGCCGATAAAGGACCAACAATCACTAACAAACTCTTCTCAAATTGGGTCCAAAAAATACAAATTTGCAGGTAGTAAAGGCCCAAGTGAAAAAGTGTTGATTATTTTGCATACACCAAGGCGTGGGCACTTGACTTGAGATTATACTAGCAATGATGACGAGGAGGATGTCTATAGTGGTGATAATGGTGATATTGTTGAATACACTTCTATGTTGGACCAAAGGAAGGTAATGGACGCCCACATAAGTGGGGGTGCGGCCGGCCTCATAAGGTTGTGATGTATGCCAATGGAGGGTGTGCATCATCCCCATCGACCAAGAGAAGTCATGGGAGACTAAGGAAGAGACAGACGGTTGGCTCGTCAAAAGCTTCTTTTCAGAATGGAGACGATACTAAGACTATGGGACCCCCACCCCCGAGGTGATTTCTCGATGCCAACGAGATGCACATGATGCCAAGAAAGGAGCCAAAAGCAACTTCAACGAGTATCAACAGAGGGTCCAGGTTGCCGATAAAGGACCAACAATCACTAATAGACTCTTCTCTAATTGGGTTTAAAAAATAAAAGTTTGCAGGTAGTAAAGTCATGAGTGAAAAAGAGTTCATTATTTTGCATACACCTTTGAATCTTGACGTGCGCATTTTACTTGTGATTTGACTAAGGTTGGTGGTAAATTGTGTCCTTGTGAATGTTCTTACTGAGTCCCCCACCCCTTGTTCCCCATGTTCATCGTGTTTTACCTCTAATACACCTACAATCGTGATGATCGGGGCACCTCTATAGCTCCCCTCATATCATTGTCTTATCTTGGAACATGAGGCATTATATGTCACATGCGGGGTTTCACCTATAAGACTTGTATCCCTTCGACTCTCGTTGACCTCAGGACGAATTGATACTCCCATTCAGTGTAATATGTCGAACAAACTGAAGTGGAAAAGGACTTTGTTTTGTGTCACACAATAAAATCCTGTGTCAAATGATCATTTAAGATGATTCTCAAAATTATTTCAGGATCAAAAGGCAAGAAACAACTAATAGTGAAACTTCAACCCATTATTCCAAAGAAGATTCAATGATCTCATTAACTTTATTCAAAATAACATGCATCTTCCTAGTCTGTATCTTCCATGTTAGACAATCTGTGACCCAATGATAATCTCATATGTTGATTCTTGTAGATGACCCAACTCTCCAAATATGATCTATTTTGATAGAATGTATATTGTAGTAAGATCCTATTAACCAATAGTCTTGAAGTTCTCTGTAATTTGACATGTGTTAAGATAGGAAATATAAGTTTCAACAATTTCTCAACCGAATGTACAAATATGGTAGTTAACATGTTGGTGGTTTAAGGACTAGTCATTATTTTTGTGGTATTGCAAAACAAGATAGTGACACACGCCGCATAGGATGCAAACAAGGACCCAACCATGATCGACCCATCTAGCACACACAAATCACTGGCGGGGGGAAAGGAGGAGGGAGTTGCACTGCATGTCATATGCATTTGGATCCAGAGTTCCCTATCCACACAAGCCTTAGGCAAAATTGCACGTGATAACCTGCGCAACGATATTGAGACCACAACTGACACCCATATTTTCAATGTTTTCCTCATTCCTCTTCCCTTCATCACCAATTCCATGGTCCAACTACACTTTGATCAGAGTACTTTGATCGGAGTACAAGAGATTCTATGGGAAATTATCCATCCGTGTGTAGCAAAATCTCTTATATATTATTGTTATCCAAAGTACAACATTTCCTTTTGACTTTTTCCTGACATTCTTTTTATCCACGTGGATGTGAACTAGGATTTCTTATATTAAAATATATGTTATCGGATCGAAGCATTTCATAAACTACATAGTAGATTCTCACTAAGAAAGTGTGTGCACCACTTGCAATAGCTACAAATTTTATGATTGATTTCAACTTATTAATTGGTCATGGATCACAAATGACTAATCTACATATTTTTTATGTCGGTCGTTGGATCCTCTAACTAGGTAATCATGTCATTAAAGACCTAAATAGTCACATCATCATTGCTTTTCTTAATTAGGATATTTCAGTCGATAACATTATTCTATCGGTGATGCTGCACAAGTTTCACTATGAGGTTACTCTGGCCAAGAATGGGAAAGGAGACGTCAATCTTGTTTTCTCGTATAAGGACATGACCATAATGATTGGCCCTGATGTACGTACTACCTTAGTTAATTATTTCCCCTTTTGTTTTGGATTATTTAGTGGGTTAGACACTTGACACATAGGCAATGTGAGCCACTAGTGTGAAGACTGTTGGTGTGTCATCTGATTTTCATACGATGGAGGGGTTCATGAATGTTGGTGTTCAAGTGTATGGGCCCAAACCAATCAAGCTCGTGATTTTTAGTCTTATGATCCAAGGGATCGTCGATGGAATAGTTAACTCATGACATGCATCGTCTATTGCAACCTGGCCAGCTTGCTTGAGCGAGCAATGGAGAAAACAGTTAATGTTCTGCGAGCTCAGCTATGCATGTTTTATGACTTTGTTCTACATTATATAATGTTATGTTGTTTCATTTTATTTTTCTTGTTGTAGTATAATTTTGAGGTCCATGTTAAAGGTCATTAGCAAGAAGAATAAACATAGAGGTTGCCTTTAACTATAGTCATGGGATTAATGTAATATGTAGCTCTTCTAATGTTTATCTAGTGGTTTTCGTTAATTCATCCAACATGTAGGGCTAATACACGTTTGAGACTGGGATTATCAGCACCGGATGAATAATAATTCAAAAATAACAGTAAAGAGATAGAAAAATTGTGATTTTGTTAGGCAATAAGGATGCTCAGGTGCATAAGGAGCGTGAAAATATTGTGGTGTTTGGACGATCGGGGAGGTCGTCGCAAAAAACAAAAAAATTGGGACCAAATAGTGCTGTTTGTCAAAGTTTATTTCACAAACAATTGTTCCCATGACGTATTGGATTGTGCAAACTACACAAAATTTTGCATGCGCATCGCACATTCAACATGTCTCATGCCAAAGATAATAATAGTCATTTTTTATATTTTATTTGAATTCACTATTCATGCCCGGGTAAAGATGAGCCGGAGGACCAAATTGTCGCTTCCCAACATATGAGCTTTACGGTATCTTAAATTTGCTGATATCCCACTTGAAACTGGCTGAGATGGAGGTTGGTCAAACTGTTAAAGGATTTCCAATAATGAACACTTGATTATGATCCCACTATTTACAAAAAATGGGAACAGTAAGTTTGTGGTTTAATCTATGATACACTTGCAGGGTGATTTATTACACTATAAAACATCTCGGCTAGATTTGATTGATATATTTCATGTGATGAGCCATATTAACCACATGCTATGCTTAGCCATCTATATTTCGTGTAAAAGTGCAAGACACATATAAATTCAGATCCTGGAACAAAGGCACTTAAATGCTTTCTGACTAATGTTTGTAAAAAGAAAATCAAAAATACGACAATGACAAACATGTTGCATTTAAAGATGTCTTTGTTATATAAATCTTCCAACACAAATGATGTAGTGAATTGTCTACATGCGTAAGTTAGAATAGTAACAAAAGATATGTAGACACCAACTAATAAAGTGTGTGTACCACTTTCAATAGCAACATGTTATGATGATTGATTTTAGCTTACTATGCATGACTTTGTACAAAAATAAAAATCTCTTTATTAGTTGGGCATGAATCACAAAGTACTAATCTATCCATTAATTATGTTGGTTGTTTGATTCTCTAATTAGTTGGTGATGGCATTCAAGACCCAAATAGTTGCATCCTCCGTCAATAAACTTCTTAATGAGTATACTGCAATTGATAGCATTATTCTCTCGATAATGTTCCATAAGTTTCACTGTGAGACTACTCTGGCCAAGAATGGGAAAGATGACGTTGATCTTGCTCTATCTTATAAGGACATGCCAACAATGATAGGTCATTGCGTACGTACTACGTTAGTAACTTAATTCCCCTTTCTTTTATGTATGTTTTTTGTTTTACACACTTGACACATAGGCAACATGAGCCACTGGTCTGAAGATTGTTGGGGTTTCATACGGTTTTCAAATGATGGAGGTGTTCATGAGTATTGGTGTTTTTGCGTTTGTGTACAAATCAATGAAACTCGAGATTTTCGGTCCTATGATCCAAGAGGTCATCGATAGAAAAATTAACGCTTGTCATGCATGGTCTAGCACAACTAGGCAGTTAGCTTGATTGAGCATCGGAGTGAAAATTTAATGTTCCACAAGCTCATATATGCATGTTTGATGACTTTGGTATGAGTTATACATCGTTGTGTTCTTTTATTTTATTATACTTGTTGTAATTTAATTTTGAAGTCGATGTTAAATGTGGCTCGTCATTAGTAAGAAGAATAAGCATGGGATCAATGTAATATGTAGCTCTTCAAATTTTAATCTAGTAATTTTTTGTTACTTCATGCAACATGTGGGCTGTAATTTGTCCTACATTTAGTAATCTCCCACTCGAAAGTGGTTGAGATGCATGTTGGTCAAACTGCTATAGGCTTTCCTGTAGCAAACACTCCAATCTAAAAATTTCCAAATCAAAGTGTGAACATTTAAGTTTGTGGTCCAGTCTTTGATACACTTGCATAGTTGTTGTCTACATTATAGATTTTATCGTTCTAAATATGATGTTATATTTTTGTGTGACAAGCCATAATAACCACATGCTATAATTAATCATATTTATTTTGTGTAAAAAATGCAAGACACATTTTCCAATATTGTCGGGGAAACTGGTCGCCCACGAACACCTATGGGACCGGAGCCCCTTTTCGGTACGGCAAGGGGGCGGAGGATGCACAAAGAGCAGATCGAGGTGAACACGCGAGCAGTTTACCCAGGTTCGGGCCGCACGGGGGCGTAAAACCCTACTCCTGCCTTGGTTTCTATTGCGTTCTGCGCTCGGGAGTGAGAAGAGCTACAGTATTGATCGCTAGCAACACCGAGCGTGTGAGTGATCGATGATCGGAACCCCCTCTACGTTGCGCATGGGCCTCCTTTTATAGGTCAAAGGGGTCACCGACAGGTGGCAACGCAGATGAGGGTAAAAACGTAAAATGGGTGGTAGATGGAACAGTGTTTGAATAGTGCTCTATACCTAACTCTGATGGCAGGGGACAAGGGCATTAAATGCCCGTCACCGTCGCTCCAAACAGTGCAAAAAGCGTCCGTCAGGGCGCCACCGTCCGCCACGACGGTGGCCTCGTCATCGCGGCTTGCCACCGTGTACCCCAGGCTGCACAGCCTTCCGCCACGTGCGCCCGGAAGGGTCCCAGGGCGACGCGTGGATGGATGCGCTGGAGCGCGGGTACCTAGTGGAAGTTTGCCGCGGCAAGCGCCTTGCCGCGGTTGCTACCTTGTCGCGCCCGGAAGCTTGTCGCTCTCCGGGCCTTGCCGGGACGCGTGGCGCATCGCGGCAAGCCTCCTGAAATGCCATGTTTGGCCTTCCCGGCAAACTCTCCTCGCCAGGGTCTTGTGCCCAAAAAGTGGTCTTGAGCCTTGAGTGGCCTTCCCGGCAAGCTCCTCTTGCCGGGGCTTTGTTTCCTTAACTTGAATACTTTGTTCTTGAATGGCTCCAAAGGAACCACAGTGGGCCTTGGCGGTCGCGCGGCGAGCCCCGCCACGGGACGCTGCAACTGCCCGTGCACAAGTTCGGGATACTAAGGTACCCCTACTTTAGTACACCGACAGGAGCCCCCGGGCCTGGGCCATACACGATGCCGAGCGCTGTTGGGCCAGGCCCAAAACAGTGCACGGGCACGCGCGGCCCGCGGCACGCCGTATCCCACTCCGTATCCACCGCACCCCTCCCTAACGGCACACGTCAATCGCAGCGTCGTGGGAGAGATCGTGGCCTGTTTCTTTAATGGGGAAATGCGGAACGCCCCCCTCTCCCCCCTTAAAAGCAGGGGAAACAGGGGCGTTCCCTTCCATTCGCCCGTTGCTTCTTCATCCTCCAGAAACCCCCGCCGCTCCCCTCCTCCCCGAAGGTCGAAAGAGAGCAGCGTTCCGCCCCCCTCCGCCGCCGCCAGCATCACCAGCGCCGTCGACTTCCCTCACCGTCCCCGCCATGGCCCCGAAGGGCGATAAGGTGAAGGCCGCGAAGTCCGCCAAGGCGCAGCGGCTAGTGGCAATGCGGAAGAAGATGGCGGTCTTCCCGCCGAGGCTTGACGCGGAGGAGCTGAAAGACACCTTCTACCTCTTCTGGTCGAGGGAGACAAAGGCGCATCCGCGCACCAAGGTACTCCCCGCCGTGGCCTGCGAGATGTTTCCGGGTGGCTATGCCTTTTTTGCTCTGTTCTTCTACTGCGGGCTCTGCCCACCCTTCTCGGAGTTCTTCTGTGATATCATGAATACCTACGGGTTTCACCTCCTTGACTTCACCCCAAACGCCGTCTTGACCATGGCCATTTTCGCACATCTGTGCAAAAATTTCGTCGGAGTTTACCCCAATGTAGCTCTTTTCCGCCATTATTTCATACCTCGAGTCGAGTCAGGGTCACCTCTGTCTGGCGGAATCTCATGGATCTTTAGGCTCCATAAGAAAGAGGCTTACTTGACGGGGGAGCTCCGCGGCAAATGGGATGAGTGGAGGGCCAACTGGTGTTGGATTATGCAGGATGACCCGCAGCAGTTCACTTCCCGGCGCCAAGTCGGAGTAGTACGCGGCAATGACTGGAGTGACCTGGCCCCTGAGGACGACAAGCTGAAGATAGCCACCACTCGGATTCTTCACCTCCGGCAAGCCAAGCTCACAGTAGGTGCCGTCGGGGCAAATTTCCTCCGCCGCCGCATTGCTCCCTTGCAGGAGAGGAAGAGGGCTGCTTGGGAGTTCGAGAATGCGGCAGACATCATGAGGCTGCGCCCGGGCCTCAATTACAACTTCACTGTCTTGGAGCTCAACGCAATGCTCCAAGCGCTATTCAAGTACGACTCCGCCCACCCAGAGTGGTTTGCGTTGCCGCCGGGCGTAGTTCCATTATGCAATAGCTCGGCGCTCAGTGCCGTCCGCGCGGCGATGCCGTTGTGCGATTCCCACGGGATCGACCCCACTTGGCGGGAACCTTTCGACGAAGCCGTGCAGACGTTCTTCGACAACCTGGTGGAGTTGCCGATCGACGCCGACGAGAAGAGGGGCCTCACCCGTGACACCATCGACCAGGAGATGGCATATCTTGCCACCAGGTTGGAGGAGGCAGCTGCAGCCAGGGCCGCGGGCGAGTTTGGATATACTGTGGAGGAGGCGGAGGCAGCGGAGGCGGTAAGTCTTGCCGAGGAGGAAGAGCTCCGCAAAGCGGGAAAGCTTGTCGGGCGACTCGCCGAGACAAGCGAGCCCATCGAGCAAGGCGCCGAGTCGAGCGGGCCCGCCGAGCAGGGCGTCGGGTCAAGCGATCCCGCCGAAGACTCAGGCGGCTCGCTGAACCTCGACTCCTCATCCTCCTCGTCGGGCAGCTCGCCACCTCCAGCAAGTCCTCCAGCTCAGACAAGGAGGCGCCTCCGCAAGGCCGCCGATGTGGCGGGGCGGCAGGCGGGCCAGCAGCCGCAGCGCTGCCCGACACGCGCCACCGCGACGAGCCAGGCCGCCAAGGGAGTGCCTCGCGCTTCAACGGCAGCTGGAGGGGGATCTTCCCGGACAGGCTCCACTGCTCCTTCCGCCCCCGTGCCTCGGCGACAACCGGAGCAGGGTCTTCTCAGACCGCCGCCCCTGCTCCCGCCAAGCGGCCAAGGGAGCCCACTCCCCCAGCTCCTCGCGCCGGGACGCACGAGCCGGACTTTGATTTCTCGACGCTCAGCTCCGAAGACGAGGAGGAAGAAGAGTAAGTCTTCGCGATTTCTTGTTTCTCTTTGGTTTTCTTGTCTTGTATCTCTTTCGCCTGATTCTGATCTTGTCTTCCTTTCAGAACCCTGGCCCAGAGGGCGGCGAAGAGGGCCAAGGTTCCGCTGATCGTCCTCGAGGACGAGCCCGCCACAGCAGCAGGGGGTGCGCCTGTGACAGGCTCGTCGGACCCGATAGCCGTTTTCCAGAGCAGCCCCCAGCGCAGCCCCCAGCGTAAGTCCTTCGTCTACTTTCTGCTTGTCGGGCGCGCGTGGGAGTTCTATTTTTGCTGATGTTTTGTTTGTTGACTTGTGCAGAAACGGAGCAGCAGCATCAGGAGCGCCAGGAGACCGCCCCCGACGCGCCGCACGTCCCGACTGAACCGCCAAGGGGTAGTTCCCCGGCAAGGGAGGGCACTCTGCCAAGGGCGAGTACTCCGCCAAGGGCGAGTACGCCGCCAAGGGACGGCGTCAGCGACCCTCCGCCGGCGGGAGCTACTACCACGCCGCCGAGGGAGGACTCCCCGGCAAGGAACCCCACCGAAGAGGAGGCCCGCGCAGGTAAAATCCTTGGACTTTTCTCCTTGTGATTTTCTTTTTTGGATATTTGCTTGACTATTTTTCTTTTCTTCTTCTTTTTCTTCCGTCAGACCCGTCCGCAGCCGAGCCCATGGAGACGGAGGTCACCATCGAGGAGGACGCGCGTGGCAACACCGGCGACGCCGCAGCCACTGAAGGGGCGGCTGGTGCCGACGAGCCCGCCACCGAAGAGGCAGCCAAGGCTGCTAGCGCGGCAGCTGAGGAGGGGACCGGCAGTCGCACTGACGGCCCTGAGGCCACAGGAGCGTCAGACGCTGCGCCGGCTGCCGATCCTGCTGCTGCCGCGGCCGAGCCAGGCGCCTACCTAGAGGCCGGCAACGGAGTCTTCATCCAGCTCCCGTGGGCGTCCACGTCGAGGGCGCCTGCGGAGGGAGAGGTCTTCGACGGGGAGGTTCTCGCCTCCGCCGGACTGAAGTTCGTCGACGCGCCAAGCAGCAGCAGCGAGCCCGAGGAGGAGCGGCTTCTGTGGAGGCTTCTGGCTTTATACCGCACACGGCAGGCCAAGCTGGAGTCCTGAGAGGCTCTGGCCGCCAAGGCGGCCGTCGACTTGGAAAAACGCGCCGAAGAGCTCCGAGCCAGCAACCAAGCAGCTCTCCGATCCTTGGCGGAGGAGCGAGAGCAGCTTGCCGAGGCGCATCAGGCCTTCATTCTGGAGAAGGCTGAAGCAGAGGAGCAGCAACGGCTCGCCGCCGAGGAGTTGTCCCGGCGAGAGGGCGAACTGACGCAGCGGAAGGTCGACCTCGACAGCCACGAGGACGAGCTTGCCGCGCGTGAACAGTCTCTTGGCGGAGCCCTGTAGGAAGCGAAGGATGCCGCTGCGGCTGCTGAGACCGCCAAGAGGGACTTGGAGGCGAGGGTGGCGCAACTGGAGGCCAACTTGAAGACGAGCGAAGAGAAGGTTGCCGCACTTGTGCTCGAGAGGGAGAAGGACGCCCACAGCCACTCCGAGCTGCAGGTCCGCCTCTCCGACAAGGGCAAGGAGCTCGCCGTCGCCAAGGACTCCATCGCCGATCTGGAGTTGAAGCTGTCCACCCTCGCCACAACGCTTGACGGCGCCAGAGAGCGGGAGACGAAACTGAAGGAGGGCCAAGAAGGCACTGTTGGACAGCGCCGCTCTCTCCCAAAACAACTTCAGGCTGACGGTGGAACACTGGACAGAGGGTCTTGTTGCCGCCGCTGCCGACGTCGACAAGGAGTTAGCGGAGCTGGGGGCGGAGCACCCCGGGTACTCCACCGACGAGAATCTCCATCACAGCGCCAAGTTGAGTTTGTTCTTCAGGGGGGTGGCGCCGGCCCTCCAGCAGCTCCGGGAAAGGATCCCAAAGCAGCTGGCGGACAAGTCGCGCAAGCTCTGCACGGGGGCCCTCGAGAAGGTGTTGATGAAGATAGTGCACCGCAACCCAGGCCTCAACCTCACCAACGTCCTCAGGACCTTGCCGCCGGACGTTGACCAGGAGGTGCTCAAGGCCCTTGTCGCGCCTATCGTGAACAAGGTGGGCGGCATCAAGAGGGTCGAGGGCGATCGCGCGGATTAGTCTTGTTTATTTCCTTCTTTCCTTGTCGCTGCCAACCATGTTATGAACAATAGTTTATTAGCATTGCGACAAGTTGCTTTGTAATATAACTTTATTTTGGGTAGTTAACGGAATGTTATTTCCTTTACTTGAATTCCTTGCTTTGTATGCTTTTACCCTACGCTTTTAGGGAACTTGCCGGCGTAGGGACCCTTGCCGCGAGCGCTGAGTGCGGAACTTCAGCAGCCTGCTAGCAATGCCATTGTCGACAAGAAACCTTGTCGCAGCTAGTCGCAGCACACTTAGGTTGTTGAGCGAACTCGAAAACGAAGCAAGGGCGCGACATTAGTCGCGGCACACTTAAGTCGTTGAGCGTGCTCGAAACAAAGTAAGGGCGCGGCTAGCCACGAGTTGGTTCCTCCGCGCACAGGTTTTCCATACTAAGCGAGGTCGTTCAAGGAAGATAACTTAAAAATTTAAAAAAAATTGATTGCTCAAACTTTGGCAACTTAGCTTTTGTGTCGCTTGCTTCCCGGCAAGGCAAGGCTCTCTTGAACGGCACTTGGTCCATACCACTATCTCCTCCCCCCCCCCGGCAAACTTGTGCGTGAGGGAAACTTCTTCCGCTTGAGAGAAAAGAAAGGAGAGAAAACAGAGATATGGAGCCTTGTGGCTCGTTATTGCTTACTGGGGATATGTGCTGCACAAAGCGTCAGATAGTACATGCGAGAAAGTAAAAAGGGCATGAAATGACGAGTTGTGCGATGCACATAAGCTTTACTGATGCACGGGGTCTGCGCCCGGCTTTGTACAAAGGATTACATGCAACAGCGGCAAGACTCGTACAAAAGGTGGTTGCCGGAGCGGATCACGGCAACCGCGCCTTACGGGTAAAACTTGCGAAGATGCTCAATGTTCCAGGAGTTGCTCACCAGTAAGCCTTCTTCGGTCTCAAGGCGGACAGCGCCGGGCCTTGTGACTTGTTTCACCCGATAAGGGCCTTCCCACTTCGGCGTCACCTTGTTGGAATTCTTGGTGGACTGAACGCGCCGAAGAACAAGGTCGCCTTCCTCGAGACTTCTGGCTTTAACTTTGCGGCTATGGTAGCGGCACAAAGCTTGCTGGTATCGAGCAGCTCGTACAGCAGCCTGAAGACGGTCTTCCTCAAGGAGCAGTGCGTCATCTTGTCGCAGCTGCTCTTGCTCGAGCTCATCATAAGCGAGCACTCGAGGTGACCCGTATACGAGTTCCGTGGGGAGAACTGCCTCTGCTCCATAGACAAGAGCAAAGGGTGTCTGTCCAGTGACTCGATTTGGCGTCGTCCTGATCGACCAAAGAACCACCGGCAGCTCCTCGATCCAGTTTCTTCCGCTCTTGCGCAGCTTGTCGAAAGTTCTTGTCTTGAGTCCGCGCAGCACTTCAGCGTTCGCCCTCTCCGCTTGACCGTTGCTCCTCAGGTGAGCGACAGAAGCAAAGCAGACCTTGGCGCCAAGGTCTTGGACGTACTGCATGAAGGTGCGACTTGTGAATTGTGTGCCGTTGTCGGTGATGATCCTGTTAGGGATTCTGAAACGGCAAACAATCGACCTGGAGAACTTGACTGCTGACTGTGCGGTCACCTTTCTCACTGGTTCCACTTCCGGCCACTTTGTGAACTTGTCGATGGCGACGTACAAGTACTCAAAGCCCCCGGCTGCGCGGGGAAAGGGGCCGAGGATGTCGAGACCCTAGACCGAAAATGGCCAGGACAAAGGTATCGTCTGGAGAGCTTGAGCTGGTTGATGTATCTGTTTGGAATGGAACTGGCACGCTTCACACTTGGTTACTTGTGCAGTTGCATCCTGGAGGGCTTCTGGCCAAAAGAAACCTTGCCGGAACGCCTTGCCGGCAAGTGCTCTTGCGCCAATGTGGTGACCACATATGCCTCCATGTATCTCTGCCAACAGCTTCTGTCCATCTTCCCGGGGAATACACTTCAATTTCACGCCGTTGAGTCTTCTTCTGTACAGTTCGTTGCCGACAAACTGATACATACTTGACTGCCGGGTTATTCTTTCTGCTTCTTCTGGCTCTTCGGGAAGTTCTCCTGTTTGAAGGAACTGGACAATCTGATGCGCCCATGTTGGGGCCTGCGGCTCAGCAACAAGGACTAAAGGCATCTGTGCTGCTGCGGGAACGTCAGCTTCCACGGCAAGAACTTGCGGCTCAGCTGGAGCTTGACGTTCCCCGGCAAGCTTGCCGGGGCAAAGCTTGTCGGGAACGCCTGCTTCAACTGTACAAACCCTTGGGCTTGCAGGAGCAGACTGCTCCTCAGCAATCTTGTCATTGATCTTGGGGACCTTGTTGGCGGCGGCTTCAGGAAGCTCCGCCGGCAAGTAGTCACCAGAAACCAACTTTCTCTTCTTACTTTGTCCAGCCGATGGTGTTATGGATGGTTGAGTTAGCTTGAGCACAAAGATCCCCGGTTCCACAGGTAGCTTTAGTGCAGCACACTTTGACAGGCCATCTGCAATGTCGTTTTGAGCTCTTGGAACGTGCTCCATCTGTAAGCCTTCAAAGTGCTCTTCAAGCTTTCTCACTTCGTCGACGTAAGCTTCCATCAACGGACTCTGGTAGCTCTTGTTCACTTGGCGGACGACCAACTGCGAGTCACCCCGCACAATCAGCTTCTTGATCCCAAGTTCCGCTGCGATTCTGAGGCCGGCAAGCAAACCTTCATACTCTGCAGTATTGTTCGTTGCTTGCTCCTTGGGAAAGTGCATTTGGACGACGTACTTGAGGTGCTCCCCGGTGGGCGCGATAAGCAGCACGCCGGCACCGGCGCCTTGCAGCGAGAAGGCACCATCAAAGTACATTATCCATTCTTTGCTTGCTTCTTTGGCGGGGAAGCTCGTCTCTAAAATCTCTTCGTCTGGCGTTGGCGTCCATTCTGCTATGAACTCTGCCAATGCTCTGCTCTGAATAGTTGAAGTACTCTCAAACTTAAGGCCAAAGCTTGACAGCTCCAGTGCCCACTCGACAATCATGCCTGTTGCTTCTGGATTTTGTAATATCCTCTTCAGCGGAAAACGAGTGACCACTGTTATCTCATGTGCTTGGAAGTAGTGGCGCAGCTTTCTCGAGGCCATGAGAAGGCCGAAAAGCAGCTTCTGCACCCCGGAGTATCTTGACCTAGCCCCCTGCAAGAGGGAACTGACAAAATAAACTGGGCGCTGCACCATCTTCTTCCGCACCTCTTCTTGCATCTGCGCAGACCCATCCTTGTCGGGATCAGAGCTTGTCGGGGAAGCCCCCTGCTTGTCGCTGGACGTGCTTGCCGGGGCTGTTGGCTCATCATCTGCCTCCCTTTCTGCTACTAACGCAGCACTAACCACTTGATTGGTTGCTGCTAAGTACAGCAGCAACTTCTCCTGTGGCTTAGGTGCGACAAGTATTGGAGTGGAGGACAGGTACCCCTTCAAGTCTTGCAGCGCTGCCTCCGCTTCTGGAGTCCATTTCATTGGACCTGCCTTTTTCAAGATTTTGAAAAACGGCAGGGCGCGTTCTGCAGACTTAGAAATGAACCTGCTGAGAGCAGCTACACAACCGGCAAGCCTTCGTACATCCTTGACGTGCTTCGGAGCTTCGATCTACTCAATGGCTTTGATCTTGTCGGGGTTGGCTTCAATCCCCCTCTGGGAAACAAAGAACCCGAGAAGCTTGCCGGAGGGGACTCCGAACATGCACTTCTCGGGGTTGAGCTTGAGTTGTATATTGCGCAGATTCGCAAAGGTTTCATCTAGATCTTGAATCAGAGTAGCCATGTCCTTGCTCTTGACCACTATATCATCCATGTAAGCTTCTACATTTTTGTGTATCTGCGGCTCAAAAGCTGTATGGACTACCCTTGCAAACGTTGAACCGGCATTCTTCAATCCAAAAGGCATGTGTATGAAGCAATAAGTGCCACATGGAGTAATGAATGCGTTCTTCTCCTCGTCTTCTTCAGCCATAAATATCTGGTGGTATCCTGAATATGCATCAAGAAATGAAAGCAACTCGCATCCAGCTGTGGAGTCATCAATCTGGTCAATGCGCGGCAAGGGAAATGGATCTTTGGGACAAGCTTTATTCACATCGATGAAGTCAATACAAAGCCTCCACTTCCCATTCGCCTTGCGCACGACAACAGGGTTGGCCAGCCACGTGGGATGGAGTACACCTCTGACAAGGCCTGCCGCTTCCAGGTTCTTGATTTCTACAGCGATAAGCTCTTGGCGCTCCACTGCTTGTTTTCTAACCTTCTGCTTGACGGGCCGCGCGTGAGGACAAACGACAAGCTTGTGCTCAATCACTTTCCTGGGAACACCGGGGATGTCAGACGGTTGCCAGGCAAACACGTCGACGTTCACCCGCAGGAAAGCAATGAGCGCGCTTTCCTATTTGGGATCGAGCGTGGCACTGATGGTGAAAGTACCACCAGTGTCGTCCTCCTTGGCGGACACCTTCTTTGTCTCTGGTGGAGCTGCCACTGCCTTCTTGCACTTGCCGGTGGAGCTCGATGGTGCGTTCTCGACGGCAGCGCAGCACTCCGAGGAGGTGCGTTTGCCGGAGTGGGCCCCAGAGCTCTTGCCGGACTTGGTCTTGTTCTTCCCCCCGGGAGCTTCAGCGGCAAGTGTCTTGCTATGTGTTGCGGCTGCTGCATCCCGGTAGATCTTGTCGGCACAGATAAGGGCGTCCTTCTTGTCGCCGGGGACAGAGATGACGCTTATCGGGCCTGGCATCTTGAGCACGTTGTAAGCATAATGAGAGGCTGCCATGAACTTGGCGAGCGTTGGACGGCCAAGTATTCCATTGTAGGGTAATGGAATATCGGCAACGTCAAAGGTGATCCTCTCGGTTCTGAAGTTCAGCTCTCCGCCATATGTCACTGGCAGTGTGATCTTCCCCTTCGGCTTGCTCCTCCCCGGGTTGATCCCTTGGAATGTGCCGGTTTCTTCGAGCTCGCTGTCGGGGATCTGGAGTTTCCGTACCACAGCGGAGGAGATCAAGTTCAGGCCGGCCCCGCCGTCAACCAGCATCTTGGTGACTTTGAGGTTGCGGATAGTTGGTGAAACCAACATCGGTAAGCACCCGACCGCAGTTGTGCGATCAGGGTGGTCCTCAATGTCAAAGATGATGGGCGTGCTGGACCACTTTAGAAGTTTGCGCGACTCGACGGGTGGCTCTGCTGCAGTAACTTCCCGCACCCATTGCTTGAGTTGGCGGTGGGAAGTATGCAGAGAAGCACCTCCATCGACGCAGAGAACTTCCGTGGCCTTCTGGAACTCCTGCTCGCTGTTATCTCCGTCATCCATGTCTTCGTCGTCGTCTTCGTCTTCGTCCTTGTCGCGGCTGCGGGGAGGCCTGTCTCCTTGCCGCTGCTTGGCCTTGCCGCGGCGTCCTCCCCGGCCGTTGAATGGCCGCTTCTTGCCGGCATCTCCACCACCTCCCTGGGCCTTCTCCTTGTCGCGTCGCTTGTACTCAGCCTTCTGCTGCTCGACGAGGTACTCGACTCTTTTGCAGTTTTGGAGGTCGTGGCCCTTGGTGCGGTGGATTTTGCAGTACTGATTGTCGGAGCCGTCCTGCTTGTCGGCGGCCGCCACAGCGGTAGCCTCCTTGCCGGAGCTATCGGCCTGGGCTTTTTTGGCGCCAGCCTCCTTGCCGGACTGCTCAACGACCAGCACTTCTTTGTTCTTCTTTTTCCTGTTGTTCCGCCGCCGGTTCTTCTTTGCCGGGGCGGCATCCTCACTATCCGATCCCCCTGCTCCAGTATCCTCTCCGGGGAGTTTCCTCCCCTCCTCAGCACGTGCGCACTTGTCTGCCAGGGCATAAAGCTCACTGACGTCTCAGATCTTGCACATCGCCATCTCCTCCCTCATCCTGCGGTTACGCACGTTCTGGTGGAACGCGCTGATAACCGCGGCAGGGTGGATGTCTGGGATGTTGTGCTGAACACGGCTGAACCTCTGGATGTACTTTCGCAGGGACTCTCCTTCCATCTGGGCAAGTATGTGAAGGTCGCTCTCCTGACCATGGGGCTTGTGGCCACCTGTGAAATGATACGTCCAAAACGTATCTATAATTTCTGCTTGCTCCATGCCTCTTTTGGGTGATATTGCTATGATATTTATACACTTCCATACACTTTTGATCATATTTGGACTAACCTATTAACTCAGTGCACCCCAGTGCCAGTTTCTGTTTTCTGCTGTTTTTGTATTTCAGGTTTTCCCATTACGAAAACTGCCAGAAAAATTCCGGAAAAATTATATAAAAAATCAGCGTTCCAGAAGCTTCCCAGCAGCCAAAGTACAGCCGGAGGGGGGCCACCAGGGCTCCAGGCGCCCTGGTGGCGCGCCCCCCCTGGCCGCGCCGGGGGGGCGCCTGGGCCCCCCGAGCCTCCGCTGATGCCCCCCTTTGGCATATAATTATATCGTGTCCCGAAACCCTCGAGACGGGAACCCTTTTTCGCGATCTCATCTCTGTTCCACCGCCGCCGCCGCTTCCAAGATCGGGAGCACCAGGAGAACTCTTCCCGGCACCCTTCCGGAGGGGAGGATCACCACCGGGAGCCTCTCCACCACCATGGACGCCTCCCGAATGAGTTGTGAGTAGTCTCCATTGGACCATGGGTCCATGACCAGTAGCTATGTGATGTTCTCCTCCCGTTCTTGTGCTTCACTAATTAGTCCTCGTGAGCTGCCCTACATGATCGAGGCACATATGTAATCCTTATGCTGTTGCAATGATGAGTTTGCTGGGATCCGATGGATTGTGAGATTATGTTCAGATTGTGTTTGAGTAATATATTTGATCTACCTCTTTTACATTTATGTTCGTAAGTAATTCTTGCATGTTCTCCGTTGTTATTTATTGCTTTGGCCAAGTAGTAGGTAGTGACTCCAAGAGGGAACGTTATGCTTGATTGTGGGTTCATGCCCCTCGATGACTAGCTTGAGTGACAGAAACATGAGTCTAGGGGATGTGCTGTTGCCACAAGGGGAAAACAACGGTGCTTGTGCCCGCGGGTGCAAGGATTGTTTACTTTACGCAAATTTCTTTTAATGCAGTTGTCTGTTGCTTTGAGTTTACACTATGGGTGGGACTCGTAACTTAATACCAGCAAGATGTTCTGGATAGATATCTCAAGGTGGATGATTAGTAGTAGATGCAGATGGATTTCGGTTTACTTGCCTTGGCTTACCGCCCATGCTTTGAACCTCTACATTTCTTGTAACATAGTTAGCATTGGTTTGCGCACATAATTCTGTCAATTGCCCAGCTGTAATTCGTTTACCTCACATAGTTGTTTTATCGTCTTTTGGGAGAGAGACATCACTAGTGAATATCATGGGACCCCGGTCCATATTACCATCATTGATCACATCCGCTATTTACTTTCAGCTTTTACTTACTATTGCAGCAATACCTATCACTATTATCACTTGCGTTTGATCCTTTGTAAACTACAAGGCCGGAGGGATTGACAGCCTCTCTGTACTCGTTGGGAGCAAAGTTATTTGTATCTGTGTGCAGGTCCACGTTGATTGCTAATATCTGGCGCCATTAGCAGTTGACACCTTCTTGTTGAAACTGGGAGTCTCAGGGAAATCGATCCTTGGTATCTTTGCCAAGGGAAAACTTCCGCTACACTGCATCTCAAACCTTCCACATGGGGTAACCAACGAGGGGCGAGAAGCCATCAAGCAAAGTTTTCTGGCGCCGTTGCCGGGGACTCCACTCTTCAGGATAGGGGAGTTGCACGCTATCTTTTACCTTTGCTTTTAGTCTTGTTAGTTTACCTTTCAGTTTTTGCTTTATTATCTTATATCGAAAATCACAAAAATAGTTATCTTATTCTTTAGTTGTCATTATGTCGGGTCCTTTTGTCTTTGGCGAGGCAGAAGTTCTCACCTTTAAACAAAGAGGTGGGGAAAGTCTAAAAGATGCTTGGTATAGAATTAATGATTCTCAAAAAAGAGCCACCAAGAAGCAATCTACTACTATCCTGCTTAGAAATTTTTATGTTGGAATTACTTCTTGGAATAGGTTTATTCTAGATACTGCTATCAATGGAAATTTCCTAGAGGCCCCAGTTTGGGAGTCTCTTAGTACTATTGAAAATCTTGTTGGGAATCCCCCTGTTGTTAGCATTCAAGAGGACATCACCCTAGCTCACATTATGAAAAAACTTGAAAAGATAGAGCTAGAGATGCCAAACATTAATAAGATAAATGAGTTGGATCGTAAGATCCAAGGGAATTTGAATAGGCTTGATAGCTCCATGCATAAAATTTTCAAAACTTTGGAGACCATCAAATCCCATGACTTGGACTCTTCTAGGATAGACAAGATTGAGGAAATCTTTGATACTCTAGGAACTACTTTCTCCTCAATCAAAACCAAAAAGGTAGAAACTCCGGCAAAGAGGGAGCCTAAGTTCGTTCACGTTCCAAAGGCTCCCCGCTCTAAAAGTAATCCATCTATTGCCAAAGGGGTTGAAACTGTAAAGACTTTGGAAGAAACACCTCTCTTTGATGAATTTATAAATGAATCTTCCCTTGACTTTTATCCTTTTGGTCTTCTCCCTAGAAGTATCTCTATGAGGCCTTTATTTGAAAGTCCTCTTAATACTAGTTGTATTATTGAAGAGCTTTTTGATGATCTTGATGATGGTTCAATTGATACAACTTGATCTCTATGCATTATGCCTAGCTTAAAGGCATAAAAGAAAGCACTTTTGGGAGGCAGCCCACATGAATAAATTTTTATTTTGCTTTTGTTGTGTCTTGATGTTGTTACTACAGTAGCATCATCATTGTATCTTTGCTTTTCAACTTTGTGCCAAGTGTAGCCTCTGATGGCAAGAAAGTTCAAAAGTTGTGACGTGCTGTCCAGGAAACAGATTCTGTCCTTGGATAGAAAAATTCGTATAAAATCACCAGATCATCTTTTTGGTCTGAATTTTTCCGACAGCGTGCTCTATACAATTGTCTTTCGTGCGTCTGTTTTGAGTTTTTTTATTAGAGTTGCAGAAGTACCCCGAAAAAATCATTTACTACCTGGTGTTCTGTTTTTCACAGATTCTGTCCTGTTTTGCCTTTCCTTCATTTTGCAAACCTAGAGCTTGCTTTTTCTTTGCAAAAACCTTTTGGCAATCTTGAGAAACAGTAGACCTTCAAGAATATCCTTATTTCCAGCAAGGAACAATTATTTTATTATGGGTACTAACCTCGCTAATCAGATTATGATGAGTTATGTATGAAGGGAGTTTTCAAGTGTGCGAGGGAAGATGATAAAAAGATTCAGGAGTGTCAAGCGCTCAAGCTTGGGGATGCCCCCATGCACCCCCAAGAAATATTCAAGGAGACTCAAGCATCTAAGCTTGGGGATGCCCCCGTGCATCCCCTTCTCCATCAACATTACCAGTTCGTCTTTCGTTCCACTATATTTTTATCACTTCATGTGTTATGTGCTATGCTTGGAGCGTCTTGCTTTGAGTTTCCTTTTTAGTTTTCTTTAGCTTTTCATAACGAGTCGGCACTCAGGTTTCTTTATGTGGGAGAGAAACACACTCCACTTCTACCTAGAACATAACATAGAAATTTCATGTCTATCTTTGCTGTGTGTGTTCTTTGTCTTTCAATAGCTACTATCATGCTTAGCTTTTAGTTTTCATGCTTATCTTTTTAAAGAGCTTTTGTTTAGTTGGTTGCTTGAACTCTCTTTATTTATCATGATTATCTTATTAAGAGAGTTTGCTTCCGTTGCATTGGTTGGTATGTCTATGATAAAAATGCTACGTGCATAATGGTGCTTAGTAGTTCATGTTTTCTTATGGTTAGTCTCAAATAGCTGGGGGGTTCCCAATGTGTTATTGGAGTACCAACATGGTTTGTTTGCCTATGATGTGGTATGGTTTAGTAATATCTTCCTTCAAGAATTTATTTTGATTGACTTGGCGTATGCTCACGCATATTTAAGACTGTAAAGAAAGTCTGTCAAGCCTTGATGATCTTTTGTTTCTGAGTAGCGATATAACTTCCATGCCTGATTCAATGTTGCTTTGTCGCTCTGCATGATTATGACCATCATTGCTCTCTTAGTTGGTCGCTCCCAGTCTTTTGCTAACCTCCACCTGTACTAAGCGGACTGACTGCTTGTGCATCCAAATTCCTTTAAATCAGTTATGCCATATGAGTCCACCATACCTTCCTACATGGTATTTACCTGCCATTCCTAACGAAGACTTACATGTACCATCTCGAAATTATTCAAAAAGAAAAAAAAATGCATTTCTATTTTGTGCCTCTGTTTTAAGTCCATGAGGAAGTAGTAGCTAATTCATGATCTTTTTAAGTTGGACAAGCTTCACCCCGGGATTGCATGTATAATGTGCAAACCCATAACACGAGAAGGAACTGGCATTGAGTGCGCCCGGCTCAAAATTAATATAACAAACAAACCCTCCTTCACGCTTTGTTCATGAGAAATCAGAAAACTTTGGCAGTGATAAACAAAGGAGATTAAGAGGATGTGATCGTCCTCATTCGGGAGCCGTTCCTCGAAACTTGTCCATCTCAAGAAGTGATTGAGTTATCTGCTAGCATTCGTTGACGAAACATGCATGATCTAAGAAAAAAATAATTATTACCTCTGTTTTTAAAACCAAGAGCTCTGGTACATGCTTTGTCTTTGTTTCCGACTATGGGTTTTCAACCTTGCCAACAAAAGCCACGGTTCGAGAGTCTCCACCTTCTTTTAAAGCACCAACTACTGAGAGCATGATTGTCATTCTGAGTGTAATGTGCATTGTCCCAAAGTAGCATTGTCTTTTGCATGATTATGATATCGTTTATTCTGAAATCATTGTATCTAGTCATCACTTAAACCTTGGAGGTGCCCCTGCATTTATGTTTTGCTTCACTAAAGGGGGCAAGCGAGATATCACTTTATCATATTTGCACACCATGCTCATTACAAATCTATTTGATGATTCAATACCATATTGTAAAACTTTCAATTCTTTGTGATTTTCTCATGAGACAACTTAATTACTACAGATTCATTGTCTCAGTAAGCTTTTGTCATATGACTATGAAAAGTCCTATATGGTTAATAGCATGTCACCACAGAAATTATTCTTGTTATCATTTACCTACTCGAGGACGAGCAGGAATTAAGCTTGGGGATGTTGATACGTCCAAAACGTATATATAATTTCTACTTGCTCCATGCCTCTTTTGGGTGATATTGCTATGATATTTATACACTTCCATACACTTTTAATCATATTTGGACTAACCTATTAACTCAGTGCAACCCAGTGCCAGTTTCTATTTTCTGCTGTTTTTGTATTTCAGGTTTTCCCATTACGAAAACTGTCAGAAAAATCCTGGAAAAATTATATAAAAAATCAGCGTTCCAGAAGCTTCCCGGCAGCCAAAGTACAGCCGGAGGGAGGCCACCAGGGCTCCAGGCGCTCTGGTGGCGCGGCCCCCCCCCTGGCCGCGCCGGGGAGGCACCTGGGCCCCTCGAGCCTCCGCTGATGCCCCCCTTTGGCATATATTTATATCGTGTCCCGAAACCCTCGAGACGGGAACCCTTTTTCGCGATCTCATCTCTGTTCCGCCGCCGCCGCCGCTTCCAAGATCGGGAGCACCAGGAGAACTCTTCCCGGCACCCTGCCGGAGGGGAGGATCACCACCGGGAGCCTCTCCACCACCATGGACGCCTCCCAGATGAGTTGTGAGTAGTCTCCCTTGGACCATGGGTCCATGACCAGTAGCTATGTGATGTTCTCCTCCCGTTCTTGTGCTTCACTAATTAGTCCTCGTGAGCTGCCCTACATGATCGAGGCACATATGTAATCCTTATGCTGTTGCTATGATGAGTTTGCTGGGATCCGATGGATTGTGAGATTATGTTCAGATTGTGTTTGAGTAATATATTTGATCTACCTCTTTTATATTTATGTTCGTAAGTAATTCTTGCATGTTCTCCGTTGTTATTTATTGCTTTGGCCAAGTAGTAGGTAGTGACTCCAAGAGGGAACATTATGCTTGATTGTGGGTTCATGCCCCTCGATGACTAGCTTGAGTGACAGAAACATGAGTCTAGGGGATGTGCTGTTGCCACAAGGGGGAAAACAACGGTGCTTGTGCCCGCGGGTGCAAGGATTGTTTACTTTACGCAAAGTTCTTTTAATGCAGTTGTCTGTTGCTTTGAGTTTACACTATGGGTGGGACTCGCAACTTAATACCAGCGAGATGTTTTGGATAGATATCTCAAGGTGGATGATTAGTAGTAGATGCAGATGGATTTTGGTCTACTTGCCTTGGCGTACCGCCCATGCTTTGAACCTCTACCTTTCTTGTAACATAGTTAGCATTGGTTTGCGCACATAATTTTGTCAATTGCCCAGCTGTAATTTGTTTACCTCACATAGCTGTTTTATCGTCTTTTGGGAGAGAGACATCACTAGTGAACATCATGGGACCCCGGTCCATATTACCATCATTGATCACATCCGCTATTTACTTTCAGCTTTTACTTACTATTGCAGCAATACCTATCACTATTATCACTTGCGTTTGATCCTTTGTAAACTACAAGGCCGGAGGGATTGACAGCCTCTCTGTACTCGTTGGGAGCAAAGTTATTTGTATCTGTGTGCAGGTCCACGTTGATTGCTAATATCTAGCGCCGTTAGCAGTTGACACCTTCTTGTTGAAACTGGGAGTCTCAGGGAAATCAATCCTTGGTATCTTTGCCAAGGGAAAACTTCCGCTACACTGCATCTCAAACCTTCCACTTGGGGTAACCAACGAGGGGAGAGAAGCCATCATGAAGGCGTCGACGAACTGATGGCACAGGTCGTCCCAAGTAGAGATGGAGTTCTCCGGCAAGTGCATGAGCCAAGATCTGATGTTTGGCTTGAGCACTAGCGGGAAGTAGTTTGCGAGTATCTTCTCGTCTCGTCCCCCGGTAGCCTGCACCGCGATGGTGTAGATGCTGAGGAACTCCGACGGATGTGTTTTGCCGTCGTACTTCTCGGGTACGTCGGGCTTGAAGTTCTTCATGTTGGGCCACTGGACTTGCCGCAGCTCACGGGTGAACCCACGACAACCCGCCGCGTACGGCAAGTCGCCTGGTTCCCTGGGCGCGTGCATGTCGACAGCGGGCCCAGCGCGCTGGTCGGATTGTCGTCGCGCTTCTCTTCGACGCTCGATGCGAGTTCGAGCGTCCTCCTGCTGTCGGTCGTCTAGGACTTGGCGCTGATCGCGGCGAGCTCGTGGATCTGACGACGCAGTGGAATCGTCGTCGATGTTGATCCGACGAGTCGGCGATTTTGGCCTTCGGGGCGGGGAGTGCACGGTGGTCGCACCCCCGGCAGTCTTGTCGCCATCAGCCCGCGCCTGGCTAACTTGCCGCGGCCACGATGTCGTCGGCTGCTGCGGAGTATCGTTGTTGGCGAAGGCGATGAGGCTCTGTATGGTGGCCCTCCAGTCGTCGGCCTTGCCTGCCGCTGGAGGGAAGTCAAGGAGCAGTTGAGCTCGAGCTAGAGCTTCTGCTGGAGTGGAGGGTAACGGCGGCGAATGGTGCGAGGAGCGGGACACGCTCGGACTTCTAACTATGTTAGAAGGAGCATTGTCCCGTCCCGGCGACCGTGCCTTGCTCGTGCCGGCATGCTGGTGCGCATATTGGCCTTGAGCGTCCCGGGACCCGCCAGCTTGACCTTGTCCCAGCAAGCGTATGGTACCTTGAGTACCACGTCGCTGCCGGTCCCGCGCCTCCTGAGGCGGGCGCGGTGCATGCACGGACGCCGAGGTCTTGGAGTGCGCCCGGTCGTCCGTCTTGTCCTTGGACTTGGCGGCGCCGTGAGTTTCCTCACCGACGTCCGCCCTTCCGCCAGCGTCTACCCCACCAACCGTTGGCTCCGGTGGTGGCGGGAACGACGCGGACGGGCCTGCTGCCTCCGAAGCCTTCTTCTTCGGCGGCATGTCGATGAAGTTGGTGGAGATTTCGCTCGCGTGAACGCCGGATCAGGTTCACACAACCTCGACGCACCCCCTACCTGGCGCGCCAAAGATGTCGGGGAAACTGGTCGCCCACGAACACCTATGGGACCGGAGCCCCTTTTCGGTACGGCAAGGGGGCGGAGGATGCACAAAGAGCAGATCGAGGTGAACACGCGAGCAGTTTACCCAGGTTCGGGCCGCACGGGGGCGTAAAACCCTACTCCTGCCTTGGTTTCTATTGCGTTCTGGGCTCGGGAGCGAGAAGAGCTACAGTACTGATCGCTAGCAACACCGATCGTGTGAGTGATCGATGATCGGAACCCCCTCTACGTTGCGCATGGGCCTCCTTTTATAGGTCAAAGGGGTCATCGACAGGTGGCAACGCAGATGAGGGTAAAAACGTAAAATGGGTGGTAGATGGAACAGTGTTTGAATAGTGCTCTATACCTAACTCTGACGGCAGGGGACAAGGGCATTAAATGCCCGTCACCGTCGCTCCAAACAGTGCAAAAAGCGTCCGTCAGGGCGCCACCGTCCGCCACGACGGTGGCCTCATCATCGCGTCTTGCCACCGTGTACCCCAGGCTGCACAGCCTTCCGCCACGTGCGCCCGGAAGGGTCCCAGGGCGAAGCGTGGATGGATGCGCTGGAGCGCGGGTACCTAGTGGAAGTTTGCCGCGGCAAGCGCCTTGCCGCGGTTGCTACCTTGTCGCACCAGGAAGCTTGTCGCTCTCCGGGCCTTGCCGGGACGCGTGGCGCGTCACGGCAAGCCTCCTGAAATGCCATGTTTGGCCTTCCCGGCAAACTCTCCTCGCGAGGGTCTTGTGCCCAAAAAGTGGTCTTGAGCCTTGAGTGGCCTTCCCGGCAAGCTCCTCTTGCGGGGGCTTTGTTTCCTTAACTTGAATACTTTGTTCTTGAATGGCTCCAAAGGAACCACAGTGGGCCTTGGCGGTCGCGCGGCGAGCCCCGCCACGGGACGCTGCAACTGCCCGTGCACAAGTTCGGGATACTAAGGTACCCCTACTTTAGTACACCGACAAATATATAACTTCGGAGCTAGGAACAAAGGCAATATAAATTTAGTTTCTGATATAATGCTTGAATGGCATGGATTAAATGCTTGCTGGCTAAGGTTTGTGATACAATCTCTAAGGGCAACCTTTGCAACCACGATTCTCATGTGCCTTTTCTGACTAGCAGAAAGTCAAGCCTGACACCGTGACCCCTAGATGGAAGCATCTCCCCTCCCCTCATCTACGTCAACGACAGAGCCCAAGAATGTATTGGATCTCAATTTGGATCCATATCGTGGATTAAGAACAAGCGATTATGAGGAGGATGATGTCTATAGTGGTGACAATGATGATATTGTTTAATACCCATCTATGTTTGGAGCAAAGCATGGTAATGGACACCCACATAAGTGGGGGTGTGGCTGGCCTCATAAGGTTGTGATGTTTGCCAATGGAGTGTGTGCTTCCTCCCCATCGACCAAGAGATGGCATGGGAGACCAAGGAAGAAATAGACGGATGGCTCGTCATAAGCTTCTTTTCAGAATGGAGATGACACTATGACTATGAGACCCCC
>LR738709.1:727173848-727238098 GCA_902687465.1 Secale cereale | reverse complement strand
CCCCGCCCCCCGAGGTGATTTCTCCACGCCAAAGAGACGCACAAGAGGCCAAGAAAGGAGCCAGAAGCAACATTACCGAGTATCAAGAGAGGCTCTGGGAGGCCGATAAGGGACTAACAATCACTAGCAGACTCTTCTCTAATTGGGTCCCAAAAATACAAATTTGCAGGTAGTAAAGGCCCAAGTGAAAAAGAGTTAAATATTTTGCTTACACCTTTGAAACTTGACGTGAGCAGTTGGGGTTTTAGCCCGAGCTCATCTAAATATTTGCCCTCAACTAAGCCAGTTGGGGTTTCAGCCCGAGAACATAGGGATCGAAGATGATCCAAGTAAAAAGCTTCAGTAGTGTGACAGATTTTGAGAGGTTCTTCAACCATTGGTTCAGTAGGTACCATTATTTTTTTGGTATTTTTCCTTTTCTACCCATAACTAAAGATGGAAAACAAGAGCACAAAATAAAAACTACTTAGTGATAAAGCAAACAAGCACACACGAGAATATTCACCCCACGCTATAACTCCCCGGCAACGGTGCCAGAAAAAGGTCTTGATAACCCACAAGTGTAGGGGGTCGTTTGTATCCTTTTTCGATAAGTAAGAGTGTCGAACCCAACGAGGATCTAAAGGTAGAACAAATATTCCCTCAAGTTCTATCGACCACCGATACAACTCTACGCACGCTTGACGTTTGCTTTACCGGAAACAAGTATGAAACTATTTTGTAGGTGTGATGCTAGAACTACTTTGCAAGAATAAAACTAGAAGTACTTTGCAAGATAATAAAAGTGGATAGATTTTGTCAACAAGAAAATTATTTGTCCCTAGCTAATCGATAACAAGTACCGATAATTATTCTTGCAATTTTATATGAGGGAGAGGCATGAGCTAACATACTTTCACTACTTGGATCATATGCACTTATGATTGGAACTCTAGCAAGCATTCGCAACTACTAAAGATCATTAAGGTCGTGAAACCCAACAATAGCATTAAGTATCAAGTCCTCTTTACTACCATATGTCATACCCCCTTACTCGGGTTTAAGTTTTTGTCACTCTCGCAACCCACCATAAGCGAACCATGAACATACTGCAACACCCTACAGCGGGGGCCGCTCACGTTTGCGCGAGAACGGAGGGCACCGTAAGACAGCACCAAAAATAAAATATACAATCATACCAACCAAGATCACGATTAACCCACAGGACAAAGCCGATCTACTCAAACATCATAGGATAACCATAGATCATTGGGAAATAATATATGGAGTTGAGCACCATGTTTAAGTAGAGATTACAACGGTGGGAAAGAGGTGTTACAGCGCTGCAATGAGGGCGAGAGAGTTGGTGTGGACGGTAGCAAGATTGTTGATGTAGATCGCCGTCCCGATCATTGCCCCAGCGGCACTCCGGCGCCACCGGAAGCGAGAGGGAGAGAGCCCCCCTCCTTCTTATTCTTCCTTGGCCTCCTCCCTAGGTGGGAGAAGGGTTTCCCCTCTGGTCCTTGGTCTCCATGGCATGGGAGGGGCGAGAGCCCCCCCCCCCCCCCCCCCCGAGATTGGATATGTCTCTCTGTCTCTCTCTGTTTCGCGTCCCTCAAATCTGGTCGAAACCCGTTTCTTATATTCCCGGAGATCCGTAACCCCGATTGCACTGGGATTTTTACACGATTTGTTTCTGGATATAAGCTTCCTTGTGCCCGAAGTACAGCTCCAACCGACGTTCGAGGAGGGCATAAGACACCTGGGCGGGTTGTGGGGCCTACGTGCCCCCGTTTAGATTGCTTCCACCTCCCAAAAATCACATATATTCCAAAATAATTCTCCGTGAAATTTTATTGCATTTGGACTTCGTTTCATATGGATATTCTGCGATACAAAAAACATGCAAAAAACAGGAACTGACACTTGGCACTAGATCAATAGATTACTCCAATAAACCCTATGAAAAGTTGCCAAAAGTATGTAAAACTTGTATAATATTGGCATAAAACAATCAAAACATATAGATATGATGGCGACGTATCAGTCCTCTGGCTCATCTATACTCGGGCATGAATAGTAAATGCAAATAAAATACGAAAAATGACTATTATTATATTTGCCACGAGACATGCTGAATGCGCGATGCTCATGCACAATTTTGTGTAGTTCACACGATCCAGGACATCATGGGAACAATTGTTTGAGAAATAATCTTTGACAACCAACACTATTTGGTCCAAATTATTTTGTTTTTTCCGACAACCTCCCCGATTGTCCAAACACCACAAACATTTGCACGCTCCTTACACACCTGAGCATATTTAATGCCCAAAAAATCACAATTTTTCTATATCTTTACTATTATTTTTGAATTATAATTCATCGGGTGCAGATAATCCCAGGCTCAAACATGTATTTGCCCTACATGTTGGATGAATTAATAAAAACATCTAGATAAACATTAGAAGAGCTACATATTACATTGATCCCATGACTATAGTTAAAGGAAACCTTTATGTTTATTCTTCTTGCTAATGACCTTTAACATGGACCTTAAAATTATACCACAACAAGAAAAATAAAATGAAACCAAAAAACATTATATAATGTAGACCAAAGCCATAAAACATGCATAGCTGAGCTCGCGGAACATTAACTATTCTCCCCATTGCTCACTCAAGCAAGCTGGCTAGGTTGTAATAGACGATGCATGTCATGAGTTAACTATTCTATCGATGATCCCTTGATTCATAGACTAAAAATCAAGAGATTGATTGGTTTTGGGTACATACACTTCAACATCAACACCTATAAACCCCTCCATCGGATAAAAATCAGATGACACCCTAATAATCTTCACACTAGTGGCTCACATTACCTATGTGTCAAGTGTCTAACCCACTAAATAATCCAAAATGAAAGGGGAAATAATTAACTAAGGTAGTACGTACACCAGGGCCAATCTTTATGGGCATATCCTAATACAAGAACACTAGCGAGGTCTTCTTTCCCATTCCTGGCCAGAGTAATCTCATAGTGAAACTTGTGTAGCACCGCCGATAGAATAATGTTATCGACTGAAATATCCTAATCAAGCAAAGCAATGATGGAGGATGTGACTATTTAGGTCTTTAATGACATGATTAGCTAGTTAGAGGATCCAACGACTAACATAACAAATATATAGATCAGTTATTTGTGATCCATGACCAATTAATAATCTGAATTTGATTTGAACAAAAACATGAACAATAAGTTGAAATCAATCATAAAATTTGTAGCTATTGCAAGTGGTACACACACTTTCTTAGTTAGAATCTACTTTGTAGTTTATGAAATGCTTCGACCAGATAACACATATTTTAATATAAGAAATCCTAGTTCACATGCACGTGGATAAAAAGACAAGAAAAAGTCAAGGGAAATGTTTTACTTTGGATAACTACAATACGTAAGAGATTCTGCTACACACATATGGATAATTTCCCATAGAATCTCTTGAACTCCGATAGAAGTGTAGTTTGGCCATGGAATTGGTGATGAAGGGAAGAGGAATGTTGAAGACATTGAATATATGGGTGTCGGTTACAGTCTCAATATCGTTGGGCGGGACATCATCTGTAATTTTGCCTAAGGCTTGTGTGGATAGGGAACTCCGGATCCAAATGCGTTTCCCCTGCCAGGGATTTGTGTGTGCTGGATGTGTTGACCATGCTTGGGTCCTTGATAGCGTCCTATGCGGCGTGCGTCTCTACCTTGTTTGCAATACCTACCGCAACAGTGACTACTTCTCAAACTACAAACGTGTTAACTACCATATTTGTACATTTGGTTGAGAAATTATTGAAACTTATATTTCCTATCTTAACACATGTCAAACTACAGAGAACTTCAAGACTATTAGTAAATAGGATCTTAATAGAATATACATACTTTCAAAATAGATCATATTTGGAGAGTTGGGTCAGCTACAACAATCAACATATGAGATTATCATTGGGTGACAGATAGTCCGACCGGGAAGATACATACTAGGAAGACTGATGTCTACTTTGCAACCTTCTCCTTGTAGACTCGTGTTGGGCCTCCAAGCACAGAGTTTTGTAGGACAGTAGCAATTTTCCCTCAAGTGGATGACCTAAGGTTTATCAATCTGTGGGAGGCATAGGATGAAGATGGTCTCTCTCAAGCAACCCTGCAACCAAATAACAAAGAGTCTCTTGTGTCCCCAACACACCCAATACAATGGTAAATTGTATAGGTTCACTAGTTCGGCAAAGAGTTGGTGATAGAAGTGTAATATGGTTAGTAGATATGTTTTTGTAATATGAAAATATAAAAACAACAAGGTAACTAGTAACAAATGTGAGCAAAAACGGTATTGCAATGCTTGAAAACAAGGCCTAGGGTTCATACTTTCACTACTGCAAGTTCTCTCATCAATGATAACAACCCCTCAACATGCAACAAAGAATCACTCCTAAGTTTCTATCGCGGAAAACATAAGATGAAATTGCTTGTAGGGTACGAAAGCACCTCAAAGTTATTCTTTGTGATCAATCTATTGGGATATTCCTATAAGTGTCACAAACAGCCCTAGAGTTCATACTAAAATAACACCACGTGACACACATTAATCAACACTAATGTCACCTAGATACTCCAATGTCACCAAAAGTATCCGTGGGCTAATTATACGATATGCATCACACAATTTCAGATTCATAATATTCAATCCAACACAAAGACCTTCAAGAGTACCCCAAGATTTCTATCAGAGAAAGGAATATGAAAACGCGTACCATCCCCTATGCATAGATTACCCCAATTTCCATGGGATCGTTATATAAAGAGAACTTTCGATCTGCAACCCCTTGCAACCTAGCGGGTATCTGGAAAGCTCGCATTTCGGCGAAGATTAAAATCTTTTTGTGGCAAGTGGCACGCAACAGAATTACGAGTGGGGGTCAGGTTCAGAAATGCCACGGCCCGGGAGATGGAAAGTGTGTCTGGTGTGGCGAGAACGAGGATCGTGATCACATACTTTTTAGATGCATTATGGCTCAATTTGTGTGGAGTGTGGTTCGAGAAGCCACGGGGTCAGGATGGAGTCCGGGTGGATTCTTGGACCTATATCGCTTGATCGGCTCTACGAGGGGGAGAGATAAGTGCTTGGCATGGATGGGTTTCAGGGCAATAGCCTCGGCCCTATGGACTGCCAGAAACAAAGCACTAATAGAGGGACAAATTATCAGACATCCGACCGACCTCTTGTATAAAATTGTGCCTTTCCTGCAGCTGTGGAAGATACTTACAAGACCCCAGGACAGAGGAGGCATGGAGGAGCTCATAACAAGGATACGGGTGTCGGTGTACTAAAGTAGGGGTACCTTAGTATCCCGAACTTGTGCACGCGCAGTCGCAGCGTCCCATGGCAGGGCTTGCCGTGCGGCCGCCAAGGTCCGCTGTGGTTCCTTTGGAGCCATTCAAGAACAAAGTATTCAAGATAAAGAAACAAGGCCCCGGCAAGAGGAGCTTCCCGGGAAGGCCACTCGAGGCATGAGATGACTTAAGACCACGTCTTTGGCACAAGACCCTGGCAAGAGGAGCTTGCCGGGAAGGCCAAGCATGGCATTCCAAGAGACTTGCCGCGACGCGCCAGGTGTCCCGGCAAGGGCCGGAGAGCGACAAGCTCCCGACAGCGACAAGCTAGCCACCGCGGCAAGGCGTTTGCCGCGGCAAGCTTCCACTCAGTACCCACGCTCCAGCTCATCCCTCCACGTGTCGCCCTGGGACCCTCCCAGGCGCACGTGGTGGGAGGCCGTGCAGTCAGGGGAACACGGTGGCAAGCAGCGATGACATGGCCACTATCGCGGCGGACGGAGGCGCCCTGACGGTCACTTTTTGCACTGTTTAGGGCGACGGCGACGGGCATTCAATGCCCTTGTCCCCTGCCATCAGAGTTAGGTATAGAGCACTATGCATACACTGTTCCAGCTACCACCCATTTTACGTTTTTACCCTCACCTGCGTTGCCACCTGTCGGTGACCCCTTTGACCTATAAAAGGAGGCCCATGCGCAACGTAGAGGGGGTTCCGATCATCGATCACTCACACGCTCGGTGTTGCTAGCGATCAGTACTGTAGCCTTTCTCGCTCCCGAGCTCAGAACGCAATACAAACCAAGGTAGGAGTAGGGTTTTACGCATCCGTGCGGCCCGAACCTGGGTAAACTGCTCGCGTGCTTGCTTCGATCTGCTCTTTGTGCATCCTCCGCCCCCTTGCCGTACCGAAAAGGGGCTCCGGTCCCATAGGTGTTCGTGGGCGATCAGTTTCCCCGACATCTTTGGCGCGCCAGGTAGGGGGTGCGTCGAGGTTGTGTGAACCTGATCCGGCATCCACGCGAGCGAAATCTCCATCAACTTCATCGACATGCCGCCGAAGAAGAAAGCTTCGGAGGCAGCAGGCCCGTCCGCGTCGATCCCGCCACCGCCGGAGCCAGCGGCCGGTGGGGTAGACGCCGGCGGAAGGACGGACGTCGGCGAGGAAACTCACGGCGCCGCCAAGTCCAAGGACAAGACGAACGACCGGGCGCACTCCAAGACCTCGGCGTCCGTGCATGCACCGCGCCCGTCTTAGGAGGCGCGGGACCGGCAGCGACGTGGTACTCAAGGTACCATACGCTTGCTGGGACAAGGTCAAGCTGGCGGGTCCCGGGACGCTCAAGGCCAATATGCGCACCAGCATGCCGGCACGAGCAAGGCTCGGTCGCCGGGACGGGACAATGCTCCTTCTAACCTAGTTAGAAGTCCGAGCGTGTCCCGCTCCTCGCACCGTTCGCTGCCGTTACCCTCCACTCCAGCAGAAGCTCTAGCTCGAGCTCAGCTACTCCTCGACTTCCCTCCAGCGGCGGACAAGGCCGACGACTGGAGAGCCACCATCCAGAGCCTCATCGCCTTCGCCAACAACGATACTCCGCAGCAGCCGGCGACGACATCGCGGCCGCGGCAAGTTAGCCAGGCGCGGGCTGATGGCGACAAGACTGCCGGGGGTGCAACCACCGTGCACTCCCCGCCCCGAAGGCCAAAGTCGCCGACTCGCCGGATCAACATCGACGACGATTCCACCGCGTCGTCGGATCCACGAGCTCGCCGAGATCAGCGCCAAGTCCTCGATGACCGACAACAAGAGGACGCTCGAACTCGCATCGAGCGTCGAAGAGAAGCGCGGCGACAATCCGACCAGCGCGCTGGGCCCGCTGTCGACATGCACGCGCCCGGAGAACCAGGCGGCTTGCCGTACGCGGCGGGTTGTCCTGCGTTCACCCGTGAGCTGCGGCAAGTCCAGTGGCCTAGCATGAAGAACTTCAAGCCCGACATACCCGAGAAGTACGACGGCAAAACACATCCGTCGGAGTTCCTCAGCATCCACACCATCGCGGTGCAGGCTGCCGGGGGACGAGACGAGAAGATACTCGCAAACTACTTCCCGCTCGTGCTCAAGCCAAACGTGAGATCTTGGCTCATGCACTTGCCGGAGAACTCCATCTCTTCTTGGGCCGACCTGTGCCATCAGTTTGTCGGAGCCTTCACGGGTGGCCACAAGCCCCATGGCTAGGAAAGTGACCTTCATATACTTGCCCAGAAGGAAGGAGAGTCCCTGCGAAAGTACATCCAGAGATTCAGCCGCGTCCAGCACAACATCCCAGACGTCCATCCTGCCGCGGTTATTAGCGCGTTCCACCAGAACGTGCGCAACTGCAGGATGAGGGAGGAAATGGCGATGTGCAAGATCCGAGAAGTCAGTGAGCTTTATGCCCTGGCCGACAAGTGTGCATGCGCTAAGGAGGGGAGGAGACTCCCCGGAGAGGATACTGGAGCAGGGGGGACAGATAGTGAGGATGCCGCCCCGGCAAAGAAGAACCGGCGGCGGAACAACAGGAAAAAGAAGAACATAGAAGTGCTAGTCGTTCAGCAGTCCGGCAAGGAGGCCGGCGCCAAGAAAGCCCAGGCTGGCAGCTCCGGCAAGGAGACTGTGGCAGCCGCCGACAAGCTGGACGGCTCCGACAAGCAGTACTGCAAGATCCACCGCACCAAGGGCCACGACCTCCAAAACTGCAAAAGAGTCGAGTACCTCGTCGAGTAGCAGAAAGCTGAGTACGAGCGACGCGACAAGGAGAAGGCCCAGGGAGGTGGTGGAGATGCCGGCAAGAAGCGGCCATTCAACGACCGGGGAGGACGCCGCGGCAAGGCCAAGCAGCGGCAAGGAGACAGGCCTCCCCGCGGCCGCGACAAGGACGAAGACGAAGACGACGACGAAGACATGGATGACGGAGATAACAGCGAGCAGGAGTTCCAGAAGGCCACGGAAGTTCTCTGCGTCGATGGAGGTGCTTCTCTGCATACTTCCCATCGCCAACTCGAGCAATGGGTGCGGGAAGTTAATGCAGCAGAGCCACCCGTCGAGTCGCGTAAACTTCTAAAGTGGTCCAGCACGCCCATCATCTTTGACATTGAGGACCACCCTGATCGCACAACTGCGGTCGGGTGCTTGCCAATGTTGGTTTCACCAACTATCCGCAACCTCAAGGTCACCAAGATGCTGGTTGATGGCGGGGCCGGCCTGAACTTGATCTCCTCCGCTGTGGTCAGGAAACTCCAGATCCCCGACAGCGAGCTCAAAGAAACCGGCACATTCCAAGGGATCAACCCGGGAAGGAGCAAGCCGAAGGGGAAGATCACACTGCCAGTGACGTTTGGCGGAGAACTGAACTTCAGGACTGAGAGGATCACCTTTGACGTTGCCGATATCCCATTGCCTTACAATGGGATACTTGGTCGTCCGGCGCTCGCGAAGTTCATGGTAGCCTCTCATTATGCCTACAACATGCTCAAGATGCCGGGCCCGATAAGCGTCATCTCTGTCCCCGGCGACAAGAAGGACGCCCTTATCTGTGCCGACAAGATTTACCGGGATGCAGCAGCCGCAACAGATAGCAAAACACTTGCCGCTGAAGCTCTCGCGGGGAAGAACAAGACCAAGTCCGGCAAGAGCTCTGGGGCCCACTCCGGCAAACGCACCTCTTCGGAGTGCTGCGCTGCCGTCGAGGACGCACCATCGAGCTCCACTGGCAAGAGTAAGAAGGCGATGGCAGCTCCACCCGCGACCAAGAAGGTGTCCGCCAAGGAGGACGGCACTGGTGGTACTTTCACCATCAGTGCCACGCTCGATCCCAAATAGGAAAGCGCGCTCGTTGCTTTCCTGCGGGCGAATGTCGACGTGTTTGCGTGGCAACCGTCTGACATCCCCGGTGTTCCCAGGAAAGTAATTGAGCACAAGCTTGCCGTTTGTCCTCACGCGCGGCCCATCAAGCAGAAGGTTAGAAAACAAGCAGTGGAGCGCCAAGAGTTTATCGCTGAAGAAATCAAGAAGCTGGAAGCGGCAGGCCTTGTCAGAGGTGTACTCCATCCCACGTGGCTAGCCAACCCTGTTGTCGTGCGCAAGGCGAATGGGAAGTGAAGGCTTTGTATAGACTTCACCGATGTGAATAAAGCTTGTCCCAAAGATCCATTTCCCTTGCCGCGCATTGACCAGATTGTAGACTCCACAGCTGGATGCGAGTTGCTTTCATTTCTTGATGCATATTCAGGATACCACCAGATATTTATGGCTGAAGAAGACGAGGAGAAGACCGCATTCATTACTCCATGTGGCACTTATTGCTTCATACGCATGCCTTTTGGATTGAAGAATGCCGGTTCAACGTTTGCAAGGGTAGTCCATACAGCTTTTGAGCCGCAGATACACAGAAATGTAGAAGCTTACATGGATGATATAGTGGTCAAGAGCAAGGACAGGGCTACTCTGATTCAAGATCTAGATGAAACCTTTGCGAATCTGCGCAAGATACAACTCAAGCTTAACCCCGAGAAGTGTGTGTTCGGAGTCCCCTCCGGCAAGCTTCTCGGGTTCTTTGTGTCCCAGAGGGGGTTCCGATCATCGATCACTCACACGCTCGGTGTTGCTAGTGATCAGTACTGTAGCATTTCTCGCTCCCGAGCTCAGAACGCAATACAAACCAAGGCAGGAGTAGGGTTTTACGCATCCGTGCGGCCCGAACCTGGGTAAACTGCTCGCGTGCTTGCTTCAATCTGCTCTTTGTGCATCCTCCGCCCCCTTGCCGTACCGAAAAGGGGCTCCGGTCCCATAGGTGTTCGTGGGCGATCAGTTTCCCCGACAACGGGCAAAGTGCGTTGAGCTTCGAAGAGCTCCATAGGGCAAGCCTAGGTGGGGCGGAACCCTCTGCTACCCAGATAGCCGGTGGTGCATGCCTGTTGGTCGCTCTACGGCGCTGCGTCGCCTGTCTGCCTTTTGGCATGTATCTTTTTTTCTCGCTCCTTTATCTGGAACCTTGCGACATTGGTTTGTAAGGGCCTCAGTTTAAGGTCGGTCATGTGCCTTCTATCTAAAGAAAATAGATTACCCCAATGTCACCACGGGAATCTGCAAGTTGATAACCAAAAAAAACATCAAGTGGATCAATAGAACATCCCATTGTCACCATGGATATCCCATCGCAAGACATACATCAAGTGCTCTCACATCCAAAGATTCAATCCGACATAACAAAACCTCCAAGGAAAAGACTCAGTTCATGACAAGGTAGAGAGGGAAGAACACCATAAGATCCAACTATAATAATAAAGCTCACGGTACATCAAAATCGTGCCAAATCAAGAACGCGAGAGAGAGAGATAAAACACATAGCTACTGGTACAAACCCTCAGCCCCGAGGGTGGACTACTCCCTCTTCATCATGGAGGCCGCCGGGATGATGAAGATGGCCTCCGGTGATGATTTCCCCCTCCGGTAGGGTGCCGGGACGGGCCCCCGAGAGGTTTCTCGTGGCTACAGAGGCTTGCGGCGTCGGAACTTCTGATATAGGGTTCTTTTCGGAGGTTTTCGTATTTATATGAATTTTTGGCGTCGGTCTCACGTCAAGGGGGTGCTTAGGGGCCCACAAGCCGTAGGGGCACGCCCCCTGGCTTGTGGCCTCCTCGTCCAGTTCCTGGCCTAGCTCTGGTGCTTCAGGAGTCTCTTTTGGTCCATAAAAAATCACCGTAAATGTTTAGCCCATTCCGAGAATTTTATTTCTGCATGAAAAATGACACCACGGTAGTTCCGCGGAAACAGCGTTAGTCCGGGTTAGTTCTAATAAAATCATGCCAAAAACCATATAAAATTGTTGTAAACATGGCATGAATACTTCATAAATTATAGATATGTTGGAGACGTATCAAAGACACATGTATTTTTGAAATATTGATGAAATCATTGACTCTTCTTTGGCATAATGGGATGAAGTTTAATTATTAGTAGTTTCTTGCCTTTTGATCCTGAAAGAATTTTGAGAATCATCCCAAATGATCATTTGACACAGGATTTTGTTGCGTGACAGCAAACAAAGTCCCTTTCCACTTCAGTCTACTCGACATATTACACTGAATGGAAGTACCAATTCGTCTTGAGGTTAATGAGAGTCAAAGGGATACATGTCTTATAGGAGAAACCATGCATGTGACATATAATGCATCATGTTCCAAGCTAAGAAAATGATATGGGCAGAGCTATAGGGGTGGACCGATCATCACGATTAGAGGTGGAATAGAGGTAAAACATGATGAACATGGGGAACAACGGGGGGGGCTCAATAAGAGCACTCACAAGGACAAGATTTGCCACCAAGCTTAGTCAAATCTCAAGTCAACTATGCACGTCAAGTTTCAAAGGTGTACGCAAAATAATCAACTCTTTTTTCACTCAGCCTGCAATTTTTTATTTTTTGGACCCAATTAGAGAAGAGTCTTCTAGTGATTGTTGGTCCTTTGTTGGTCCTTTATAGGCCACCCAGACCCTCTCTTGATACTCATTGACGTTGCTTCTAGCTCCTTTCTTGGCATCCCGTGCATCTCTTTGGCGTCGATAAATCACCTCGGGGTGGGTGTTCTCATAGTCATAGTGTCGTCTCCATTATGAAAAGAAGCTTCTAACGAGCGAAGTGCCTGTCTCTTCCTTGGTCTCCCATGCCTTCTGTTGGTCGATGGGGATGAAGCACATCCTCTTTGGTAGACATCACAACCTTATGAGGTCGGTCGCACCCCCACTTATGTGGGCGTCCATTACCATGCTTTGCTCCAACATAAAAGTGTATTCAACAATATCACCATTATCACCACTGTAGACATCCTCCTCCTCCTCCTCATTACTAGTTTGTAATCCCCAATATGGGCCCAAATTGAGATCCAACTCATTCTTTGGCTCATTCACCGACATCGATGAGGGGAGGGGAGATGGTTCATTCCTAGGGCGGCCGGTGTCACGCTTGACCTTCTACTAGTCAGAGAAGACGTAGGAGAATCCCTGGTTGCGGACGTTGCCCTATGGATTGTATCACAAACCTTAGCGAGCAAGCATTTAATCCATGTCATTCAAGCATTGTATCGTAAACTAAATTTATATTGTGTTGGTCCTAGCTCTAAAGTTATATATTGGAAAACATGTCTTGAATTTTTACAAAAAATAAATATGGCTAATCATAGCATGTGATTATTATGGCTTATCTCTTCTCTACAAGCTAAAAGAAACAGAATGTTTCGTCTCCCATCATATATTTTGTTCGACTCCCCATGATCCACCTGACGTACACGTACTCCCTCACTATCCGGTTTTCCATCGCTCCAAATAACCACTTCGCCTTCCTAATCAGCAACTGGCCCCTTTGCTTGCCTCCTCCTGCCGCTGGTCCGCCTCCGCCGTCTCGACCCTTCCCAACACCCCTCCAGCGAGCCGTCGTCCGCCCTCGATATGATCAACACCGATGAGGTTCTGACATCAACATATATCCCAACTAGGTACGTGGTCAACCCATCATGATCTTGGCGTTTTTCGCTCGATGTCGTTAGTCTTTCCTCGTTCGCTGAGACAAGCAGCTTTGCCGCTGACATCTAGGTGAGAGGAATATTGCCAATAGGCCGAACAGCAACTTGCAACTTATATGTTTATTCTTCTTGCTAATGACCTATAACATGGACCTCAAAATTATACTACAACAAGAAAAATAAAATGAATCAACACAACATTATATAATGTAGACCAAAAGTCATAAAACATGCATAGCTGAGCTCGTGGAACAGTAACCGTTCATTCTATTGCTTGCTCAAGCAAGCTGGCCAGGTTGCAATAGAGCATGCGCTAACTATTTTATCGATGATCCCTTGGATCATAAGATCGAAAATCACGATATTGATTGGTTTGGGCACATACACTTCAACACCAACACCCATGAACCCCTCCATCATTTGTAAATCAGATGATACCCCAACAATCATCACACTAGTGGCTCACATTGCCTATGTGTCAAGTGTCTAACCCACTAAGTAATCCAAAATTAAAGGGGAATTAATTAACTAAGGTAGTACATACATAAGGGCCAATCATTACGGGCATGTCCTTATACGAGAAAACAAGATCGACGTCTTCTTTCCCATTCTTGGCCGGAGTAACCTCATAGTGAAACTTGTGCAATATCGCCGATATAATAATGTTACCGACAGCAATATCCTCACAAGCAAAGCAATGATGGAGGATGTAACTATTTAGGTCTTGAATGATATGATCAGCTAGTTAGAGGATCCAAAAAAGAACATAACAAATATATAGATTAGTTATTTGTGATCCATGACCAATTAATAATATGATTTTTTCCAACAAAAACATGAACAATAAGTTGAAATCAATCATCAACATTTGTAGCTATTGCAAGTGGTACACACAGTTTTTTGGTCAGTATCTACAATGTATTTTATGAAATGCTTCGATCACATAAAAATATTTTAATATAAGAAATCCTAGATCACATGCATTTGGATAATAATAACGTCAAGAAAAAGTCAAGGAAATGTTGTACTTTGGTTAACAACAATATATAGGAGATTTTGCTACACATGATTGGATAATTTCGCATAGAATCTCTTGAACTTTGATGAAAGTGTAGTCTAGCCATGGAATTGGTGATGAAGGGAAGATGAATGAGAAAGACATCTAAAATATGGGTGTCAGTTGCGGTCTCAATCTAGCTGGACAGGACATTACATGCAAATTTTCCTAAGCCTTCCGTGGATAGGGACCTCCGGATGCAAATGCATATGACATGCAGTACAACTCCCACTTCCTTTCCCCTGCTAGGGATTTGTGTGTGCGGGATGTGTCGAACATGGTTGGGTCCTTGTTAGCGTCCTATGCGGCGTGTGTCACTGTCTTGTCTGCAATGCCCTCCACAACAATGACTACCCCTTAAACCACAAATGTGTTAACTACCATATTTGTACATTTGGTTGAGAAATTGTAGAAACTTATATTTCCTATATCTTAACATATGTCAAACTACAGAGAACTTCAAGACTATTGCTAAATAGGATCTTAATTGAATATGCATGCTTTCAAAATAGATCATATTTGGAGAGTTGGGTCAACTAAAAGAATCAACATATGGTATGACCATTGGGTCACAGATAGTCCGACCGGGAAGATACAGACTAGGAAGACGCATGTTATTTTGCACAAAGTTGATGAGCTCATTGGCTCTTCTTTGGTATAATGGGATGAGTTTCAGTATTAGTAGTTTCTTGCCTTTTATCCTGAAAGAATTTTGAGAATCACCCTGAATGATCATTTGACATAGGATTTTGTTGCGTGGCACAAAACAAAGTCCTTTTCCACTTCAATATGCTCGACATATTACACTGAATGGGAGTAACAATTCGTCTTGAGGTCAAGGAGAGTTGAAAGGATACATGTCTTATAGGTGAAACCCTGCATGTGACATATAATGCCTCGTATTCCAAACTAAGAATATGATATTGGGTGAGCTATAGGGGTGCTTCGATAATCATGATTGGAGGTGGATTACAAGTAAAACACGATGAACATGGGGAACAAGGGGGGGACTCAATAAGAACACTCACAAGGACAAGATTCACCACCAAACTTACTCAATTATCAAGTCAACCGCGTACGTCAAGTTTCAAAGGTGTATGAAAAATAAGCAACTCTTTTTCACTCGGGCCTATACTACCTGCATTTTTATTTTATTTTCGGACCCAATTGGAGAAGAGTCTGCTAGTGATTGTTGGTCCTTTATCGGCCTCCCAGACTTCTTGATACTTATTAACATTGCTTTTGGCCTCTTTCTTGGCCTCTCATGCATATCTTTGGCTTAGAGAAATCACCTCGAGGGGGTCTCATAGTCATAGTGTCGTATCCATTCTAAAAAAGATGCTTTTGATGATCCAAACGCATGTCTCTTCCTTGGTCTCCCTTGCCCTCTCTTGTTCGTTCGGGAGGTAGCACGTCCTGCATTTGCAGACATCACAACCTTATGAGGCCGGCCGTTACCCCACTTATGTGGGCGTCCATTACCATGCTTTACTCCCAACGCAAAAGTGTATTAAACAACGTCATCATTATCACCACTGTAGACATCCTCCTCATCATCATTGCTAGTTTGTAATCCCCGATATGGATCCAAATTGAGATCCAACACATTCTTGGGCTCTGTCGCCGACCTCGATGAGGGGAGGGGACATGCTTCCTTCCAAGGGCGGCCGGTGTCATGCTTGACCTTCTGCTAGTCAGGGAAGATGTAGGAGAATCCGTGGTTGCAGAGGTTGCCCTCATAGATTGTATCACAAACCTTAGGCAGCAAGCATTTAATCCACGCCATTCAAGCATTGTATTAGAAACTAAATTTATATTGCCTTTGTTCCTAGATCCGAAGTAATATATCGGAAAATGTGTCTTGCATTTTTACGAAAACTAAATGTGGCTAATCATAGCATGTGGTTATTATGGCTTATCACGCAAAAATGATAACATCATATTTAGAACGAGAAATTTTATAGTGTAGTCAACAACTGTGCAAGTGTATCAAAGACTGGACCACAAACTTAAATGTCCAGACGTTGCTTTGGAAATTTTGAGATCGTAATGTTTGTAACAGGAAAGCCTTTAGTAGTTTGACCAACATGATTAGTAAATGTAGGACACATTATAGCCCACATATTGCATGAATTAACAAAAAGTACTTGATACAAATTTGAAGAGTTGCATACTACATTGATCCCATTCTTATAATTATAGAGCCTATATGTTTATTCTTCTTACAAATGATGACCGACATTTAACAACGACTTCAAAATAAATTACAACAAGGACAATAAATTAAATAAAACACAACGATGTATAACACATGCCAAAGTCATCGAACATGCATATATGAGCTCGTGGAACATTAACTTGTCTCTCCATTGCTCAATCAAGCTAGCCGCCTAGTTCTGTTAGACCATAAATGACATGCATTAATTTTTCTATCGATGACCTCTTGGATCGTAGGCCCGAAAATCTCGAGTTTATGTGGTTTTTGCACAAACACAAAAACACGAACACTCATGAACACCTCCATCATATGAAAACCATATTAAACCCCAACAATCTTCAGACTGTGGCTCATGTTGCCTATATGTGAAGTGTGTAACATACAATATCATTTTGGGCTTGTCCTTATAAGATAAAGCAAGATCAACATCTTCTTTCCAGTTCTTGGCCAGAGTAGTCTTACGGTGAAACTTGTGCAACATTGTCGAGAAAATAGTGCTATCGACTATCCTCATTAAGAATTTCCTTGACAAAGGATTCAGCTATTTGGGTCTTGATTGCCATGGCCAACTAATTAGAGAATCGAATTACGAACATAATTAATCAATAGAGTAATTTGTGATGCATGCCCAACTAATAAAAAGATTATTATTTTTGTACAAAGTCATGCATAGTAAGCTGAAATCAACCATCATAATATGCTGTTATTGCAAGTGGTACACACACTTTATTAGTTGGTGTCTACATAACTTTTATTTACTATTCTAACTTGTGCATGTAGACCACTCGCTTCATCATTTGTGTTGGATGGTTTATATAGAAAATGCATCTTTAAATGCAACATGTTTGTCATTGTCACATTTTTAAAAAATATTTACAAACCTTAGCCCGAAAGCATTTATAATGCATTTGTTCCTGGATTTGAATTTACATATGTGTCTTGGACTTTTACACAAAGATGGCTAAGCATAACATGTGGTTAATATGGCTCATCATATGACATATATAAATAAAATCTAGCACGAGAAGTTTTATAATGTAATAAACCATCCTGCAAGTGTATCCTAGACTAAATCACAAACTTAATGTTCCCATGTTGCTTTGAAAATAGTGGGATCTTAATCGGGTGTTCGTTATGGGGAAGCCTTTAGCAGTTCGACCAACATGCATCTCAACCAGTTTCAAGTGGGATATCGGTAAATGTAAGATGCCGTAAAGCCCACATGTTGGGAAGCGACGATTCGGCTTGTCGGCTCATCTGCACCCGGGAATGAATAGTAAATTCAGATAAAATAAGGGAAAATGATTATTATTATTTTTGGCATGAGACATGCTCGAATGCACGATGCTCATGCAAAATTTTGTCTAGTTTGCATAATCTAGGACTTCGTGGAAAACAATTGTTTGTGAAATAAACTTTCACAAACAACAATATTTGGTCCGAGCAAGGCGGATGGCGTCCACCTCCACCTCCACCTCCAACCATGGCGTACACTGATCTAGGGTTCTATGGAGGGTCTTCTCCATTGGGATTTCTCCCCGGCCTTGCGGTCGCGGCTCAGGTGCGTCATCGCTTTGGATCTTCGGTTCACTTCTCCTCCTCCGACCATACCAAATAATTCTTCTTGGTTGTGCATTTCTCGTCTGCCTCCTTCCTGCTCAATGAGGAATCAGTTGCGGTGGCCCTTCAATGTTGCATTGGTGGCCTCCCCTCTGGTCTCAATGTGGTCCATTTGAATGGACATAGATTTTGGTTTTCGGTGGCTTCTAATCGAGTTGGTCATTTCATATATGGCCTTAAGGATCGAATTTGGTCGGACTTCATCTGTCATTTTAGCCTTTACCGTCCTCAGGATGGTGGTAATAGAGGCTCATCTTCGAGTTCGCATCTTGATCAGACAATTCCAGAGGTCTTAGCTCGCTCTCCCTTGGCGATCAAATCTAAACTATCTTTTAATCAGAACCGGAATATTTGTGATGATGCCTCCATTGCAGTCCTCTCAAAATTTGGGTTTCTCAATGCCCCTCACTGTGTTGATGACCGGCCAGAATCCTCATCGGCGGCGGCTTCCCGGCTAGCTCCGGAGACCAGACAAGACATGCATGGTAAGGTGCAATCCCTGGATTCTAGGGAGCATTCATTACCCGCTAATTTGGCTATTGGCTGCTTTAATTACCCCATCAATGCTAAGGATAAGGGTGTATCTAATCATGAGGTTTTACCGGAGACTTTGCCTATCGGTGATTTCGTTGTTAATCTTAAAAGGCCACTTATTGATGCGGGGTTCAAGGGGAAATTTGAAGGCCACAATTTCAAATTATATGAATGGAAATCACTGCCCCCTTCATACTGCTACATATTTTGGATCCTCATCGTGCTGGTATCTCGGAAGAAAAAATTGCCACAATTTGGAAAATCTCCTCTATCCCGTCTCCAGAATTCATCTATGACACTTTAATGATTTGCTCAAAATGTTGGGACAAGGATCACTTGGCTGATAATTGCCCGGGACCTTACTGCTCGGTTTGTTTTGATAGGGCATGCACATGTATGGATACTGAGCCAGCTCGAGCCCACGCATGGGCCTGTTTCTCCTGTGGCTCCTCCAAGCATGTTTTCTTTGATTGCCCGGCCCGTTCTAGATGCTCGGCCTATGGCTGGCTGGGCCATGTACATAACAATTGCAATCTGCCCTTTGTGCCTCATTTCTGTTGGAGACCCAAAAACTTGACATCAAGTTCAATTACAAATGTGGATACGCCAATTGCATCAAGTAACTCTTATTCCAGCAAGAGATTGCAAATTGATTCTGTTACTACTCAAGTTGGCAACTTGCCTCCTAATGTTGATCCATTGCTTATTAAACATGATAATAATCGGTATCTACACGGAAAGAGGACAACACGAGATATTGGACCTACCATCTGTGATAATCAGAGTATACCATTAAATGGAAAGTCTAATAATGCCCCCCTGCTGGGCAGTCTATGAAGACCGCTCGATGCCCATCCTATGGTTTACATGGACACGTGGTGGCTGATTGCCAAAAGCTGGCGTGCGCTGATCGAGGAGTCTGGGTACCCAAGTCTCCCAACTCCGTGGCCGCTATGCATTCTGCCTCGCATTCTGCATCCAACTCTGCTCCAGCCTCTGCTCATCCGCCCTCCCCAGGCATGGCGAACTTCCCCCTCAATGTCGTCCCCTACCTCCCCCAAGGGATGACGATTGAGCTTGGGCCACCAGATCGGAGAGTGCGCGACGATATGGTGATTGGTCCGGTGCCTCCTCTACGCCATGATTTCCTGGCCATTGCTGAGGCAAACCGCTTCGTCCCACACCACCGCAAGGCTCAGCTGCGCCACACGGTGCAAGGTTTGCTCATTGAATCTCATATCTACCCTACTGAAGTTGATGATCATCCTCTTGGCATTGCAATATTTGGATTTGTGGATTCAGTGGTGCGGGATACTGTAGTGAGCACAACGTTTGAACTAGATGAAGATGAGGCTGATGAACACACTGTTATCTCTTTCGTTCCACATGATGCTACTTTAAATATGAGACTTACCACCTTTGGTCCTGAAGTTTGGCTGCTCTACATTGGTTTCCCGTATGACTACCAGACACATCACTACATCCATAAATCTGTCGATAAGTTTGGTAGTCTTGTTAAATGGCACAGTCCTAGGTCTGACAGAAAGGTTGTTCTTGTTAAAGTTCGGGTGATTCACCTGCATCTTGTTCCAAAAAGTCTGGTTATGCGTCAGATAGGTGGTCCTAGGCAGAGCTGGATAGTTGTAGTTACAATCCTGTGCAGCTCGGATTGGAATGAACATCTCCCTTAGGTCCCTCCAGCGGGAGAAGATCCACCACCTGCTGACGGCATTCCACATCCTCTGTTTGGCAATGGTGTGACTGCTGCACAAATCTATCAGCAACAACTGCATAACTGGCAACTTCAGAACACTGCTGCTAATGCAAATCATGGAGAAAGTGACAGTGAGAACATAGTTGTGGATGAGGGAAATGATGTTGATTTCCACCCTGAATGGGGAGTTTGGCCTCCACCACCACCGCAAGCCCCACCAGTGCTCTACAACTTTCAGGAATGGTTGGCAGGGGAAGCACTCCAGGTAAACCATGGTATTGTGCCTCTGAACAACCTCCAAGATAGCCCCGCATCTGCATGGAATGACTCAATCTCTATGTATGGTAGCTCCGACTCCAGTGCTACTGTTTCTGACTCTTATGTGCTGGTACATGTCACGCTGATGAACCAATTCTGGCCCCAGGCAGCACCAGTTCGGCCAACCAGGCACTATCCAGCCCCTCTGTCTCTCAGCCAGCCAATTCCTCGCAAATCTCCCTCACTGTGTCAGCAATGGGGATGCAACTAAGTATGGTAGAACAAGGTAATTTCATTCCAGCTATGCTTCTGAAGGAATGTGTGACAAAGATGAGGTTCAACACATACCTAACGGCTGTTGTTATGCCTATCATTGCCTCTTATGGCCCTTGGAGATCCAATTATGGTTTCAAAAACAAATGTGTGGCTCTCAACTTCACGCTCTCAGAGAATGATGGTACTCTGACAGTCACTTCAGCCACTCAGACGATCACACAGCATGACAATACTCTTGCCTTGACTAAAACTTATACAGACACGGACAATTGGAATCTGAACAATGATGCTTCTGTTGGTAGCTCAGCAGCTACCCTGCCTTTGCTGGAGTCTGCACCTGTCTTTGAAACAAGCCAGGAGGATCAGATAACTGTTATCACTGAAATTGCTGACGAGACTATGATGCAAGACCAGCCAGACATTGTTGACATGGCCCACTATGAAGAGGTAGAATCTGTTGTCAAACGCAAGGGAAAGGCCGTGGTGCCTGAATGTTCTGTCTCTCTGCGCCGTAGTACCCGCTCCAATAAGTATGATGGATTTCGCATTCATTCATTTTCTGACACTAAGATGAAGGTCTCCAAGGTTAAACCACGGATTGTACCAGCTGCTGTGAGGATCATGGACAATATTGAAGAACAAGTCCCACCGCCAACTCCGGTCAATGTTATTCAACACATTGGCACCAACCTGTGTGCTATCCCAGCTGGTGAGCTCTCTGAAGATGCTCTCATGGCTCCTCTAGAGGAGGAGCGGGACGCCTCTACTTAATTTTTATCCTCTTTTTATTAATGCCTCCGTTAGTGAACTGGAACATTTTATGTTGGAATGTTCGCAGGTTAAACTCTGATGACAAGCAGTTGGCACTCTCCAATGCTGTCAGGTCTAGTGGTTGCGCTGTCGTCTGCTTGCAGGAGACGAAAAAGACCTCTTTTGATCTATCGTTTATTAAATCATGTTGCTGGCGTAACTTTGATCAATTAGCTTTCGTCGCCTCGCGTGGGGCTTCGGGTGGTATTGCGACCATTTGGAATAGTTTGATCATCTCAGCTGTCACTTTGTTCTCTGAAGATTTTGCACTTGTTACTATATTTACCTCAACGCAATCTACACAGAGTTGGACACTGGCCAATATTTATGGGCCCTGCCAAGGAGAAGAACGTCAAAAATTTACTCAGTGGCTATTTGATGTTGATATACCCTCCAATGAATATTGGTTATTTGTAGGCAACTTTAACTTCATACATGCACCTGATAATCGCAATAAACCTGGGGGTAATGTTCATGATATGATAACTTTCAATGATTTCATAAGAACACAGAGCCTCATTGAGTTACCAATCAAAGGTCGTTCCTTCACCTGGAGCAATATGCAGATAGATCCGCTACTTGAACAACTAGATTGGTTCTTCACCAGCAATAACTGGACTGTCACATATCCCAAAACCATGGTAAAACCCCTAGGGAAACTTGTATCGGACCATACTCCATGTGTTCTTACTATTGAAACGACTATCCCCCGATCCAAACTGTTCGGATTGGAAACATATTGGATTCACCACCCTGGATTCATTGAGACGGTGGCAAAATCATGGGCTAAGCGGGTCCAATCGACAAACTGTGCCACTATCCTCTGTCGTAAGTTCAAGAACTTATGTCGTGACCTAAAACAATGGACTAAAGGGATCTCCAAACTCTCAATGGCCATTGCAAACTCTAACAAAGCCCTTAATGAACTTGATGAACTGGAGAACAAGAGAGTTCTTTCATTACCAGAAAGCAACTTCAGGAAAATATTGAAAGCGCACATTTTGAGACTCCTTAGATACCAGAAGCTCTACTGGAAAGAACGTTGCACGGTGAGGTGGGTCAAATTTGGAGACGAGAATTCAAAGTTTTTTCAAGCCCTTGCTTCGGAGAGATATAGAAGAAATAACATTGCATCTCTAACCACTACCAATGGGGACATTGTTGATGATCATGCAGGCAAAGAATCAGTCATATTTGAAACCTTCAAAGAAAGAACGGGTTCTGCCAAACCACACAACATGAAATTTGATCTCTCCCGTATCATCAAGAAATATGAGGGTCTTGATCAACTTCGAGTCCGTTCACACATGAAGAGATTGATCGAGTCATTGTGGAAATGCCAGCAGATCGAGCACCTGGTCCGGATGGTTTCACCGGAGTATTCTTGAAACGGTGTTGGCCCATCATCAAAGAAGACTTTTATCGGCTATGCAACCAATTCCATGAGGGAGGTCTTAACCTAGAGAGTATCATCGACAGCTTCATTACTCTAATCCCTAAGATAAATTCTCCAGCCTCAGTTAATGACTTCCAACCGATCACCTTACTGAACTGCTGTTTGAAGGTGGTCACAAAAATCTTGGTGAACCGTGTGCAAAAAGTGATCTTAAAGATAATACATCGCAACCAGTATGGTTTTCTCAAGGGTAGATCCATTCAAGACTGCCTTGCTTGGGTGTATGAATACATTTATCAATGTCACTCTTCAAAGAAGGAAATCATCCTTCTCAAGTTAGACTTTGCGAAGGCATTTGATACCAGTGAAAACAAAGCAATGATTGAAATTATGGCAAGCATGGGCTTCAACGACAAATGGTTAAATTGGATGAGATGCATCTTCTCGTCAGGAAAATCTTCTGTCCTCCTTAATGGCACCCCGGGACGACAATTCCACTTTAAATGTGGAGTGAGACAAGGACATCCGCTGTCCCCACTCCTCTTCGTCCTAGCAGCTGACCTCCTCCAAGCGGCCATTAATGATGCTTTTGCTCGCAATGAAATCCAGCTGCCCTTTCCTGCACACAACCAATCCGATTATCCGGTAATACAATATGCAGATGACACCATCCTGGTGCTGCCAGCCTGCCCGCAACAGGCTTTAGTTTTGAAGAACATCTTAACGGATTACGCCACCTCCGTTGGACTGAAAATAAACTTCCATAAGTCAACCATTATTCCTATCAACTGTGATGCAGACCTTTGCAATCAGATGGCACATATTTTTGGGTGTGTCATAGGGAAAATGCCATTCACATATCTAGGGTTGCCTCTGGGAACAACACGGCCCACCGTTCAAGACCTTATTCCACTAGTGTGCATGGTAGAAAGAAGGTTATCTGCAACTCTCAATATGATCTCATATGGAGGAAAACTCTCGCTTCTCAACTCAGTGATTACCACTCTGGTCATCTTCGCCCTATGCACTTTACGCTTGCCAACCAAAACCATTGAGTTGCTGGACAAGATTCGACGAAAATGCCTTTGGACCAAAAAAATGGATCAGGGCGACAAATGTAACTCCTTGGCATCTTGGGATATGGTGTGCAAACCTAAAGCAAGTAAAGGATTGGGAGTCATTAACCTTCGTATTCAAGGTGATGCATTACTGCTCAAATTCCTGCATAAGTTTTACAACAATTGTGACGTCCCATGGGTACGGCTTATCAAAGACACATACTATGACGGACGAATCCCACATGCATCAGACACTTGCGGTTCGTTCTGGTGGAGGGACGTATCTAAACTCATGCCAGTCTTTCGGGGAGTCACAAAAGTCCAAGGAGTGGCTGGTAACAATGTCCTCTTTTGGAAAGATGATTGGTGTGATAACATCCTAGCCAAGGCGTACCCACGTGCTTTTTCATATGTCAACAACAAAGACATCTCGGTTAGGGATTTCTTGGCCACCACGACACTTCAAGAAGTGTTTCATCTTCCCCTCTCTCCACAAGCCCTTGATGAAGTAAGGAAAATCCAGATGGACACCAGGGGGATTGTTTTGGCAAATGCAGCTCTAAGTAATGATATCTCGACATATACTTGGGGGGACAAGGAATATACCACTCACAAATACTACACTTTCTGCTTTCGAGATATCCAAGGGCACCAAGCTATTCGATGGCTATGGAAATCCAAATCAACCATGAAGATTAAAGTTTTCGGCTGGTTACTGCTATGTGACCGCTTAAACACAAGGAATATGCTCAAACGGCGCCACTATAACATTGGGAATAACCAAGATTGCACACTCTATGGACAACACATAGAAGAAACTTTGGAACATTTGTTCTTCGATTACCACATCAGTACACAATGTTGGTCCACACATGGAATTGGGTGGCACCAGGGGAGGACACGGCTAGACAAGGTTTCAATGGCAAAAGAAGCTTGGAGGAGACCACTTTTCATGGAGGTTTTTCTATTGGCGGCGTGGAGCATATGGAAAGAACGCAATATCTAACACTTTTAGAGAAATTGCTCCATCCCGTTTGGCTTGGCTTAACAGATTCAAGTCTGATTTTTCACTCCTAACCTACAGGGTCAAGGAGAAGCATAAGCACTTTATCCCTCTAATCTTATCTTCCCTTCATTAGAGTAGCATTTCTCACATTTTCCCAAAGGGAAAATGGAGTTGTAACATAACCATGTAACTCACCACCATTATTAATTTCATTCTTTCACAGTAGGGGGTTCCCCTACTATTTGCTATAAAAACACTATTTGGTCCCAATTATTTTGTTTTTTGCAACGACCTCCCCGGTTGTCCAAACACCACAAGTATTTTCACGTTCCTTACGCACCTGAGCATCTTTGATGCCCAAAAAATCATACCTTTTTCGATTTCTTTACTATTATTTTTGAATTACTATTCATTGGGTGCCGATAGTCTCAGGCTCAAACATGAATCAGCACGACATGTTGGATGAATTAACAAAAACCACTAGATAAACATTAGATGAGCTATATATCACATTGATCCCATGATTATTGTTAGGAAACCTCTATATTTATTCTTCTTACTAATGACCTTTAACATGGACCTCGAAATTATTACGACAACTACAAAAATAGAATGAAATAACACAACATTATATAACGCAAACCAAAGTCATAAAACGTGCATAGCTGAGCTCGCGGAACAATAATTGTTCTGTCAATTGCTCCCTCAAGCAAGCTAGCCAGGTTGCAATAGACCATGCATGACATGCATTAACTATTCTATCGATGACCCCTTGGATCATAAGACCAAAAATCATGATCTTGATTGGTTTGGGCACATACACTTCAACACCAACAATCATGAACCCCTCCATCGTATGAAATCAGATGATACCCTAACAATTCGCACTGGTGGATGACATTGGCTATCTGTCAAGTGTCTAACCCACTAAATAGTCCAAAATGAAAGGGGAATTAATTAACTAAGGTAGTACATACATCGGTGCCAATCATTATGGGCATGTCCTTATACGAGAAAACAAGATCAACGTCTTCTTTCCCATTCTTGTCCAGAGTAACCTCATAGTGAATCTTGTGTTGCATCACCGACAGAATAATGCTATTGACTTCAATATCCTCATCAAGAAAAACCTAGGTTTAGATCTCTTATATATATACATTGAATTGTTTAATTTATTTGTTATGATATTCAAATAATAGGTCAGTAAGTATATGTATTTTCCCTAGTTTTTTCTTTGGATTGTTGCTTTCTAAATATGTTGAGTAGGTTATTAATTTGTGAACTATTTAAATTGGTAAGTGTGAATTGGTGTTCGTACATTGGTGAATGTAGCACAATGTTTGGAATGATGCACATTTTTAAACTAGTTTGGGTTAATTTGGAGACATTTTTCGGTACTCTGCAGAAGGGGAATTGATCACGGAGGGCATCTACTTCAACATTGCTGCCTCTCCGATGATGCATGAGTAGTTCCTCTCAGGACCTACGGGTCCATAGCAGTAGGTAGATCTCTCTCTCTCTCTCTCTCTCTCTCTCTCTCTCTCTCTCTCTCTCTCTCTCTCTCTCTCTTTGATCTTCAATGCAATGTTATCTTCGAATATCGATTCGATGTAATCTTTTGCGGTGCGTTTGTTGGGATCCGATGAATTGTGGGTTTATGATCAGATTGTTCATTGAAAGTAGTTGAGTTATTTCTGAACTTTATTATGTGTGATTGTTATAGCTTTGTATTTATCGCTGATTTATCCATTTAGTTTGGCCAACTAGATTGATTTATCTTCAACGGGAGAGGTGCTTTGTGGTAGGTTGAATCTTGTGGTGTCCTCACCTCGTAACAGAAGGGGTAGCAAGGTACGTATTTGTATTGTTTCTACTAAGGGTGAAGCGATGGGGTTTGGTCGTATTGTTTGATCTTAATTTGTCTACACTATGCCATCATACTTAAAGGATTACTCTTTTTGTTATGAACTTAATACCTAGAGAGGCAAGCACAAAAGCGCTCTCGAAGTGGAGTAATAGTAGTAGGCGTCACTAAGTTTAACGGTCTACTTGTCACAGTCATAATGCCTATGTACTGATCATGCCATGAATAACATCATAACTATGCACTTTTTTATCAATTGCCCCACAGTAATTTGTGTATCCACGGTTGCTATGTTCTTGAGAGAGATGCCTCTAGTGAAAGCTATGGCCCATGGTCCATTCACCTCATATTACTAAAACCCTAAATACCTTGCTGTAATTTATTTACTTTTATTTAGTTTTGCAACTTATATATATGTACCACTATCAAAATTAGTCCTTGCAATTAACGAGTACAAAGTGTGCGTGCGTGCGTGCGTGTGTGTGTGTGTGTGTGTGTGTGTGTGTGTGTTTGTTTGTTTGTGTGTGTGTGCGCGCGCGCGTGCGTGGGTGTGTTTGTGTGCGTGCATGTATTGTCGAACGTTGTTTCAGTGAATCTCCTATTGGTATGATAAACCTTAGTTCTTAACTGAGGGAAATACTTTCTGATATACACTACATCACCCTTCCTCTTCGGGGAAATCCCAACGCCTATCATAGGTAGCAGTGCACATTTTTGAACTAGCATGCTTGTGTTAATTTGTTCTTACATGCATATGAATACGTTAATTTGTATAGTAATAAGTGCGTGTCCAATGGTGAATCTAGGCAGAAAATGGAGTACAAAAAATTAGTGTATGTAATAGAATAAGTTTCGATTTACATGTTTAAATTGATGCTAAGTACTAATTAATAGAATATGTGTACCTTATTACAATCTCGATTGTAATAGTTTTGAACGTAAAAATGGCAAGTGTGTCGTCGATGTGGTGACACCCGGGTTTGCCAATGCAACCGGGTGGTCCGACAGGTGCTGAGGTGGATGACAACTAATCGCTTCTCACTAGTGCTACCAGAAGACTTCAACGAGCATACAGTATGTTTGTAAGAAGAGATGACTTCATGATTAACGTACCAGTTGAGGTTTCTTACATGCATGCATAAATGTGAAGACTTCAAATGTCCGATTTTCCCTGTTTTTTCTTAGATTATCCCTTGCTTTGCAAGGATAGAGGTCCTCGAGATGCTACACATTCCTGTCGAGCAGCCAACCATGGTTATCCAGCTTGAAAGAGAGGAGGGCTTCAACTTCCCTATTTTAATAAAGAATGAAAGAGATGTCACCTTCTTCGATTGCCCTAGGTTGCAAGGATTGACCAAGACATACTAGTGCAACGCCGGGGTGAGGATCGGCATGTAAATCATTGACGGAACCGATCTTCGTCTCAGCTTGTGGTTGCCCACTATGCCAGTGCTTTCCCCGTGTATGATTTTCATGAATTATGCATCACATTCTTTCAACTAGCTCTAATTTTACTTGTTGTGTGTAACTACTAGTCTTGTTTACTTATAATTACGACAGCTTACTAGACCGTGTCACCAAACACATGTAGGATTGTATATAGGAAGCATTTCACTGTAGGTAAATCTCTAACTTGGCAGGAGATGCACATCCTCCTACATTTGGTGGACAACATCCGGGACCGTGTTGCAGATGGCAATGTTGACCCGTAAAATGGGTCCTTTGTGCCATTAGTGTGTCAAGCAGGGCAAGCCACTCGTACTAAGATTGCGTTGTATGCAAGTTTTAACTAAATCAAATAAAGTGTTGTTCCTTAGTTCATATTGTTGGGGAACGTAGCATTTCAAAAAAAATCCCACGATCACGCCAGATCTATCTACTAGATGCATAGCAACGAGAGGGGAGAGTGTGTCTACGTACCCTCATAGACCGAAAGCGGAAGCGTCTAGTGACGCGGTTGATGTAGTCGAACTTTCTTCGCGATCCAACCGATCAAGCACCGAACGTACGGAGCCTCCGCGTTCAGCACACGTTCAGCTTGATGACGTCCCACGAGCTCTTGATCTAGTAGAACTTCGCGGGAGAGTTTCATCAGCACGACGGCGTGGTGACGGAGATGATGAAGCTACCGGCGCAGGGCTTCTCCTAAGCACTGCAACGATATGACCGAGGTGTGTTTCTGTGGAGGGGGGCACCGCACACGGTTGGGAGAGATCAACTTGATCAACTTGTGTGTCTAGAGGTGTCCCCCTGCCCCCGTATATAAAGGAGCAAGGGGGAGGCCGGCCGGCCCCTATGGAGCACCCTAGGAGGGCCACTCCTACTAGGAATAGGATTCCAATTCAATTCCTAGTAGGAGTTCACCAAGAGGGAGAGGGGGAAGGAAGGAGAGGGAGAGGGAGAGGGAGGGGGAAAGAGGGGCCGCGCCCCCCTCCCCTAGTCCAATTTGGACTCCCCTTGGGAGGGGGCGCGCCACCTCCTGGGCTGCTGCCCTCTCTCTCCCCTAAAGCCCACTAGGGCCCAATACTTCCCCAGGGGGTTCCGGTAACCCCCCGGCAGTCCGGTTTAATCCGAAACTTTTCCGGAACACTTTCGGTGTCCGAATATAGTCGTCCAATATATCAATCTTTACGTCTCGGACATTCCGAGACTCCTCATCATGTCCGTGATCTCATCCGAGACTCTGAACTACCTTCGGTACATCAAAACTAATAAACTCATAATACTGATCGTCATCAAACGTTAAGCATGCAGACCCTACAGGTTCGAGAACTATGTAGACATGACCAAGACTCATCTCCGGTCAATAACCAATAGCGGAACCTAGATGCTCATATTGGCTCCTACATATTCTACGAAGATCTTTATCGGTCAAACCGCATAACAACATACGTTGTTCCCTTTGTCATCGGTATGTTACTTGCCCGAGATTCGATTGTCGGTATCTCAATACCTAGTTCAATCTCGTTACCGGCAAGTCTCTTTACTCGTTTCGTAATACATCATCTCGTGACTAACTCATTAGTCATTTGTTTGCAAGGCTTATTATGATGTGCATTACCGAGAGGGCCCACAGATACCTCTCCGACACTCGGAGTGACAAATCCTATTCTTGATCTATGCCAACACCACGAACACTTTCGGAGACACCTGTAGAGCATCTTTATAATCACCCAGTTGCGTTGTGATGTTTAATAGCACACAAGGTGTTCCTCTGGTATTCGGGAGTTGCATAATCTCATAGTCATAGGAACATGTATAAGTCATGAAGAAAGCAATAGCAGTAAAACTAAACGATCATAGTGCTAAGCTAACGGATGGGTCTAGTCCATCACATCATTCTCCTAATGATGTGATCTCTTTGATCGAATGACAACTCATGTCTATGGCTAAGAAACATAATCATCTTTGATCAATGAGCTAGTCTAGTAGAGGCATACTAGGGACATACTGTTTTGTCTATGTATTCACACATGTACTAAGTTTCCGATTAATACAATTCTAGCATGAATAAAAGACATTTATCATGATATAAGGAAATGCAAATAACATCTTTATTATTGCCTCTAGGGCATATTTCCTTCAGTCTCCCACTTGAACTAGAGTCGGTAATCTAGATTACAAAGTAATGATTCTAACACCCATGGAATCTTGGTGCTGATCATGTTTTCCCTTGGAAGAGGCATAGTCAACGGGTCTGCGACATTCAGATCCGTATGTATCTTGCAAATTTCTATGTCTCCCTCCTTGACTTGATCGCGGATGGAATTGAAGCGTCTTTTGATGTGCTTTGTTCTCTTGTGAAACCTGGATTCCTTCGCCAAGGCTATTGCTCCAGTGTTGTCACAAAAGATTTTCATTGAACCCGATGCACTAGGTATTACACCTAGATCCGATATGAACTCCTTCATCCAGACTCCTTCATTTGTTGCTTCCGAATCAGTTATGTATTCCGCTTCACATGCAGACCCGCCACGAAGCTCTGCTTGGAACTGCACCAACTGACAGCTCCACCGTTTAATAAAAATACATATCCGGTTTGTGACTTAGAGTCATCTATATCAGTGTCAAAGCTTGAATCGACGTAACCGTTTACGACGAGCTCTTTGTCACCTCCATACACGAGAAACATATCCTTTATCCTTTTCAGGTACTTTAGGATGTTCTTGACCGTTGTCCAGTGATCCACTCCTGGATTACTTTGGTACCTCCCTGCTAAACTTATAGCAAGCCACACATCAGGTCTGGTACACAGCATTGCATACATGATAGATCCTATGGCTGAGGCATAAGGAATGACTTTCATCTTCTCTCTATCTTCTGTAGTTGTCGGGCATTGAGTCTTACTCAACTTCACACCTTGTAACACAGGCAAGAACCCTTTCTTTGACTGGTCCATTTTGAACTTCTTCAAAACTTTATCAAGGTATGTGCTTTGTGAAAGTCCAATTAAGCGTCTTGATCTATCTCTATAGATCTTGATGCCTAATATGTAAGCAACTTCACCGAGGTCTTTCATTGAAAAATTCTTATTCAAGTATCCTTTTATGCTATCCAGAAATTCTATATCATTTCCAATCAACAATATGTCATCCACATATAATATCAGAAATGCTACAGAGCTCCCACTCACTTTCTTGTAAATACAGGCTTCTCCAAAAGTCTGTATAAAACCATATGCTTTGATCACCTCATCAAAGCGTATATTCCAACTCCGAGATGCTTGCACCAGTCCATAGATGGATCGCTGAAGCCTACACACCTTATTAGCACCTTTAGGATCGACAAAACCTTCTGGTTGCATCATATACAACTCTTTTTTGAGATATCCATTCAGGAATGCAGTTTTGACATCCATTTGCCAGATTTCGTAATCATAAAATGCGGCAATTGCTAACATGATTTGGACAGACTTAAGCATCGCTACGGGTGAGAAAGTCTCATCGTAGTCAACTCCTTGAACTTGTCGAAAACCTTTTGCAACTAGTCAAGCTTTGTAAACAGTAACATTACCGTCAGCGTCGGTCTTCCTCTTGAAGATCCATTTATTTTCGATGGTCTGCCGATCATCGGGCAAGTCAACCAAAGTCCACACTTTGTTCTCATACATGGATCCCATCTCAGATTCATGGCTTCAAGCCATTTTGCGGAATCTGGGCTCATCATCGCTTCCTCATAGTTCGTAGGTTCATCATGGTCTAGTAACATGACTTCCAGAACTGGGTTACCGTACCACTCTGGTGCGGAATGTACTCTGGTTGATCTACGACGTTCAGCAGAAACTTGGTCTGAAGTTTCATGATCATCATCATTAGCTTCCTCACTAATTGATGCAGGAATCACTAGAACTAGTTTCTGTGATGTTCCACTTTGCAATTCGGGAGAAGGTACAATTACCTCATCAAGTTCTACTTTCCTCCCACTCACTTCTTTCGAGAGAAACTCCTTCTCTAGAAAGGATCCATTCTTAGCAATGAATATCTTGCCTTCGGATCTGTGATAGAAGGTGTACCCAACAGTCTCTTTTGGGAATTCTATGAAGACACATTTTTCTGACTTGGGTTCGAGCTTATCAGGTTGAAGCTTTTTTCACATAAGCATCGCAACCCCAAACTTTAAGAAACGACAACTTTGGTTTCTTTCCAAACCATAGTTCATAAGGTGTCGTCTCAACGGATTTAGATGGTGCCCTATTTAACGTGAATGCAGCTGTCTCTAAAGCATAACCCCAAAACGATAGTGGTAAATCGGTAAGAGACATCATAGATCGCACCATATCCAATAAAGTACGGTTACGACGTTCGGACACACCATTACGCTGTGGTGTTCCGGGTGGCGTGAGTTGTGAAACTATTCCACATTGTTTCAAATGAAGACCAAACTCGTAACTCAAATATTCACCTCCACGATCAGATCGTAGAAACTTTATTTTCTTGTTACGATGATTCTCTACTTCACTCTGAAATTCTTTGAACTTTTCAAATGTTTCAGACTTGTGCTTCATCGAGTAGATATACCCATATCTGCTCAAATCATCAGTGAAGGTCAAAAAATAACGATACCCGCCGCGAGCTTCAACACTCATCGGTCCACATACATCAGTATGTATGATTTCCAACAAATCTGTTGCTCGCTCCATTGTTCCGGAGAACGGAGTTTTAGTCATCTTGCCCATGAGGCATGGTTCGCAAGCACCAAGTGATTCATAATTAAGTGATTCCAAAAGTCCATCACTATGGAGTTTCTTCATGCGCTTTACACCAATATGACCTAAACAGCAGTGCCAAAAATAAGTTGCACTATCATTATTAACCTTACATCTTTTGGCTTCAATATTATGAATATGTGTATCACTACGATTGAGATCCAACAAGAATAGACCACTCTTCAAGGGTGCATGACCATAAAAGATATTACTCATATAAATAGAACTACCATTATTCTCAGATTTAAATGAATAATTGTCTCACAATAAACAAGATCTAGATATAATGTTCATGCTTAATGCTGGCATCAAATAACAATTATTCAGGTATAAAACTAATCCTGAAGGTAGATGTAGAGGTAGCGTGCCGACGGCGATCACATCGACTCTGGAACCATTTCCCACGCGCATCGTCACCTTGTCCTTAGCCAATCTTCGTTTAATCCGTAGTCCCTGTTTCGAGTTACAAATATTAGCAACCGAACCGGTATCAAATACCCAGGTACTACTACGAGCATTAGTAAGGTACACATCAATAACATGTATATCACATATACCTTCGTTCACCTTGCCATCCTTCTTATCCGCCAAATACTTGGGGCAGTTCCGCTTCCAGTGTCCAGTCCCTTTGCAGTAGAAGCACAGAGTTTCAGGCTTGGATCCAGACTTGGGTTTCTTCGTGGAGTAGCAACTATCTTGCTATTCTTCTTGAAGTTCCCCTTCATTCCCTTGCCCTTTTTCTTGAAACTAGTGGTCTTGTTAACCATCAACACTTGATGCTCCTTTTTGATTTCTACCTCTGCAGCTTTGAGCATAGCGAAGAGCTTGGGAATTGTCTTCTGCATCCCTTGCATGTTATAGTTCATCACGAAGCCTTTATAGCTTGGTGACAGTGATTGAAGAACTCTATCAATAACACTATCTTCGTCAACTTTGCATCCAAGTTGAGTCATATGATTGTAGTACCCAGACATTCTGAGCAAGTGTTCACTGATAGAACTATTATCCTCCATCTTGCAGCTGTAGAACTTATTGGAAATCTCATATTTCTCAATCCGGGCATTTGCTTGAAATATTAACTTCAACTCCTGGAACATCGCATATGCTCCATGACGTTCAAAACGTCGTTGAAGTCCCGGTTCTAAGCCGTAAAGCATGGCACACTGAACTATCGTGTAGTCATCAGACCATGTCTGCCAGACGTTCAAAGCTTCTACATTAGCGGGAGGGGGCTTGTCACCTAGTGGTGCTTCAAGGACATAATTCTTCTGTGCAGCAATGAGGATAATCCTCAAGTTACGGACCTAGTCCGTGTAATTGCTACCATCATCTGTCAACTTAGCTTTCTCTTGGAATGCGTTAAAATTTAAAGGAACGGTAGCACGGGCCATTGATCTACAACAACATAGATATGCAAAAAAAAAAAAATCAGGACTAAGTTCATGATAAATTAAAGTTCAATTAATCATATTACTTAAAGAACTCCCACTTAGATTGACATCCCTCTAGTCATCTAAATGATCACGTGATCCAAATCAACTAAACCATGTCCGATCATCACGTGAGATGGAGTAGTTTTCAATGGTGAACATTTTATGTTGATCATATCTATTATATGATTCACGCTCGATCTTTCGGTCTCCAGTGTTCCGAGGCCATGTCTGTACATGCTAGGCTCGTCAAGTTTAACCCGAGTATTTTGCGTGTGCAAAACTGGCTTGCACCCGTTGTATGTGAACGTAGAGCTTATCACACCCGATCATCACATGGTGTCTCGGCACGACAAACTTTCGCAATGGTGCATACTCAGGGAGAACACTTGTACCTTGAAATTTTGTAAGGTATCATCTTATAATGCTACTGTCGTTCTAAGCATAATAAGATAAACATCACATGCAATAAAAAATATGTGACATGATATGGCCATCATCATCTTGTGCTTTTGATCTCCATCTCCAAGGCACCGTCATGATCACCATCGTCACCGGCGCAATACCTTGATCTCCATCGTAGCATCATTGTCGTCTCGCCAACTATTGCTTCCACGACTATCGCTACCGCTTAGTGATAAAGTAAAGCAATTACATGGCGACTGTATTTCATACAATAAAGCGACAACCGTATGGCTCCTGCCAGTTGCCGATAACTTTACAAAACATGATCATCTCATACAATAACGTATAACTCATCATGTCTTGATCATATCACATCACAACATGCCCTGCAAAAACAAGTTAGACGTCCTCTACTTTGTTGTTGCAAGTTTTACATGGCTGCTAAGGGCTTAGCAAGAACCGTTCTTACCTATGCATACAAAAAACACAACGATTTTTCGTCAAGTATGTGTTGATTTAACCTTCACAAGGACCGGGCGTAGCCACACTTGATTCAGCTACAGTGAGAGAGACAGACACTCGCCAGTCACCTTTAAGAAATGAGTGCTCGTAACATTGAAACCAGTCTCGCGTAAGCGTACGCGTAATGTCGGTCCGGGCCGCTTCATCTCACAATACCGCTGAAACAAAGTATGACATGCTGGTAAGCAGTATGACTATTATCGCCCACAACTCATTGTGTTCTACTCGTGCATATCATCTACGCATAGACCTGGCTCATGATGCCACTGTTGGGGAACGTAGTATTTCAAAAAAAAATCATACGATCACGCAAGATCTATCTACTAGATGCGTAGCAATGAGAGGGGAGAGTGTGTCTATGTACCCTCGTACACCGAAAGCGGAAGCGTCTAGTGACGCGGTTGATGTAGTCGAACTTTCTTCGCGATCCAACCGATCAAGCACCGAACGTACGGAACCTCCGCGTTCAGCACACGTTCAGCTTGATGACGTCCCACGAGCTCTTGATCCAGTAGAACTTCGCGAGAGAGTTTCGTCAGCATGACGGCGTGGTGACGGAGATGATGAAGCTACCGGCGCAGGGCTTCGCCTAAGCACTGCAACAATATGACAGAGGTGTGTTTCTGTGGAGGGGGGCACCGCACACGGTTGGGAGAGATCAACTTGATCAACTTGTGTGTCTAGAGGTACCCCTGCCCCCGTATATAAAGGAGCAAGGGGGAGGCCGGCCGGCCCCTATGGCGCGCCTTAGGAGGGCCACCACTACTAGGAATAGGATTCCAATCATGTTCCTAGTAGGAGTCCACCAAGAGGAAGAGGGGGAAGGAAGGAGAGGGAGAGGGAGAGGGAAAGAGGGGCCGCGCCCCCTCCCCTAGTCCAATTCGGACTCCCCTTGCGAGGGGGCGCGCCACCTCCTGGGCTGCTGCCCTCTCTCTCTCCCCTAAGAGCATCTCCAGCCGCGCCCCCAACAGGCCCCCCGAAGGCCGTTTTTTAGCGCCGACGCCGAAAAATCGGCCCAGTCGCGCCCCCACGATCCTGTTTTTCGCCGGATTGGGCCGAAATTGGCGCTGGCGCACCCAACCCGAACCCGTCGCGCTGGGGGGCGCCCGGGGGCGCCGGCGCGAACGTTTTGGCGCGAAAGAGTGGCGGGATCGGCGCGTCAACGAGACGAAGGCTGGTCGTCCTCATCGTCTCGGTTTTCCTGCAGGGAATCAATGCCAAGGCTGCCGTCGGTCAGCCTGTCATTGATTCACGGGCGACGCCGCCCCGCCTTCCGCCACACGTTCGCACGCGGCCGCCCCCGAGCCGCTATAAAAGGCGCCCCTGGCCGCGCCGATGAGGAACACGCAGTCCTCCCCCTCCTCGCCGCCGCACTTCCCCCCATCTCCCCCTCCTCTCCGCCGCACTTCCCACCCGGCAACCATGAGCGCAAGGTACCCCGGCGACGCGGCAGCGGCAGTTTCGGCCGCCGCTCGCTGAACGAGTGGGAGGCGTACCTCCTCCACGAGGCCAACTACCCCGCGCCGCCCGACGTTCGCGCTCCATCACGGTGGAGGCTCAGCGCCGGCAGCGTCCCTGTCCCCCCTCTGCCCGTCCCCGAGACGCCCAACTACTTCCACGCTGAGATCGAGCGTGCGCGGGCATCCCTGACGGCCGTGGAGCGGGCGCTCCCGGAGTACGCCGTCGGAAACCACGCGGTGTGGGCGTCGTTCTTCGAACGCCGGCAGGAGGAGAGGCTCGCCTCCACCAACAACGCGCCGGCGTCGCGGGGCCGCAACAACAGCGAGGGCCGCCGCCTGTGGTGGGGCATCCCGGGCCGCACGCTTAGCCGCGTGCTCGCGCACCTCGAGGGCGGCAATGACCCGCCGTTCGAGTACCCGAGCGGCGGCGCGTGGCTGCCGAGGAGGATGATGGGTTGGTCATCCTCCTCTTCCTCCTCCTCCTCCTGATCCTCCTCTCACTCCTCCGGCGCGCCAGCCTTGGTCAGCGCCAAGACAAAGCCGGCCGAGACGCCGCTCGGTAGACGCACCCGCGGCGCCGGCCTCATCATCAACGACGGCGGCCGTGGCTCCTCCTCCTCGGCCCCTCCTTGTCTCGTCAAGCCGAAGAGGGAGACAGGGCTGGCGACGGTGAAGCCGGAGCCGGGGCTCGCCGCCGTGAAGCCGGAGCCTGTTCTCGCCGAGGAGGTCGACGAAGAAGAGGCCGCCTCGAAGTGGGCGCGCGAGGACTACGCGCGCATTGAGCTGGACCGCCAGCGCCGCGCCCAGGAGGAGATTGCCGAACGCCGCCATCGTGAAGCAGCTCGCCACGGTGAGGGGTCGAGCAGCGGCGCCGGCCGTGTCAAGGAGGAGAAGCAGGAGGACGACGTCGACGACGACTACGCCCTGCTCAGCGCCTACTTTGACCAGTAGTTTAGGGGGTTTTTTTCACCCCTTTTTGTGTAAAAACGCCTAAATTTATCAGAAATATGCCGTGTTTGTTCAAATTTGGTCGTGTTTGCTGAATTCTGGCCGTGTTTGCTGCATTATGGCCGAACTGTGGGGGCGGCCTGGGGGCGGCGGCTGGGTACGTACTCGCCCCCACGCCTAAAACAGCGTCGGCTCGCCCCCAAGCGGCGGTTTTCGGCGCGTCTTGGGGGCGCAACGGCTGGAGATGCTCTAAAGCCCACTAGGGCCCAATACTTCCCCGGGGGTTCCGGTAACCCCCCCGGCACTCCGGTTTAATCCGAAACTTTTCTGGAACACTACCGGTGTCCGAATATAGTCATCCGATATATCAATCTTTACGTCTCGGACATTCCGAGACTCCTCGTCATGTCCGTGTTCTCATCCGGGACTCCGAACTACCTTCGGTACATCAAAACTCATAAACTCATAATACCGATCGTCATCAAACGTTAAGCGTGCGGACCCTATGGGTTCGAGAACTATGTAGACATGACCAAGACTCATCTCCGGCCAATAACCAATAGCTGAATCTGGATGCTCATATTGGCTCCTACATATTCTACGAAGATCTTTATCGGTCAAAGCGCATAACAACATACATTGTTCCCTTTGTCATCGGTATGTTACTTGCCCGAGATTCGATCGTCGGTATCTCAATACCTAGTTCAATCTCGTTACCGGCAAGTCTCTTTACTCGTTCTGTAATACATCATCTCGTGACTAACTCATTAGTCATTTGCTTGCAAGGCTTATTATGATGTGCATTACCGAGAGGGCCCACAGATACCTCTCCGACACTCGGAGTGACAAATCCTATTCTTGATCTATGCCAACACCACGAACACTTTCGGAGACACCTGTAGAGCATCTTTATAATCACCCAGTTACGTTATGACATTTGATAGCACACAAGGTGTTCCCCTGGTATTCGGGAGTTGCATAATCTCATAGTCATAGGAACATGTATAAGTCATGAAGAAAGCAATAGCAGTAAAACTAAACGATCATAGTGCTAAGCTAACGGATGGGTCTTATCCATCACATCATTCTCCTAATGATGTGATCTCTTTGATCAAATGACAACCCATGTCTATGGCTAGGAAACATAACCATCTTTGATCAATGAGCTAGTCTAGTAGAGGCATACTAGGGACATACTGTTTTGTCTATGTATTCGCACATGTACTAAGTTTCCGGTTAATACAATTCTAGCATGAATAAAAGATATTTATCATGATATAAGGAAATGCAAATAACATCTTTATTATTGCCTCTAGGGCATATTTACTTCACATATATATGTTTATATGTTGACTAAATGTGTTTTGCAATAGAAACTTGTGTGTGTTGTGGTGCCTCGGCAAATACAGCTTCATGGTAGTGGTGGCATTCGAATTGTCATCTCTGACATGATTGAATTTGCAACCACGTACACCCCGTCGCAAGAAAATGGACATCTGGTCTTCGATGCGTGGAAGAACATTCGTGTGAACTACTAGTGCGAGAAATGCGTCAAGTTGATCATCATGCTCCACCAAGGACAACAAAGGTCGGTCCTCTTCATGTGTACCATCTTTAGGTGGGAGGTAGACGAGTAGCCATCTAGCTTCATGTGATTTGACAACAAACAATGTGTTAAGTACTTCCATGTGATTTGTTGTAATTCCTGCGTACCATCTACCGTATTGTGCTTATTGTACCAAGTATTTAGTTTTCGAAACACTGTTTAGATCGGAATTGTGTTGTTAAGTATACATAGGTAAGAACATTTTATAGATTTAGTTCAAGTCAACGTTTGCGAGTAGTTCTAGTTATTGTTTGAACTTGATGTAAAATTCATTAATATGATTCTTATTTGCTTGCAATGCGCCAATTAATAACAAAATGCAGCCAGAGCAAATTTTTGCTACCGAATCTGTGCTTACAATTAGCAGCATTCGAAGCTCCGAGAAAACGCTACTAGGAGTGAACAAGTTAGCGGCGTTCAAACACAAATGCTGCTGAGGGGGTGCTTATTAGCAGCGTTCAGGTAGAACACTGCTCGCTAGCACATAGTAGCAGCGTTCGGGCTGAACGCTGCAAGTAACTAATTACCGGCAGTGTGATAGTAGTAGCGCTCCGCCCAGACGCTGCTAGTGATTATCACTTCCTCCGTTCCTAAATATAAGTTTTTCTAGACATTTCAAATGGACTATAACATACAGATGTATGTAGATATATTTTAGAGTGTAGATTCACTCATTTTGCTTCGTATGTAGTCACTTGTTGAAAACTCTAAAAAGACTTATATTTAGGAACGGAGGGAGTACTTCATAACAATACTTGAAGGGACCATCGTTGTGTCCCGTGATGAGAGACAATCATAACCAACCTCAAACTACGATCAAATTGAGCTATCGAATGGGGAGACTCGTTGTACTATCTGCTAAAAAAAACATTCGCGAAAAGAAAATTCCTCTCCTATTTTTCACAACATTGACCTGGTGATCATCTGGGTACACTCATGAGCAATGCTGAAGATGGACCTTGGAGCTTGTGGTGGAGGATGTAGCTACCTAGCTCTAGGGTTACTTGATGCATGGCAGATCGATGTCCAAGGTTGACAGTCCATTCGAAATCACGCTGGTAATTTTTCACCGGGGAAAATCAAATATTGGCTCGCATTTTTTTTGTGACTAATGATATACTCCCTCCGTCTCGCAATATAAGAGTGTTTTTGTAGTGCCAAAAATACTTTTATATTATGGGACGGAGGGAGTAATATATATTTTCCCCATCAAAATGGACAAAAAGGGATGTATCTAAAACTAAAATACATCTAGATACATCACTTTTTATTCATTTTAATGACAAGTATTTTCGAACGGAGGGAGTACAATCGGCCACTGGTTAGCTTTATACGAAGAAATCCAATCCATGAAACAATTACCAAACACTTGTTGGTAGCCGAATAATTTCCCTTGGGAAAGAGACACATACAGGCACGTGTCACACACCATGAAGCATAAATTAACAGAATTTAACAGATAAAATGAATTGGTTGGCGTCCGACCTTTAACATGACCTCGAAACAATTCGGTAACACGACAATAATAATATAATGCGGACTGGAACTATGAGAAATGAGCTAGCTGAACATTTAATATTTTCTTGATGACCGGATTAAGCAAGCTGCCACTAATTATTCTTCTTGTTGATGACCTCCTGAATCATAGGCTCGAGAATCTCAGGCCTCACTGGTTTGGGCACAAAGTCATCAGCGCCGGCAGTCATGAACGCCTCCATGGCGTTATCATCAGCGGACACCCCGACGATCTTCACATCAGTGGCTCCCATAGCACGGATCTTCACAACGGCCTGTCAAGTAACATGTAAAAAGAAAATGTTATGTTCAAGCAAAAAAGGAAGAGTAAGAAATGGGAAATTAGCTAAGCATATACCTCAGGACCGGTCATTATGGGCATGTCCTTATCACATACAACAATATCAAACTCGTTGCCCTCAAGGAACATATCAACAGCTTCCTTCCCATTCTTCGCCATGGTGATCTCGCAATGAAACTTCCGCAGCATGGCGGAGGCAACCATGCGTTCAACTGCCATATCATCAACAAGCAATGCCTTGAGGGACGATGCCATGGTCAACTAGCTACAAGAACTGCAAAAAAAAAAACATAATTTATATTAGTTATTCTGATCCACATGTTCATTGATCTTAGCTGATATATAGTAAAAGATTTGTTGTGCAAAATCATGCATGCATGCAGAATAAGCTGAGATCAGAGGTATGCACACTTTCTTAATTAGTATTTACTAGTTTATTGAATCCTTTATCAGGGGAAGAGATGGAGATTACATAGACGAGGATAAAAAGAACATGAAGAAAAAAAATCACAAACAATTATTTTGGATCGATGACAACAATGGCAGAGATTAATTGTTCAACACTTGGATGGATAATTTCTCCACACGCAAAAAATCTGCAACATGCATGCTAGATCCATATGCATGGCTTCTGCCAATAACAACCAGTGCAACAATATACAGATCCAAATGCACTACTACTAGTTTCACCGTACATGTGTATAGGCAGCGCCTTTACCAAATCTCGATCTTGTATGCATGGAACCAAACTAAAATAGTGCAGCATCAAGTGAGCCTATGAGGACAAAAGGAACATCAAGAAAAGAGAAAAGAAAGAAAGAAATAGATACGTTGGAATAGGAAAATAGAAACAGAAAAGGGACAAAAGAACATAGCTTATGTGAGCCTACGGTGTATTTTGGATGCCAGCAGTCTGTAACAGAGAGCTACGCAGTACATGGATGGATACTTCCCATGTTTTTATTTTTGCAACATGTAGCACCGAAAACAGCATGAGAGTTACGAAGAAGAAGCAAAGAATTACGAAGAAGGAAGAAATGGCAAAAATAGATGCATATACATGCATGCATGGCTGCCAAGAAAAAACAAAAACCGATCAAGATATGCACTAGTTTCAGATGAATATCGCCTTGGGGAACAATCCCGATCAATCTTGTATGCATGCATGGCGAGAAAAATGAAGAAGGCAGAAACAGATGAAGGAGAGTAGCTATGAACCTTAGTTAGAGCTTATGGTGAAGGATGTATCTAGCTAGAGCTCTGTTTCAACAGGGGTATTTATAGGGGTGGCCGGTCGATCTCCGCCGTCCATTCGTAATAACGGTGCTGCTTCACACATGCAAATATCGATTTCTAATTCCACCAGGGAAAATCAAATATCGTGTTGGCTGGCGTATCTTTTGCGATTAAATAAATATTTAAATGAGCCAGCCAGGCATATATCAAAGTATCTTCATGTTTCTGGAAAGAAGTTTCTACTTGCCGCCGCTGTTTTCATAGAGCAAAGATACGGTGGCGTCAAAGCTTGCCGATTATCACCGCGTATATATCTGGATCCCACAACGCGATTAAAATTATGGAAGGTCATCTCGAGATCAAATAGATCGCGGCAATTACTTCTTGGTTTAGTTATGGCAGGAAAACCATCGTATATTGCATCCAGTGTAGAACAGGCTGCACTTTAATTAGTTTTCTTCACTAATTCGGCGTCTTTAACTGCATTCCGTATATATGCATGAGCCTAGTAATGTAACGTATCAGGATACATATGTGCATCAGTTGGACCAAATTATATATGTTGTGTGTTGCGTTTCTTTCTTAAAAAAAATATGTGTTCCATCCAAGAGTTAATTCCTTTTATGTTTATAGACAAATTGAGGTTTAAATTTCTTTAAAAATATAATCTTTTTTATGGATGTACACATTGCAAACACACAAAAAAAAAGATGTTTCTACAATAGTAATGCTCTTATAAGAGTTCTAAAGTATATATCCATTAGCGGCACTTACATGAATAAAAAAAATTGGCGGTAACGCTGACATGAATTTGAAGCACGGGTATACAAATAAACTTTGATAAAGATAACTCTCTAGATTATCGCCCTATCCTGGGGCGGGCTCTATTGAGTTATCAAATATTTTGTATCTCCTGAGCATCGCACGAGTGGTCTCAGACAAGTACGAATCTTAACTCACGACTCTCGGGTTTTCACTCTAGGCCTAGGAAAACAAACCAAAAGATGTGTATCTCCATAATTTGCTTTTTTTTAGGGATATCTCTATAATTTACTACAAATTCAAAAGTATATAAGCCTGGGCCCAAGGAGGATTAGCCCAGCCCATGGTTCTCTCTAGGGTTGGCTCCGATCATTGTGCCTTTTGCCGATACAATAATCTCTATGTATTATCTAGGTGAGGAAACAAGGGCTCAGAAACAATAGATAACTTTCAGAAAAATGGTAACTTACATCATCAAATTCTGTCCATGGTTTTCATCAAGCACGTGCCGATCTATCTTGGACAGAGAAGACAAATAACTAGCATACATAGCTACTCAATTATACAACATAAAAACTCAAAAGATTCAATTGTACTCAATGAACAATCTGATCACAAATTCACAAATCGTCGGATCCCTACAAACACACCACAAGAATTACATCCGATTGATCTCAGAGGAGATCACTGTATTGAAAATCAGAGAGAGAGAGAGAGAGAGAGAGAGAGAGAGAGAGAGAGAGAGAGAGAGAGAGAGAGAGAGAGAGAGGCCATGTAGGTACTACTATGGACCCATAGATCCTACAGAAACTACCCACACATCATCATGGAGTCAGCCAGGTTGATGAAGAGGCCTCCCGTGGTGGCTTCCCCCTCCGGTAGAGCACCGGAATAAGGCTCTAGATGGGATCACTTTGAAACAAAGGCTTGCAGTGGTGATAAGAGTATTTTCAGTTCGCTTATGAGGGTTTCAGGAATTATATGATTTATAGGTGGAGGAATTAGCTCAAACGGAGGCTCAGGGGCCCAACATGGGCAGTGGCACGACCACTGATGGGCCTCTAACCCCTCGTTGGTTACCCCAAGTGGAAGGTGTGAGATGCAGTGTTGTGGAAGTTTTTCCCTTAGCAAAGATGCCAAGGATCGAATCCCCAGAGACTCCTAGGTTCAACAAGTAGGTGTCAACTGCTAACGGCGCCAGATATTAGCAATCAACGTGGACCTGCACACAGATACAAATAACTTTGCTCCCAACGAGTACAGAGAGGTTGTCAATCCCTCCGGCCTTGTAGTTCACAAAGGATTAAACGCAAATGATAGTAGTGATAGATAATGTATGCAATAGTAAATAATAGCGAAAAGTAAATAGCGGATGTGATCAATGATGGTAATATGGACCGGAGTCTCATGATGTTCACTAGTGATGTCTCTCTCCCAAAAGACGATAAAACAGCTATGTGAGGTAAACGAATTACAGCTGGGCAATTGACAGGACCACGAACGCAAACCAATGTTGACTACATTGCAAGAAAGGTTGAGGTTCAAAGCATGGGCGGTACGCCAAAGTAAGTAGACCGAAATCCATCAATATCTACTACTAATCATCCACCTTGAGATATCTATCCAGAACATCTAGCTGGTATTAAGTTGCGAGCCCCACCCATAGTGTAAACTCAAAGCAACAGACAACTGCATTAAAAGAACTTTGCGTAAAGTAAACAATCCTTGCGCCCGCGGGCACAAGCACCGTTGTTTTCCCCCTTGTGGCAACAGCACATCCCCTAGACTCATGTTTCTGTCACTCAAGCTAGTCATCGAGGGGCATGAACCCACAATCAAGCATAACGTTCCCTCTTGGAGTCACTACGTATTACTTGGCCAAAGCAATAAATAACAACGGAGAACATGCAAGAATTACTTACGAACATAAATATAAAAGAGGTAGATCAAATATATTACTCAATCACAATCTGAACATAATCTCATAATCCATCAGATCCCAGCAAACTCATCATAGCAACAGCATAAGGATTACATATGTGCCTCGGTCATGTAGGGCAGCTCACGAGGACTAATTAGTGAAGCACAAGAACGGGAGGAGAACATCACATAGCTACTGGTCATGGACTCATGGTCCAAGGGAGACTACTCACAACTCATCCGGGAGGCGTCCATGGTGGTGGAGAGGCTCCCGATGGTGATCCTCCCCTCCGGCAGGGTGCCGGGAAGAGTTCTCCTGGTGCTCCCGATCTTGGAAGCGGCGGCGGCGGCGGAACAGAGATGAGATCGCGAAAAAGAGTTCCCGTCCCGAGGGTTTCGAAGGACGCTCTAAATATATGCCAAAGGGGGGCACCAGACGGGGCTCGGGGGGCCCAGGCGCCCCCCGACGCGGCCCAAGGGGGGGGGGGCGCCGCCAGGCCGCCTGGGGCCCTGGTGCCCCCCCCCCCCGGCTGTACTTCGGGCGCAAGGTAGGTTCTGGAACGCTGATTTTTTATATAATTTTTCTGGATTTTTCCTGACAGTTCTCGTAATGTGAAAACCTGAAATACAAAAACAGCCGAAAACAGAAACTGGCACCGGGGTGCACTGGATTAGTAGGTTAGTCCAAATACGATCAAAAGTGTATGGAAGTGTATAAATATCATAGCAATATCACCCAAAAGTGGCATGGAGCAAGCAGAAATTATAGATACGTTTTGGACGTATCAACCACCCCCTGGCGCACCACGTGTCCATGTGGCTAGCTCGTGGGTCCTCTCGACCTCTCCCAAATCTTCTAGGGTCCTTCATTATCGTAAAAAATCATCAAGAATTGGCATCGTATTTGGACCTTCCTAGATATGGATTTTCTGCAAAAACAAAAAATTTAAAAAATAGGAACTGCCCAGTGGGCACTAAATTAATAAGTTAGTCCGGAAAATTAATATAAAAGAATATAAAAGTGATAATATCATAGCATTTAATAATAAAAGGTTATAAATAAGATTAGATATGTATCACAAAACAAACGGAAACAAGTATTGGGAAAACGTTCGCAAGCCTTACCATGAACATAAGGAATATGTGGAGTCGTGCCCTAATCCATACCACCCGCAATGAGGCTTGTCTCCAACATAGATGGTCCATCATCATCCATGAGAGCATGAACAAGTTTTGCGGCTACTATTCTTACGTGGTTGGCCAGAACCAAAGTGGCATTGGAATCAAGAGTTGTTTAAGTTGACCTGCTTCATTTTATCATCATTTGCATTGCTAGCTTTGTTTGTTGCATTCTCATGTGTGATTCATGTTTGTTAGATGGGGTTGGCTACCACTTTGTACCAACAAACCAAGGGGAAGCCATTCACTATGTGCCATTGTTGGTACAAATTGAATGGGAAACCAAAGTGGCAACAACTCACCGATGCCCTCAAGAACGGCCACAAGAACTTGAAGAAAAGTGATGGCTCAAGCTCCCAACAATCCATTGGATCGGATGACTAAAATGAGGAAGGTGGAGGGGGAGGGACAATCCACCATGCCAAAGAGGAACCATGAAGTGATGAGAAACAAGTGGGAGAAGGACAGGGCCACGCGCGATGCTACAGCGAGAAAAATGACCGCCACATGGATAGGCATTTTCTTACACCGAGGAGAGGTACAAGCTCTTCTTAAATTTGCAAAAAGAGAAGATGGATTGGCACCGGAAGAGGGTGAACGACAAGTTTCAGCTTGAGAGGAAGAACATGGACTTGGAAAAGCATGAGGCGTATGTCAAATGGGAGCCATGGCTGGTCCAGAGATTTTGGGGGCCCGGTCGTGGTTTCGCAGATTATGTAGACGCTAAAATGATTTGCCAATGATGAAATGAACTATGGATGGCTGATGCGGTCTCGCGGATGCCAGATGGCTCATGGGCGGGTTGCTAGCACGGGCGCACGACAGATGCTGCAGCGACAACGAGTCAACAAACAAGAATCCCGCTGATTCTCGAGCGACGCGAGCGATTGACAAAGAGTAGAAGAAGAAATGAACCTGCAAACGATCTGATATTCAGAGTGGTTAATTATGCCGTCGTCCCTCACGAGTGTCGATGGTTTACCTGTCGCTAGCAACAATTGGGCCTAGCCCATCTCCAACCCCTTGTGCCTAGCTTTCTCCTTTAATTTTTTCGCTACCTAATATTTTTGCTAGGCTATACTAACTTACATACCAGATTAGGGGGGGCTCGGCCTGGGCCCTGGGCCGTCGCCCCTCCGGCCATACATCAGGGTCGGCCCTCATGGGAGCTTAAGAAAGAGAGGTTGCAGCCGGCTCGGGACACGGAGGATTCGAGGTTCATATTGGCCAACATTATCCTCTTGGATCCAGAAGGCACGAAGTGGCTTGAGGCAGAAAAAAAAAGACATTAACGTGCAAATAAAGCGGGGTTGCGAGCGCTGAATGATCCATTCTTGTATCGTCTATCTATGAACTGTCGTATTTCACTTTGGCGTGTGTTGAATTGTTGAATTGTGGTTCAATTTTTATTGGTTGCATTGTTGAACTATTGATTTGGCGATGAATTTATGCTATATGATGGAGGTGCATGGATTTTGAGGGTTTTGATATGAGGGGTGTGGTTGTCTGGGAGGACAAATGAGATGCCATCCGGTATTGTACGGGGACGCATCTGGACGAGCCCGCGGACGTATAGGGGGTGGATGGACCAAGTCTGGTCGTAGATGCTCCGACAATTTATATCTTGTATCCATGCATGGAGACTAAAATAATGCTACTAAATGGCGCAAGATGGGACAGAAAACTAAAAATAAAGGCATAAAAAGGAAGGAATAGTTATAAGTATGTTGTATGCCTACCCATTTCGAAATATCTTGCGGTTTTGGTAGATAAGGAGGGAATTGTGAACCTTAAGCTTATGGAGGAGGGTTGCCTGCTGCTATTAGGTATGTATTTGTTGGCATGGCAGGCTGATGCCCACCGTCCATTTGAAGTCACGTTGGTCAATATCAATCTGCACCGCTTTTTAAATTTCATATAGTATTTGTTTTGTGTTGGTGTATCTCTGGTGATTAAATTCGCCAATCATATAGTATTTGTTTCATGTTTCCAGAAACCAATGAAAGAAATCGAAGCCGTGAAACGATTATCAAATTAATTGGGAGTCGAATAACTTGCCTCCGGAACACATGCACATGTCACACACCCTGGAGCATAAATTAACGAGAAGTAATAGAATAATAGATTAAATTCATAAATGTTACACATTACATCGATCGCAACGATCTAATTATGGGTAGCCTCTCTGCTTGACCTCGAAAACAAAATAACAACCTGACAATAATATTAATGGGCAGCAAATATTCATAGTATATGAGCTAGCTTAATTTCTTCCTCCAAGGATGGACCGAACAAGCGTCACTAATTATTTTTCTTGTTGATGAGCTCCTGAATCATAGGCCCGAGAACCTCAAGCCTCATTGGTTTGGGCACAAAGTCATCAGCACCGGCACTCATGAACGCCTCCATGGCGTTATCGTCAGCGGACACCCCGACGATCTTCACATCGGTGGCTCCCATAGCACGGATCTTCATGACTGCCTGTCAAGTAACATGTAAAAAGAAAATGTTATGTTCAAGCAAAAAAGGAAGAGTAAGAAATGGGAAATTAGCTAAGCATATACCTCAGGGCCGGTCATTATGGGCATGTCCTTATCACACAGAACAATGTCGAACTTGTTACCCTCAAGGAACATATCAACAGCTTCTTTCCCATTCTTAGCCAGCGTGACCTCACAGTGAAATTTGCGTAGCATGAAGGAGAGAACCATGCTGTCAACCCTAATATCCTCAACAAGCAGTGCCTTGAGGGATGATGCCATGATCAGCTAGCTGAAATAACTGCAAACAGAATTAATAAGGAGATTAGTTATTTCTGATACACACAACACACCTAGATAATATTTTCAAGGAGATCGTTATGAGTGAGTATAATTAACACGAGCATCATAATATTAATGATTTGTAAATAACAGTGCAAGGTTGTCAAACTGATTGGTTACAAATCATCTGGAAGATGACCACACGTTTCATAGATCTCATCTCGATGTTGTTGCAAGAGGAGAAGAAACAAATTCAGGAAGGGTCTGTCTATGTCACATCTATTATCTCACATCTAACTCTCTCACCCTTAAAATCCATGGAAAACTTTAATAAAAAAACTAAGAATGAGTGTGTTAGACTTAGATGTGAGATAATATATCACATCTAGATGTGAAATAGCAAACCTGATTCAGGAAATGTAGTAGCTGTTGTTGCAAGAGGTGCCCTTTCTTAATTGGTACTTTACCACTTTATGAAATTCTTCACAAAAAACAGCATAAGGGTGAAGTATAGAAAGCAAAGAACACAACCAAAAAAAAAAAGAATGGCGAAAATAGATGCCAATACATGGCTGCTAACAACAACCAGAAAGCCAGTTCAAAAGAAAAACAGAAAGTGTGCTGCATAGATCAAAACTGATCAAAATGCACTAGCTTGAACAATCTAGATCGATCTTGTAGGCATGCATGGAATGGAAAGAAAACTAGTGGAAGATGCACGACAAGACAGAGTCGCTATTAACCTCTCAACTTATGGCTGAAACTACTGCGGTTGCTCTTGCTCTGTTGCTTGCTGCTTGGGGCTTTGGTGGTGTGGTGTTGTGTGCCAAGGTATTTATAGGGATCGTAATCCGCTGCTTCACGCATGCAAATATCGAGCTTGCACTGCTTTCTAATTCCACCACGGAAAATCAAATATTGTGTTGGCTGGCGTATCTTTTTTTGCGATTAAAAGATATGGAGTTACTACTTGCATGCCGCCGCTATTTTGTTTATACATTGCCTCAAAGCTTGCCGATTATGGCACGTATATCTGCATTGAACACAGCTACTAGCGTATATACGGGTGGCAGGCAGTTCACATCGAGATCAAAGAGATCGTGGCAATTAATTCTTGGTTTTATTTATTATGGCTAGACGTATTTTGAACGTGTACTGCTACTCCAGCGTATATTGCAACCAATGTTTTCCAGACTGGGCATTAATTAGTTAATGTAAATTCTATCAGAATTCATTCTTGGTTTCATTAGTCGTGGCAATTAATTCTTCGTCTCATTATGGCAGGAAAAAAAACATACGGTACATGGAGATTCACCATATATTGCATAATAATCTGTATTCGAGCTAGCACATTAATCTGTATTTATACCTTAATAACAAAACATGATGCGTTTCTCTGATTTTTTTTCATCCGCCGCCGAATCTTTATCAATCTGAGGTGGTACAATTTTTTTGTACATGGGTTGTGCGCGTTGTAGCCCAGTGAAGCCATCCCATTTATTTTTCTGCCCACACAGCTAGAAAACCCCTATTTACCACACATGCGGAATATAGTAGGAGCTTTGCATGGGGCGCCAAAGAATGGGCCGGCCGTTTACTTTCAATTTTTTCCATGTTCTATTTCTATTTTTCTTACTTTGTTCATTTCTCTCTCTTTTTCTCTGTTTCTTTTTCCTTTGGGTAATGCTACACATTGGCCGTCGGATCTTTTTAAAAGATCTATCGCCATATGAGCCATTGGATACAACGTAAGATGGTCGTTAGATTCAGCCGTCAGTTTTGCAACAAGGATGATGTTGCGCTCGAACGTTTGCAACAGAGTTCATGTTGCTTAACTTTTGCGACAGAGGTATTGTTGCAGATTTTTTTGCCTTCACTTTACCTTTATATAGGTGTTTACGGAAGAAACTTTTGCAACATTAGTGATGTTGCAGAATCATTCTTACGCCAAGGAGGATGTTGCAAGAAAAAAATCGCCACCGATCGTTCATTGCGAGCTCCAGAACGGTGGTGAGGGAGGAGCGGCGCCGCCCGTCCTCGTCGCCGGCAAGCGGCGGATCTCCGACCAGGTGTCCAGGCCACTCGCTGCATCCTCCTCTCCGGCGAGATGGGCGCACCACGCTCGAACTACAATCGTGGTGGACGCGGGCAACAACGGCGACTAGTGCGCCCGACCCGGCTGCAACCTCGTCACCATCCTCCTCTCCGGCGTGGTGGGCGGTTGCCGGCGCCGAAGCAGTGAAGCGCATCTCTCGTTCGGCGATGTATGGATCTAGATGTTGCCACCTCACCTTCGTCTTCCCCGATCTGCAACAGATCAGTTGTTGCGGTGCTAATATTGCAACAATGGGTTAGTTGCAAATCTAGTTGTGGTGGCATGTGTGGTACGTGGCGTGCAGAGAACGCGGCGGACGCGGGGGTTGCAATCCGCCGGGATTAGAAGCATTTCCCTTTCTATTTTATTTTCCTTCCAAGTTTACTTTATTTTAAAATTACTAGGTAAATTTGAAATTTTCAAAAAACTTTTAGAATTTCAAAAAAATGAAAACAAGTTCAGAATTCTAACATTTCTTCCTGTTTAAAAAAATATTCGGAACATGAAACAAAAGGTTTCATTTAAAAAATGTTTTCTCCAAAATTGTTCGAATTTTCAAAAAGAAAATGCTCCAAATTCTAAAAATATAATTATTTTAGTGAAATGTTCATAATTCAAAATATTGTTCAGGTTTCAAAAATACACATTTTCCAAATTTGTTCTGAATGTTCACAACATGTTCCCGTCTTAAAAAAAATCCACAAATTCAAAAGCAATTGTGTTTTTATAAAAAGGTTTGTGTTTTCAAAAACTGTTTGTGAATTTAAAAGATGTTCTTCTTTTAAATTTTCTTTGTGTTTTTAAAAAATGTATGGAATTTTCAAAAAAGCATGCCCATCTTTGTAAACTGTTCCGAAAATGTTTCGAATCCGACGCTGCAGTATGTTCTTGAATATTTGCGCTAGCCATTGTTTAGCAGGATGGGTTTGTTTGAGTGGTTGGCAGCACTTGGTCGGGTCATTGAGGTCGTGAGTTCAATTCTTCAACTCGTTTTTTTTTTTGATTTTCGCTCGTGCCTTACAAACATGGATTGTTTCGGTGCCTTGCCTTTCACAGTCCATGCAACTTAGCCGATCCAACTTAGATGGATGGATTGCTACGTGAACTAGCTACAAAAGGACCCTGAAAGGATTGCTGCCCGAGGAAAAGAGAAGAGAAGACCCGACTACATGAGCTAGATGTATGAAAAACAAAAGACCTGGCTCACTCCCATATTATGGAACTTCACACCTTAAATCACCCTCGATCGATGAACGGAAAAATAGGGGTGTAGAATTAACTCTGGTTGTACTATATTTGTGGCTTGTACGTGAAAAAGAGAAGATTCACTTCGCTTCCATATTATGGAACTTCATACCTTGAAATCCCCACAAATGAATGGAAAAATAGATTGAATAATTTGCGAGCCTTCTCTAGCGTGTTATGACCTAACAAAACCTTTAAATCCCCTCGATCGATGAACGGAAAAACATAACCTAAACGTTCCTTCTCGGCATGCATGGAGGGTTTTGCTGGCACGTGTAATTCTCACTAAATTTCAAAGCACATTTTTTTTTCTTCTGTTGCAATGCACGGGCATATGTGCTAGTAATTAGTTAATGTAAAATCTATCCGGATTAATTCCATCGATTTGGCAACTCCAGCTTTCTTTACTAATCTTTTTTTTTTGCGGAAAGCTTTCTTTACTAGTACTCTGTATGCCATCCGTACAGCAAAATTTATGAAAATGTACGTACATGCACGTTTTTTAATGGTATATGCATGCATGATTTGGACCAAATTATATATGTTCACTGTCCATTTCTCTCTCAGAAAAAATATATGTTCCGCCAAGAGTTAATTTTTTTAACTTTTGTCTACAATTTGAGGTTTTTATAAATCTAAAGCGCTACAAAGCTGGATGCACATGTGAGCCCCTCATTGTAGTCATGAAAAAAAATGTTTAGCTAATAATAATGCTCTTATTGGAGAGCTCTAATATAGAATTTTATAGGAATTTGGAAACACAAGTATATAAACAAACTTCCACGAATAAACTCCCTCCAACACTTATTTCCGAACGGATGTAACAGGTTCTTCGTGTGCATAGGATAGCATCCAAGGCATCTTAGGTTAATTCCTATTTGGTGCCTTAAGCGTCCTTTACAGGCATCCCCGGACGCGACGTCAAACCCCAAATCGCCGGTGTTGGGAAGCTTCTAAAAGCTTTCGGCCAGTTCTATTTCAATTTTTTTCCATTTTCTTTTTCCTTTATTTTTTATATTTTTCCTTTTTACTCCAAATTTTTAGAACTTCATTCAGCATTTTTTTCATTTTAATTTTTGAACTTTTTAAAATTCTCAAAGAAAAAAATCAACTTCATGTACTTTTTCCAATTACGCAACCATTTTCAAATTTTATGAAATTTTTCCAATAGATATATATATACTATGGACGATGGGGTTGGGGTGGGGGTTGAGGCCACCCGGGAAGGTTGCGGCGGCGGAAAATTAGGTTCACAAAATAAGATCATATGGATAGGAAATGAAATGAAGCATAGCTAGGCCGTGGAATGTGTAATCTTGGGCTATTACATGATTCTTTGTTATACTTAATTGCAATTTAGGCTGATAAGTTAGTTTTCTCACGAGTAACAATCGGCCCGGCCCAAACAGTGTTGCTTACATGTCTTGTGCTGAAAATGGGCTTCAATTATTTGAGCCGCTCGGCCTTGATATGCATGTTAGTTTTCACCATTTGGGTGCGGGTCTGCTGTGGGGGAGGGGGAATGAGTAATATTTGTTCCATGACATGTGTTGATTAACTTGGCCTTGAACAAGTGGTGCAGAAGTGCAGAAAGAACCCTTTTTTAGATATGTATGTCTTGTTTGTGAAATTATATTTTTCGTATATCCGATCAATGAAAATAAACTATGCTTTGCAAAGGGCACTTGACGCCATGAAAATAAAACCAATCTTTAGTTACGGTTAAGGAAAAACTTGGTCCACTCCGACAAGAGGTTGAGGTACATAGGCCCTCAACCTCAAGGATGCACAAGTACCTCATTTAAACTTGGGTTTAATGAATTTAAGTAGTTTTTAAAGAGCTACTCCCTCCATTTCGGTACTTACAGTTATACACTGAAAGAGGCAAACAAGCAAGCAACAAGAAAGATAACGAAAATGCCCAAGTCTAGTTAGAGAGGTGGCAAATATACCAAATATTTGTGAAATATCCAACATCCTTCTTTTTGGTACGCACGACCAAAAAATAAGGTCTACAAGAAGAGAGCAAATAAGGAATTGTATAAAAAATAACAATAGGAAAAATGGTCAACAACAACAACAAAGCCTTTAGTCCCAAACAAGTTGGGGTAGGCTAGAGGTGAAACCCATAAGACCTCGTGAACAACTCATGGCTCCGGCACATGGATAGCAAGCTTCCACGCACCCCTATTCATAGCTAGTTCTTTGGTGATACTCCAATTCTTCAGGTCTCTCTTAACGGACTCCTCTCATGTCAAATTCGGTCTACCCCGACCTCTCTTGACATTATCCGCATGTTTTAGCCGTCCGCTATGCACTGGAGCTTCTGGAGGCATGCGCTGAATATGCCCAAACCATCTCAGACGATGTTGGACAAGCTTCTCTTCAATTGGTGCTACTCCAACTCTATCTCGTACATCATCATTCCGGACGCGATCCTTCCTCGTGTGGCCACACATCCATCTCAACATACGCATCTCCACCACACCTAATTGTTGAACATGTCACCGTTTAGTCGGCCAACACTCAGCGCCATACAACATTGCGGGTCGAACCGCCGTCCTGTAAAACTTGCCTTTTAGCTTTTGTGGCCGAAATAGAAAAATACAAATCCTCAAGTAACTACACATAATAGAGAAATGAACTAGGTTCATGATCCTAAGCAACTACGCATGGAGGCATTACTGCTATTGTCCAGTACTAGAACTTTTCCTTCTTCAACTTGAATGTCTAACAAGATCTAGTGGAAACTACATGCGCACACATTTGCATGTATAAATTTAGCGGGCATCTGCATAACACTCATCAACTACCCTACACCCTATACACTTATTAACATCTAGCTAGTAAGCAAAAACAAAATTTGTAGTATACAAGATAGTGTGACTCACGTGAAGTTGTAAAGAAGTAGTATATCTCGATTGGTATTGAGGCGCTTCAAGAACTCTAGCATCTTTTCCTCTACGTCATCTCGATACCATGCAAGTGTCCATGTCTCTTCATTAATGGTATTTGGGTCAATGATCCCAATGCCATAGCGTCCAGCTTTTTTCATTTCATAGATCTTCATCCTGCATAATTAATACCACAGAAAAGAATATAGTGAGGATAATTACAGGTGATGATGAACGAGCACTAAGCTAGCTTGATACTTAAATTACAGAAATAAATCACTTACAGACAATAGCAACTGACGATAGATTTGTAGAGTGCATCTTGATTGAATAACTGAAACAGTTCTATATACTCAACGGACAGAGCTGCCTCATGGAAGTAATGCTCTGCATTGACTTTTACCATGAGGGACTCTCGATTGTGAGTCTTGCAAATTTTCATGTACCAATCATGCAATTCATACATTCTAGTTGAGAGGTTCTTGACCTCCTCAGGCTCTAGCATAGGTTCGCAGCGGACATATTGTCGTTTTAGTTCCTCCTCTGTAAAACTTTCCATGGGCTCGAGCCCTAGGACTTGTTCTATAGTGCATCCGATCTCTGCAGCCTGCCTTATATGATCGTCGTTTATTAGCACATCATCATCGGAGCCGGTACCCGCATGTGGGGGGATCGGCGCCGGTACAATGAGCGGGGGATCGATTGCACCGCCTGTTCTCCCAGCTGGGGAATGGTTTTTCCGCTTTTTTGACAGCTGCTTGGCTCCAGCTCGAGCTCGACTCCTTCTTTTTTTGTGCTCGATGTGCCTTCCTGATTTGGCGCTCATAGTCGGAGTCAATAGGCTTGGGAGGTGGTACCTTAGCCATATTAAGAAAGTGGTCAATGACTTTATCAGACACTTTCTCCTTTGGCGGCGGTGGCGGTTTCGGTCCAAAATGTGCGTCCAATTAGGCGCTCACTTCGGCTTCGTTTTCCTCCTCGCTCATGTCGTAAGGCCTGAAGGAAATATGCCCTAGAGGCAATAATAAAGATGATTATTTGTATTTCCTTATATCATGATAAATGTCTTTTATTCATGCTAGAATTGTATTAACCGGAAACTTAGTACATGTGTGGATACATAGACAAAACAGTATGTCCCTAGTATGCCTCTACTAGACTAGCTCATTGATCAAAGATGGTTATGTTTCCTAGCCATAGACATGAGTTGTCATTTGATCAAACGGGATCACATCATTAGGAGAATGATGTGATGGACAAGACCCATCCGTTAGCATAACACTATGATCGTTTAGTTTTACTGCTATTGCTTTCTTCATGACTTATACATGTTCCTATGACTATGAGATTATGCAACTCCCGAATACCGTAGGAACACCTTGTGTGCTATCAAACGTCACAACGTAACTGGGTGATCGTAAAGATGCTCTACAGGTGTCTCCGAAAGTATTCGTGGTGTTGGCATAGATCAAGATTAGGATTTGTCACTCCGAGTGTCGGAGAGGTATCTCTGGGCCCTCTCGGTAACACACATCACAATAAGCCTTGCAAGCAAAAGACTAAGGAGTTAGCCACGAGATGATGTGTTACGGAACGAGTAAAGAGACTTGCCGGTAACGAGATTGAACTAGGTATAGAGATACCGACGATCGAATCTCGGGCAAGTAACATACCGATGACAAAAGGAACAACGTATGTTGTTATGCGGTTTTGACCGATAAAAGATCTTTGTAGAATATGTAGGAGCCAATATGAACATCCAGGTTCCGCTATTGGTTATTGACCGGAGATGAGTCTCGGTCATGTCTACATAGTTCTCGAACCCGTAGGGTCCGCACGCTTAACGTTTGATGATGATCGGTATTATGAGTTTATGAGTTTTGATGTACCGAAGGTAGTTTGGAGTCCCGGATGAGATCACGGACATGACGAGGAGTCTCGGAATGTCCGAGACATAAAGATTGATATATTGGACGACTATATTCGGACACCGGAAGTGTTCCGGAAAAGTTTCGGATTTAACTGGATTGCCGGAGGGGGTTACCGGAACCCCCTACGAGGGGGGATGGTCCATAGTGGGCCTTGAGGAAAGGAGAGAGGCAGCCCATGTGGCTTGCCGGCGCCCCACCAGGGGGTCCTAGTTGGACTAGGATTGGGGGGCGCCACCTCTCCTTCTCTTTCTTTTTCCCTCTCTTCCTTCTTGGTGGACTCCTACTAGGAATAGGATTGCATTCCTATTCCTAGTAGGATTGCCCTAGCCGCACCATAGGAGGCCGGCCGGCCCTCCTCCCTTGCTCCTTTATATACGAGGGCAGGGGGGCACCCAAAGACACACAAGTTGAATTGTTCCAGCCGTGTGCGGTGCCCCCCTCCACAGAAACACACCTCGGTCATACCGTTGCAGTGCTTAAGCGAAGCCCTGCGCCGGTAAATACATCATATCCGTCACCACGCCGTCGTGCTGACGAAACTCTCCCGTGAAGCTCAACTGGATCAAGAGCTCGTGGGACGTCATCAAGCTGAACTTGTGCTGAACGCGGAGGTGCCGTAAGTTCGGTGCTTGATCGGTTGAATCGCGAAGAAGTTCGACTACATCAACCGCGTCACTTGACGCTTCCGCTTCCGGTCTACGAGGGTACGTAGACACACTCTTCCCTCTCGTTGCTATGCATCTGGTAGATAGATCTTGCGTGATCGTAGGAAAATTTTAAAATACTACGTTCCCCAACAAGGCCTCCTCGGAAGAGGCGCGAGGCTTGGACCATATTGAAGCCGCTTACCTCATCCTGTACCTCTTGTACCTTGACTTGTACCACTATGCGCGATAGCTGCGACGGCTCTCTTACGATGTTGCTGAGGCGGCGGCTGACTTGGAGGAGGAGGAGTGGCTGACGCGGTGACGGGCTTGGAGCAGAAGGAGTGGGCTGACGCGGTGCCGGACTTGGAGGAGCAGGAGTGGGCTGACGCGGTGCCGGACTTGGAGGAGCAGGAGTGGGCTGACACGGTGACGGACTTGGAGGAGCAGGAGTGGGCTGACGCGGTGCCGGACTTGGAGCAGGAGGAGTGGGCTGACGCGGTGTCAGACTTGGAGGAGCAGGACTCTGTCGAGGCGGTGGCTGATGACTTATAGGAGTGGCAGTCTGCTGACGCGGTGGTGGACTTTGAGGAGGAGTCTGATGACGCGGTGTTGGTGGCCTTGGAAAGATGATGCAATCCTTTCTCCATAGGATGATACGATGTATGGCATCTCCCGGTGTGTGCTCGTCGTCACCTCCACGAATGTCAAGGTCTAGCCCCGAATATTGTGCAACCACTTCATCTACCTGGACACGAGCATAGCCAGCTGGAATCGGGTTGCAATGGTAGGTTGCTCCAGGGGGATTTGTGTAAGCAAGTGTTGGGGATCGTTGCAGAAAATCAAAAAAAATCCTACGCATCACCAAGATCTATCTATGGAGTCTACTAGCAACAAGAGGGGAGTGCATCTTCATACCTTTGAAGATCGCAATGCGGAAGCGTTACAAGAACGCGGTCGGTGGAGTCGTACACGAAGCGATTCAGATCGCGGCCGAATCCGATCTAAGCACCGAACAACGGTGCCTCCACGTTCAACACACGTGCAGCCCGGTGACGTCTCCCGCGCCTTGATCCAGCAAGGAGAGAGGGAGAGGTTGGGGAAGACTCCGTCCAGCAGCAGCACGGCGGCGTGGTGGTGATGGAGGAGCGTGGCAATCCTGCAGGGCTTCGCCAAGCACCGCGGGAGAGGAGGAGGAGTAGGGAGAGGGGGAGGGCTGCGCCAGGACTTGGTTGCTGCTGCCCTTCCACCCCCCACATATATAGGGGCCAGGGAGAGGGGGGCCGGCCCCCTCAGATTGGATCTGAGGAGGGAGCGGCGGCCAGGGGGTGCCTTGCCCCCCAAGGCAAGGGGGCGCCCCCCCCTTTAGGGTTCCCCCAAACCCTAGGCGCCTTGGGCCCTTGGGGGGGCGAACCAGCCCACCAGGGGCTGGTTCCTCCCCCCTTCACTTGGTCCACTTGGCCCACCGAGCAGGTGGCCCCACCCGGTGGACCCCCGGACACCTTCCGGTGGCCCCGGTACAATACCGGTGATCCCCGAAATCATTCCGGTGACCAAAACGGGACTTCCCATATATAAGTCTTTACCTCCGGACCATTCCGAAACTCCTCTCGTGACGTCCGGGATCTCATCCGGGACTCCGTACAACATTCGGTAACCACGTACTACATTCCCTGTAACCCTAGCGTTATTGAAACTTAAGTGTGTAGACCCTACGAGTTCGGGAGACATGTAGATATGTCACGACTTGAGATGTCAATTGCAACATAATATGGGTGGCCCAAACTTATAGTTTTCACGTTGTGGAGGCGCCATGGGATGGCTAGCCATAGACAAGAATCTTAAGAGGAGCGATATATACTATGGAAGATGGAGATGGGGAGGATGAGGTCAACTGGAAGCCTTGGCGGTGGCAAATTGGGTTAGGAAAAGCCTCCGGAGGATTTGGATTATTGTGTTGTAGAGGTGCCAGAGGCTTGCTAGCGAAGTCCTGAGGCGAGAAGTTCTTCGCCCTAACCGCCACATTCAGGAGAAGAGAGGGGAAAACGTGGGTCATAAGAGATCCTCTCTTAGCTAAGAGATGATAAGGATCTTTTTCATATCTCTCGCTTTCAGCTCATCCTACATGGCATCATTAAGATATCGCCATTCATTGGACAAGCCCTAAGTTCCATTTGAAGATTTGGCCAAAGAAAAAAAACACTTTACAAGAATGGTACTTGGCGGCATGAAAGTAAAACCAATATCTAGTTGTGGGGAAGGAGAAAAGTTGGGTCTAGTTAGAAAGTTGAGCTACACACGCCCTCGAAAAAGCAAGTAATTATAGGTAATTTTAGGTAATTACTCCACCCGTCCACTACACAAGGCCATCTGATATTTTAAGTATAGCTATTATTTTGAATAGTAACATAGGTAGTAGCATAGATAAAGCTAGATTGGAACCTTGTATCAGTACGATCTGACAGATTCAGAGTTTCAGAGTTTGAGCTGATAGATTCACGCCAAAGAAGATCTCTTCATGTGCCAGATTATAATATGTTCCTTTGAGCTGCTCATCAGTTTGCTTCTTGCCTACTTATACACGGATTATTGCTGACAGAGACATTGCTTATCTCCATTGTGTAGATTGAATCAATATCAACAAAACTGGAAGATGATAAAGCAGAATGTGAGAGGTGCTGCTCTGAAATAGAAACTACAAAGGTTTGAACATTTCATCTGATGACCTATATTGCCATCACTTCTTAACCTTTTGCGATCTTGTCGCTCCCAAGTCCTGACTTGACTTTGCTGATTTTGTAGGGTAAATGGCTTCCAACTCTGCGAAGTCTTGTTTTAAAAATAAATGACACCTTTAGTCGCAACTTCCAAGAAATGGCTGTTGCTGGAGAAGTTTCACTTGGTATGTATGTCTGATCTGTTTTATGTCATTGTTTGTACACTTTTGTGTAACACTAAGTGCTTTATCAAAATTTCCTGGCAGATGAGCATGGTCTTGATTTTAGTCAGTACGGTATTCTTATAAAGGTGAAGTTTAGGTAAGTTTCTTTTCCCATTGAGCCTGCTGTATTATTATTTCTTGCAATTGGGCAAAGAATAACTTCCACCGCTGCACTTTGCTCAAAATCGCACTGTTTCTTGATGCCTGACAGCAACCACACCAATTAGTGCTTACTGCTTATGTCAGTTTACTTAAAACCTGTAGTGGGATGGGGAAGCCATGAGTAGTTGTACCGCATGATTACTGGGCGTTTTTTATTTATTGCAAATAGCTGATTGTATTCTAGGATGTGTTTATCTGAGGAGCTTTGGCCAAGTTGATGCATGCACTTCCATCATGAGCTGTTTATCTGTTATACTGTTATTAACATCTAGTTTGTCTAGCATATAGGCAATCTATCAAGTGTTGTTTCAGAGAAGAATACTCTTTATTTGCATGGTTTTAATAGGTTTTTGTGCTGGACCTTATTCTGTGGTGTTATTTTCTTTCTTGTTAAATTTGTTTATTGCGAGTGTTATTTTGGTCAGGCAAACTGGTGAGCTGCAGGTGCTCAGTGCTCATCACCAATCTGGAGGGGTATGGATAAACGCTGTCTCAGATGTGTATCGTGTCTGCACCTTTTTTTTTTCATCTCTGCTGTGTGTTGTTATAGTTGCTATTTATTTTCATGTGATTTGTTTGTAGGAGCGGTCCGTTTCCACGATCCTGTATCTTGTATCGCTCCAAGACCTCACCAACTGCCCATTTCGGGTGGTTGATGAGATAAACCAAGGCAAGCAGATACCTGCTTATTCTTTGGTTTTAGCATGTGCAATGCTAGTCAGCACTGTTAGACCTGTAGGGATGAATGAAGGATGCAGTAGCTTACTTGTCCACCCTGAAAATATATGCATGCATGCAGGAATGGATCCCATAAACGAGAGGAAGATGTTCCAGCAGCTTGTGAGGGCGGCGAGCCAACTCAACACACCACAGTAAGTCTTGCGCAGCAAACAGTTTTTTGACCTTGGAACTGCTGGTGTGCGCTTTCCTTGTGACTAACCTGGTGGGTCGGTCGGGTTGTTGATGGAATGTGGCTTGCTGCTGTGTAGGTGCTTCCTGCTGACACCCAAGTTGCTGCCTGATTTGGAATATAGTGACGCGTGCAGCATCTTGAACATCATGAACGGTCCCTGGATTGAGAAACCAGCCCATGGTAATGTGTTGTAGTGTTTATATTTATAGTGGATAGTTGACTTGGTTGATCCCATTTTGGAAGCTGACGAGTGGCTTTGGAATGGAATGCAGCTTGGCGTGCGGGAGATAGTTGGAGAAAGGTCATGGGCTTGGCTGGGAGCTTGGCCTGATGATCCACTTGGTTACCTCATGGGATGGAAGCTGCTGCTTTTGGGATGTAAATATAGCTAAGCGTCTTATATTATGCAGGGAAGCTTGCAAAAGCGTCTTATATTATGGGACGGAGGGAGTACACACTAGGATTTACAAATTTCTGACAAGCTTGTAAGTTACTATAAATATGTATTAGAGTATAATATACTCCTCCCTCCCACAATATAAGGCATTTTTGCAAGCTCACATAGGGTATCAGAATGTAGATCAATTAGCAGATTGTGTGAAAGAAAAAACATAACCATGTTATGAGAATACGAGGATTAAAGATTTATTTACTGGAAATAAAGGTTTGAATAGCTTATAACAATATTATCAAGAACCTTGTGAAAGTATCTCCATAAATATAGGCACTAGTTTAGAAATCAACGCGGTACGCAACTGCTCCGAAAAACCTGGATCGGGGTGATTTCGTGCTTGCTTCCGCCGCCATCCATCAAGCAGTCTCCAACTAGTAGCCACCAGCGGGATCCTTGAGTACACGGCCTCCTCGTCCCCATCTTCCCTTTCGTCGCCTCATGAGGACGTCGTAGACAAAGCCGCACGACTACCGATAACGGGGCCGGGGGGAGGTTCTTCAGGAGCAAGGGCCATGGTTACGGCACGCCATCCGGCTAGAGCGACATGGAGATCGTAGGGTCCTCACGCGGCTCTCTTGGTGGTGGCGTGCGGTGGTTCTGCGCGGAGTGATGGAATACCTCGGTTTTGTCCGCTGGCCATGTGCGGCGCTCTGGTCCTACATCAATCTAGGTTAATTGTGCTCGCGGGCCCCATACTCCCATCGGAGGCGACGACAAGGTGGCTCCTGCTTCATGGCTACTCCGGTGCGGCGGGGCGGTGGTTTCAGGAGACGGCGACATCCGGACTGCGAGTCGGGAGGAAGTGGCTGCCGGTGAAAACCAAGCTCCCACTTCAGTCATCACATGCGATGGCCAGGTCTATGCGTCATTACCTTGTTGAAGGGATCACCATTGCAGTCATCATCTAGTCACTTGGGTTATTTCTCGATGGGAAACCCTTTCTGGGTAATCGGATGATGTCGACGCTTTTGGTGTCGTCTTCCCTCATGAGAGCATCGTTTTGGAGCACATGCTTGCTGGAGTCGTCAAGAGGTAGAGCGGCGTGGCATCTACCGCGTCGATAACGGCGGGTCTCGGCGGCATGGTGCTATAGAGACTCCGCGATGGACGCGTCTTGATTGATGGACGGGAGCAGGGCGGTGGCGTCGTGGCAGCATCAGCGACTGGCCGACTTGGCAAGGATATTGCGGATCTCTTTTCTGATGATGGGTCGACGGTTTGATGGTGGTGGCGGCTTCTAAAGCGTGTGCATGCAGGGTCTGCTGCACCGGGTGTATGCTCCCGGTACGTCATGTGGGCGGATCGGCGGTGACCCCGATTCTAGATGGTGGGGCGTGATGGCATTTTCCATTGTCGTGTTTGTAGTTGTGGATGGTGGCTACGAATTGTTTGATGTGTGTTTTTGCCATACCTTTGTTAAATAGTTAATAAAGATGATTGTGTTCATCTATTGATGCAGAGGCAAGGGGTTTCAACCTTCTTTTCCCAAAAAAAATAAAGATTATATTGAAAATGTTTGCAATTCATATAGGTAGAATAATAAATTGTGGATGGGACATGCCCCTGCACATCTGCTCATTGTGCTATGTGAATACATTTCTTTTTTGTTGTATTTGGGCACAAACAAAACACTTGTGTCATCTGTTTGCCGAGAATGAGTGCGCTCGCAACTTTTTACCTGACCTGATAATTTTTGTCTCAAGCCTGCTGCTGCTGCTGCTGGAGATGTCAGATGTGGTTACAGTTTGAGAGAGTAGATGCTCCTAGCTTTCTACTACAAAGTGACTTGGTTGACCTTGTGAAATACTACTACAAATGACGAGGGGTCTAGTTGAGGCGCTTCTTTTGTTATCTTTTCAAGTGAGAGATACGATGGCACTAAAAAAACACAGGAATGAAACAGAGCTTCCTTTCTTGTCTTTTTGAATAATAATACCTAGTTGGATATTTTTCTTGTCTAGTTACAGAGGTCAGAGGTAATACTCCTTT
>LR738709.1:727144011-727163878 GCA_902687465.1 Secale cereale | reverse complement strand
ATTTTCATATATACGTACTGATGACTATTTTTGCATACACATGAAACTTTTTTTATACATATCTAATATTATTTATGATTATTATTTTTTATATGCATGAAACTTTTCAAATACACACATTTAGTTTTTTAAACACATGATTATATTTTTTGAAATACGTATTAACATTAATATTTTTTTGAATTACACATTTAGTTTTCTAATGGTTAAACCATATAGCAAGATTCACGAAGGAGTTCATTATTTTCCTATTCTTATAATTTTATATTGTTTAATTGGTTTCGAGATTTTTCTATAAGGAAAACCCATTTTAGAGTTATACAATGAAAAACCTGTTTTTTAGACAATAATGAAAACTTTTTTTCAGAGTAATATGTGGGCATCCCACATTTCTTCCTGGATGGGCCAAGGCCTACATGGCACACGGATTTTTTTTTAAGAAGGAGGTGCCTCGTTCCACCGAGGCCCAAGCCCACCTTGAGTGACACCTTAAATACCAATGGATCCACGTTCACAACCTCATGACCATTTATATTTGTCGTAATCAGGTAGAAATAAGGTCGTCGACCACTCTTGTCTGCTTTATGACCATTTGGTGCAAGGCAATTTCAGGGTTTGAGCCCTTCCAAGCGAAATGGCCGTGGATTTACGACCAATTCAGCTGGGGTCACTGAGAGAAGGTCACAAGTTGACATATTTCTTGTAGTGGTCAGCTGCGATCCTGAGACCGGCGAGCAATTCCTCGTACTCCGTAGTGTTGTTTGTAGATCTCTCCCGGGGAAAGTGTATTTGGACCACGTACTTGAGGTGTTCTCCTGTAGGTGCAACAAGGAGCACGCCGGCACCGGCACCTTGCAATGAGAAGGCCCCATCAAAGTACATGATCCATTCTTGGGTTGTTTCCTTGCCGGGGAGAGTTGTTTCTTGAACCTCCTCGTCTGGCGTTGGGGTCCATTCTATAATGAACTCTACCAAGGCTCTGCTCTGAATCATTGAAGTGCTTTCAAATTTGAGACCAAAGCTTGACAATTCCAACGCCCACTCCACAATCCTGCCAGTTGCATCTGGATTCCGTAGGATCCGCTGCAAAGGGAAACGGGTGACGACGGTGATTTCATGTGCTTGGAAGTAGTGGCGCAGCTTCCTCGAGGCCATGAGGAGGCCGAAGAGTAGCTTCTGCACACCAGAATACCTCGACCTAGCCCCCTGTAAAAGGGAGCTGACGAAGTAGACCGGGTGCTGCACCACCTTCTTCCTCTGTTCTACTTTGCTCGCCTGTGCAGACTCCATCTCGTTGACCACAGACCTTGCCGGGGCTGGCCCTGGCTCGCTGCTCGGCGGGCTTGCCGCTGCTTCTTCGTCAACTTCCCTTTGTGCCACTAGTGCGGCGCTGACCACTTGATTCGTTGCCGCCAAGTATAGTAGCAATGGTTCTTGTGGCCTAGGCGCAACTAGCGTCACCGGAGAGGAGAGGTACCTCTTCAAGTCTTGCAGCGCCGCCTCTGCCTCCGGAGTCCATTTTACTGGACCCGCCTTTTTCAAAATTCTGAAAAAGGGGAGGGCGCGCTCAGCGGACTTGGAGATGAACCTGCTCATTGCAGCAACGCAGCCGGCGAGCCTACGCACATCCTTGATGCGTCCTGGTGCCTTAATCTGCTCAATTGCCTTGATCTTGTCAGGGTTCGCTTTGATTCCTCGTTGAGATACAAAGAACCCGAGAAGCTTGCCGGACGGAACACCAAACACACACTTCTCGGGGTTGAGCTTCAGATTGATCTTGCGCAGGTTGGTGAATTGTCTCTTCCAAATCTTGGACAAGTGTGGCCTTGTCCTTTGTCTTGACCACTATGTCATCCATGTAGGTTTCCATGTTCATATGCAATTGGGGCTCAAAACCAGCTTGGATTGCCCTTGCAAATGTTGAACCAGCGCTCTTCAACCCGAAGGGCATTCGTACAAAGCAGTACGTTCCACACGGGGTGATGAACGCGGTCTTCTCTTCATCTTCCTTCGCCATGAAGATCTTGTGATACCCCGAATAGGCATCAAGAAACGACAGCAACTCACATCCTGCCGTGGAGTCTACAATCTGGTCGATGCGCGGCAAGGGGAAGGGATCCTTTGGGCAGGCTTTATTGATATCCGTATAGTCAATACAGCCTCCACTTTCTGTTCGCCTTGCGCACCACAACCGGATTGGCCAACCACGTAGGATGGAGCACACCTCTGACCAGGCCTGCTGCCTCCAGCTTCTTAATTTCTTCGGAAATGAACTCTTGCCGCTCCAAGGCTTGCTTCCTGACCTTCTGCTTGACGGGCCGCGCATGAGGACAGACAACAAGGTGGTGCTCAATCATCTTCCTGGGAACTCCGGGGATATCAGATGCTTGCCAGGCAAAGACATCGATATTTGCTCGCAGGAAGGTAACGAGCGCGCTTTCCTATTTGTCATCGAGGGTGGAGCTTATGGTGAAAGCCCCACCCGTCCCATCCTCCTTGGCGGGCACCTTCTTGGTTTATGGAGGAGCCGCCTTGGACTTCTTGTTCTTGCCGGTGGAGCTCTCTGGTACGTCCTCAACGGGAGCGCTGCTCTCCGAGGAGGCGCGCTTGCCAGAGTGGGTGCCAGAGGCCTTGCCGGTCTTCTTCTTCCCGGGGGCTTCACCGACAGGAGCAGGTGCCTTGACGGCAGGTGCTGCAACCGCCTCCCGGTAGAGCTGGTCGGTGCAAATGAGTGCATCTCTCTTGTCAGACTTGACGGTGATGGTACTCATGGGCCCCGGCATCTTCAGTGTGTTGTAGGCGTAGTGTGATGCCGCCATGAACTTGGCCAGCACTGGGCAGCCGAGGATTCCGTTGTATGGCAGTGGAATCTTGGCGATATCGAAGACGATTTTCTCTGTCCTGTAGTTAAGCTCACCACCGAATGTGACGGGCAGCGTGATTTTACCTTTTGGCTGGCTCCTCCCCGGATTGATCCCTTGAAACGTCCCCGTTTCTTCGAGATCATCATCGGAGATTTGCAGACACTTGATCACAGTCAGGGAAATCAGGTTCAGGCTGGCCCCACCATCCACCAACATCTTTGTCAACTTGAGGTTGCATATTGTTGGGGATACCAACAACGGCACACACCCGACCGCCATTGTGCGATCAGGGTGATCCTCGATGTCAAAGACGATGGGCGTCTGGGACCACTTCAGTGGCTTCCGCGCGTCGATCGATGGCTCGGTTGCATTTATCTCTTGCGCCCACTGCTTGAGCTGGCGGTGAGACGAATGCAACGAGGCGCCGCCATCGATGCACATGGCCTCTGTCGCCTTCTGGAACTCGTGTTCACTTGATTCGTTGTCCCCGTCATGATCATCGTCATCTTCTTTCTTATCGCGGCCTCGGGCAGGCCTCTCCTGTTGCTTGCCCTTGTCGCGGCGATCCCCCTGGCCGCCGCGCTTCTTGCCGGACCCACCAGCACCATCCTGGCCCTTCTCCTTGTCCCGCCTCTCATACTCAGCTTTTTGTTTCTCGGTAAGCTGCTCAACTTGCTGGTAGTTCTGGAGGTCGTGGCCCTTGGTGCGGTGGATCTTGCAATATTGCTTGTCGGAGCCGCCGGGTTTATCGGCAGCCGCCAAGGCCTGGCAGACGGCGCACCCGGCAAGATCCTTGCCGGGGTCATCGACCTTAGCCTTCTTGGCAGTGCCTGCATCACCAGCTCCCTCGACGGCAAGCACTGTCTTTCCTCTACGCTTTCTGTTGCGTCGCCGACCCTTCTTCATCGGGGCAGCAACATCCTCCTCTTCGGAATCAGTATCCGCATCGGCGTCCTCGCCGGGATACTTCCTCCCTTCCTTAGCCCGGGCAAACCGGTCCGCTAGGACGTAAAGCTCGGCAACATCCCTGACCTTGTTCATCGCCAGCTCTTCGCGCATCTTGCGGTTGCGGACATTCTGGTGGAACGCACTGACCACCGTGACGGGATGAACGTCTGGGATGTTGTGTTGCACGCGGTTGAACCTTTGGATGTACTTGCGCAGGGATTCACCATCCTACTGGGGGATGAGATGTAAATCGCTTGCCTGGACAGGAGCTTGGTGGCCTTCGGTGAAGGCGCCAACAAACTCGTGGCACAGGTCCGCCCAGGAAGAGATGGAATTCTCCGGCAAGTGCATTAACCACGATTGTACGTTTGGCTTGAGCACCAGAGGGAAGTAGTTGGCAAGCACCTTGTCGTCCCGAGCCCCGGCAGCCTGCACCGCGATGGTGTAAATGCTCAGGAACTCCGACGGGTGGGTCTTGCCATCATACTTCTCTGGGACTTCTGGTTTAAAAGTGCGGGTGGTAGGCCACTGGACTCGCCGCAGCTCACGGGTGAAGGCCGGACAACCTACCTTGTAAGGCAAGTCGCCAACTATCCCCGGAGCGGGCTCGTCTTCAATGGGTCCCGCGCGCCGATCGGACTGATGGCGCGCTTCCCGCCGTCGCTCGATAGTAGTTTGAGCATCTTCTTTGGCTCGTTCTCGGAGGACTTGGTGTTGATCACGGTGGACTCGCGGATCAGATGACGCCGTGGAGAGGGCGTCACGAGCGTCGATCCGCCGATCCGGCGACTGCTGCGGCCGCGGTGGAGAAGAGTGCACCGTCGTCGCCGCACCTCCCGTCTTTCCGCTCCCAGCACGCACCGGGTCAAGGGGCCGGTGCTGCGAGGGCCCAGCTTGCTGCGGTCCACCTCTATTGGCGAAGCCAATGAGACTTTGGATCACAACTCTCCATTCCCCGAGCCTCTCCGTCGTCGGGGGAAAGTCCAACAGTAGTTGCGCCCGCGCCAGTGCCTCCGCCGACGTGGGCGGCAACGAAAAGTGCGAGGAACGTGAGACGCTCTGACTTCTAACTGCGTTAGAAGGAGCTTCATCACGGACCCGCAGCTGTGCACCGCCACGGTTGGCATCTTGGCACGCGCCTTGGCCCTGCGCATCTTTAGAGTGATGCACAGGGGTCTTCCCATGGGGACGCTTCGGATCACCGGTGCTCCGGCGTGGCTCGTCACGCTCGTCCTGAGGCGATCATGGCGCAGGTGCCGGAGCAGGCGTCTTGGAAGTCGCCCTTTTATCCTTGGAGTTCACCCCACCGCCTGTAGGCCGCACGACCACGTCCTTGGAGGTCGCCGCACCGCCCGTAGGCCGTGCGGTTCCATCCTTGGATCTTGTGGCGCGCGGGTTCTCGACGCGGTCGCGGACGACACCACTCGCCTGGCTGTGGTCGCCAGAGCATCATGGAAGTACTTGGTTCCCACCTCCATCCGCGTCGCCCCCGCCACTCGGCCGTGGCGGCGCGGGCAGGTCGGTTGTGGACGACCCGATCGCCGTGAAGCCTTTCTTCTTCGGCGACATGTCGACGAAGGTCTTGACGAAGCTTGGCGCGCAAATTGACTAAATTTGGTTTATGCAACCTCGCGCCCCCTACCTGGCGCGCCAAAGATGTCGGTGGAAATGACACCTATGGGATCACAGGGATTCCCTACTACGGTCGGCGGGCGCGGGGTTGTGCAAAGAGCAGGTTTAGGCGATCAACACGACTGATTTTACCCAGGTTCGGGCTGCACGGAGGCGTAAAACCCTAGTCCTGCTTGGTTCTATGTTTATCTGGTGTTCTTGGACTAGCTACAGGACGTGCAGGGTCCAAAAAAGCCGAATCCTTCTCCAGTACGCCTCGGGCCTCCTTTTATAGGTCAAAGGGGTCGCCACAGTGGCATACAGGAGGTGGAAAGTATCTACAGTGTTTGAGTTTATCCTCTGACATCATAGGACAAACGCATTTAATGCGCTGCCTATGTGTTCGTCGCCGCCTCGCCTTGCTTCGACGCGCGTCCAGGCTGACGAGGCATGCAGCTCCACGCTGGCTGGCAGGCTGCTGCGCTGGGGTGATGGCAAAGTCTTCACGAAGATCTGCATGCCGCCACGCATGAGCCTGCTTAGTTGGACTGGAAGTTGCACGTCGCCACGCAGGCGTCTGTCTAGCTAGCGAGCCGGTCGTCGTACTGGAACGACCGTGGGGCAGCGGAGCCTTGGTGGACGTGGTCCTGGCCGCGACCCCGTAGATGTCCCCGGCAAGGGTCTTGCCGGGGCCCCAGCAAGGGTCTTGCTGGGGTCTCGTGGGCGTCCCCGTTAAGGATCTTGCCGGGGATCTTGCAGGCGTCCCCGGTAAGGGTTTCGCCGTGGGTAGCTTGCGGTTCATCCCGACAAGGATCCCGCCGAGGGTTTCGGGAGCCTGCCTAGCGAGGGCCCTGCCGGGGGCTTTGTAGAGCCGGCCCAGCAAGGGTCCCGCCGTGGGCTGCCGTCTCCAGTCTTCTGCCTTTTTGGCCACTGGCCTGATTGCCTTTCCAGTGGCCCTGTCTCCGCCTGCGGTCGTCTCCGCCAAGCCTCGCCGCGGAAATGGCTGCAACTGCCCGTGCACTAGTGTGGGGTACTGAAGGCCCATCTTTAGTACACCGATAGGAGCCCCCGGGCCTGGGCCACACACGGGCGCGGTACTGTGTTGGGCTAGGCCCAAACAGTGCACGGGCGCACGCGGTAGCGGTCAACCGTCGTTATCTTCTCGTCTGCCGTGCTGGGAGCGGCCCGTGAATAGCTTTTACTCACATGATGGGAATCGCCGCCCCTCGACCCCCACTACGCCCACCTTTTTTGCCACGTATGCTGCATGCATGGCATGGGAGTAGGTGGCGCGCGCACGCGGATGTGGAAAGGCGCGCCGTGGCAGACTCCCACGCGCCTCTGATTCGCGCATGGAGGGCGGTTGCTGATTTCGCTCGCTGTCAAGGTTTTAATGGGCCGGATCCGAAGAGGCTCTCCATGGGGGTGACCGTGCCAGCCCCCTGCCCTCCCTACTTGGCTATAAAAGGGGAGGCACAAGGGGAGGAGAGGGCATCCTCCTGCAGCTTCTCTTTTCTTCTGCTCTCCATCCACCATCATGCCGAGGGGACGCGGCCGCGGTCGCCCTTCTGCAGAGGCGACGAGGTCCTCCTCCCGCCAGAAAGCCGCGGCGGTTAAGGAGGAGCCGGGCACCCTGGGTGGAAGCGCCGGGCGGGGTCGCGGCCGGCGAGGTGGTCGTGGCAGAAGTGGTCGTGGGGTCGGAGCGCCCGCGGTGTCGCCGCCTCTTCTCGCTCTGTCGAGCGGCCACGTCGGAGACACGGCGCTGGAGTTCATCTTGGGGCTGCGCGACCCACCGCGCAGCCGTCTTCGCCTCCCCGAGGCGTTTGCGAGGGTGTTGGAGGTCGACCAGTCGTCGAGGTTGAGGCTCCACATGAGGGGCCGTTGCAATGGCGACATGTGGGTGAACGTAGAGTTCCCCGCTCCTCACGTGATGCTTCTTCGTCGTGGCTGGAAGACTTTCGCATGCGCTCACAGCTTGACGAAGGGGCACATCCTCCAGTTTAAACTGGTGGAGTCTGACCTGCTCTCCGTCAAGGTCTTCGGGAGCTCGGAAATCCGGTTAGGAGGCTGCACGTAGAGCTCCACCGATGATGAAAGCGCCTCCTCGAGCGATAGCGACGAGGAGGACACTGACGAGGGGATCGACGGGGATACGTCCGACTAGACGTCGGGCGCACCGTCACCAGGCGACGCCGGCACCACCATCATCTGCGCCTGGGCCTTCTTCCTGGTGGAGTGACCCGCCGAGGATAGTTCTTGGAGGCCCAAAGATGTCGATGGAAACGACACTTATGGGATCATAGGGAATCCCTACTACGGTCGGCGGGCGTGGGGTTGTGCAAAGAGCAGGTTTAGGTGATCAACATGACTGATTTTACCCAGGTTCGGGCTGCACGGAGGCGTAAAACCCTAGTCTTGCTTGGTTGTATGTTTATCTGGTGTTCTTGGACTAGCTACAAGACGTGCAGGGTCCAAAAAAGCCGAATCCTTCTCCAGTACGCCTCGGGCCACCTTTTATAGGTTAAAGGGGTCGCTGGAGGCATGGGCGGATTCAGGCCCCAGGCAGAGGGGGCGGCGGCCTGGGGCGTGAGGCCCATCTCCTTCATACTTTTTTGCACTGTAGCTACAGTGAATCGCTACAGTCAACGAAGCTGCCTGGGCCTTGGCCCAGTTCGCCTGGGGCCTGGCCCATTCCTGGGTCCGCCACTGGCTGGAGGTGCAAGTAATGATCACCTCACCAACAATCCATGCAGCGGATGTACAGGAAGAAGGGTTGCTAAAGCGCGCTAATTCCCTCCGTTTCTTTTTAGTCTGCATATAAGATTTGGTCAAAGTCAAACTTTGTAAAGTTTGACCAACTTTATAGAGAAAAAATATTAACATCTACAATACCAAAGCTATATGGTATGAAAATTAATTTCATGATGCATCTAACAATATTGATTTCATATTGTGAATCTTGGTATTTTTTTTCTATAAATTTAGTCAAAGTTAACAAAGTTTGATTTTGATCAAATCTTATATGCAGACTAAAAAAACGGAGGGAGGAGCACATGATCTAGATCGGAGAGGAGGGAGGAGCACATGATCATGATCTAGAGGAGTACCTCTTAACCATGAGAATTTCTCTAAGACAGTCTAGTGTTGAAGTATACGACACCTTCAAGATGTACCGATGTACAAGTGTTGCAACACTTGGTGGATCAGCACAAAAGAAGTACAGAGAAACTAGAGGGGGAAGAGAGAGCCGGGGCTCTATATGGCCTTAAGAAGTCATCCCGTTTTAGTATTATCACCTCATCTCCCGGCCGGTTGCAAGAGCTTAGTTTTGTTTCTTCCTGATAAGTTGAAGGATTTCGTGTGTCGGAGGGAATATGAGGCAAATTGTGGAATTCAAACCATGTACAAGCAAGCAGCATCTTCACCACACAAACAGGTCGAGCTGACGGCGTCCTCCTATTTGGCTATGTGGTGCTCTGCAACTCTAACTATGTGGGATGCTCTTTGGAAGATACAAGTTGCATGTAAAGTTCAATTTATTCGATGGAGAGCATTACACTGGATCATCCCTCTAAAATTTATTCTCACAAACCGACATATAGGGGACATCAGGAGCAGAAGATCTTAAACACCTCCTGTTCCTATGTAAATCTCGTGGAGGAACTATGGAACCGCTTAGGGATGATAGAGATCATTCATGATGACCTAGTGTTTGGCCGATCAGGTTCTGTCATATTAGGCCGATCAGGTTCTGTCATATATGAACATCTCTAATATTCATTCATTCATTCTGGACATATATGTTTGGCTTCTACCAGAGTCTCAGTTGCATATTATGCAAAATATGGAAGTGAAACAAGCCCTTATTGTTGGTTGTTGGTGGACTCCTTCTTTTGGGTGGTCTACATCCATACTGGGTATAGCGGCAAATTTCCAGAGTTCCTGCATGCAATGGAAGGGCATGGGAGAAGTGCATATATAGATGGGCAAAACCGGATCTGAACTTTGTTAAACTGAATGTTTGATGCAACTGTGTCTATCGAGGATGGCGCGGGGGCCGTGACAACCATCTTGGGAGATTGTAGAGGTAAATTCCTAGCTGCCCAATGCAAATATATACAATTTGTTAGAGATGTGTCGACCACCAAAGCAATGGCCGGCCATGATAGACGGGCTCAATTTTGCTAATGATTTTGGGATTTAATCGAGTGGAAGCCCACTTAATGTGGTTAACTTTCGTAATGGTCAATCTCAATGGTCGGATGCAACATTGGCTATCTTTTGCCAAGTGCGTGGACATAGCTGCTTCGATTCGGAAGGTCTCGTTTAAACACTAACCAAGCATCGCATATGTTAGCAGATTTCTATTAGTTGGACTGACAAGCCTCCAGCATGTTTTGTCGGTGCGCTTCTGAACGATGTAATTAAGTTTGGTTGCAGTTTAATTAATAAAGCAAGCCATGGTGGCCTGTCCTAAAAAAATGATTTCCCCTCGAGCAATCCTATTCGGCAAATAGAGGAGCCCTCACTAAAGCCTCGGGCCCATTCGGTAGATCAGTTTTCTTTCGGGTTTTTTGTTTTCCTTTTTTTTCGGTGTGTTGTTTTTTTGTGCCCTCCAAAAAAAGTTTGTAGGTTTTTGTTTCGGTTTTTTTCTACCTTTCCCCCTTTTTCTTTTTAGATATGGTTTCAAAATAATTCTGTCTTTTAAAAAAGTTATGAATTGCGAACTTTGGAAAAGAAATCTTCAGGGAATCATAAAATGTTTGCGGATTCAAAAAATGTTTGTGATTTTGAAAAAATGGGTGCCAACTTAAAATAATCACAAAACTATACAGATGTTCCCAAGATTTCAGAAAAGTTCATCAATTCAAAAAAATGCTCATGCACTTTAAAAAAAGTCATGAACTTGGTCCGAAATTTCGAAAAATGTTTGCCAATTAAAAATATATTCGTGAATGTTCACAAATTTGAAAAAAGTTCAGCAATTCAAAAAGTGTCATGAATTTGTTACGAGATTCCAAAAAATGTTTGCCAATTAAATATACTATTCGCGAGTTCGAAAAATGTCAAAGATTTTTTTACAAAATGTTCAGAAATTTGAAATATGTTCACGGTTTTTAGAAATTATTATTAAATTCGATATTTTTGTGATTTTAAAATTCACTATTTAAAAAAAATCACGAATTTGAAAGATGTTCTCAAAATAAAAAGTTAAAGTAAGATAAAAATCAGCTCCAAGCAAAGTGGGCCGGCCCATTTGGGATTGGCTTTCGCGAAGCCACTCGAGCTGTCTCGGCCGCGGAGCTACCATTAGGGTGAGGAAGATGACAAGGAACCAAGATGCCGCGGCCGAGGAGAGGAGGTTGGCGTCCGAGGAGAGGAAGGTGGCATTGGAGGAGAGGAAGGTGGGCATGGAGGAGCGATCTAGATTGTTGGATTTGGAGAAGTACTTGTTCTTCATGGACACATCTATCCTCAATGAGGCGCAAAAGGAGTATGTCAATCTTACCCGTGAAGAAGTCTTGATCCAAAAAGAGCCATGATTCACGGCATGGGTGGCGGCGGCCTTGGCGGCATGGAAGGTATCGGTGGCTTCGGAGCTACCATGGGCGGCATGGGTGCCATGGGTGGCTTTGGAGCTACCATGGAGACCATGTGTGGCTTCAGAGCACCTCCGGGCGGCATGGCCGGCAATGGGAGGCATGAGGTTTGCGTCTCTCATGGGAGCACCTCCGGGCGGCATGGGCGGAATGTCTTCCGGTGTGCCTCACACACCTTCGCATGAAGATGTCGTTGAAGATGTTGCCAACACCTTCCGAGCTTCACATGACGATGCGGTGCGCGACAATGAAGAGGAGGAGGAAGAATCGTCTTCGGAGGAGGAGGAAGATGAGGACGAGGCTTGATTGTTGATGTGCCTTTCGCTGGTGTGAACTTTTGTGTCGTGAACTTGGTTCGGATTTTGAACTTGGTTGAATGATGTTGTGGGCATGAATTTGAACTTGTGGGCATGAACTTTTTTATGTCATCATGAACTTGTTTGTGTGATTTAAATTGTACCATGTCTTTGTGTTTGATGTTTGAAATTCATTTTGTGTCCAAAATGCAACATATGGCAAGCGCCGGCTGCTCGCGCGCGCTGCATTTTAGCGCGCATGCTGGAGCTACGCGCGCGGTAAATTTACCGCGGCTGCTGGAGCCAGCGCTCCTCGCCGCGCCAAAGCAGAAGATCGGCGTGCTGCAAACTGATTTTTAACGCGTTGCGCGTTGGGCGGCTGTTGAAGATGCTCTTACTCCCTTGTCGAGCTCAGCATTTTTTTTTTCATGCGTCAAGCATCTCTGCTTGGACATCAGCACACCTCGCCCACTTGCTTTGATGTGCCGCACTGCATAATTACCACATTACTAGTAGAGTGCCCGTGCGTTGCTACGGGCGACAATGCAGATAATCATCATTTTTATACTCACAATGTTACTAACATGTTGACGATGAAAACGATTATCATGAGCTGCATTCTTCCTCATCTCTCCACCTAAATAGATATTTCTAACATAGTTCCACAAATTTCTTTTATTTCTATGATTGCTCGGGATGGGAGTATGCAAATGAAATGTTGCAGGATATTGCGCCTACCATCCCTTTAAACCCTGCCACCATCTCTGCCACCCGAGACCTCTCGTACCTTACATTCGAATCCATTAATCCACTGCCCATCTCTACCAACGACGACCCATCTCTGCTAATGGTTCTTCTTCCTCCCGCTTCTGCTTTTTTTCTTCGTCCATCCTATTGATCCGCCCACCTCTCCCTGCCTAACCAATTGGCACCGCCACCCTATAGCCGGTGAGTGTTACCGAACGCCGCCCCATGCTTGAGTCGCCACCTCCGCTGGCGTCGGCGCCATCCATCCCTCTAAACCCAACCACCATCTCCGGTGCCCACGACCTCCCGCACCCCGCACTTAAGTCCGTCAACCCCTGGCCTCTCCTCCACCGCCGATGACCCGCTGCTGCTACTATTCGTCTTACTCCCACTGCCCACCTTTTTCTTCATCCACTCTATCAACCCGCCCACCTCTACGTGCCCAACCACTTGCCACCGACATCCACGATCAGCAAGTGTTGTTCACGCACTACCCCGTCGCCCCCTATCAAGTCGCCGCCTCCGTCGCCAGCCAACCCTCTAAACCCTACCACCATATCTAGCGCATGCAACCTCCGCGCACTCCACAATCCATTCCATTAACAGGAGCCTCTCCTTCGCCGGCGACAAGATGGCATGCCACATCATCTTCACCCTTGGTGAGGTCCTAATGAGCCATCGCCGGGGATGTCGCGGCCTACCATCCAGGGCTGCGCGTGCATTGCTACCAAAAAATTGTCTCATCAAGAGCAAAGCACGTTCCAAAAAACATCTTAATAAGCTTCAGTGTGTTCAAGCCTACTAAGCTCCAAATAGAACTCCAAAAATCAGGTTAACCATCACTGGTTTCATTTAGAGAGCTAAAGATGCAAAGTTTACGCACATTAATCTTTACTCAAGATTTCTAGATAATTAATCTTTACTCAAGAAATTTAGAGTTTAGTATAGTGCATTCATTTAGCTTCAAAATGTACTCTATATACATGTGTCCCATGCCGTGAGAAACAACAGATTGTCAAAAAACTTGCTTGTACTCATTTTTTACTACAGTATGATCAACCAGAAGTTCGACTGCTATATCTCATAAGTCACAACACTTCCACAGTAACTAACCATCTTCTGTCACCACTAAATAAAGGTAAATAGAGTAGATCAAACAAGGGAAAAGGATAAATCTGCACCATTATCATTGCAGCGGTAAAAGATTCCAATATATGAAAAATTAGAGCATTTGCCATGCCAATAAGCTAGTCGATGTTGCTAAGAGTCGATGGATGTTTTTTTTTTTTTCCGCACGGGTAGTTCTGAAATTTTGTAGGAGTCAATAGATCATGAATATGTTTGAGGCAAACAACGGTTAGTTCCTACTTACAGTGAGTGAGATGTGTCTTTGGGGAACAACTAACACTCTCTTGATTAAATGGCAGTGACACAATCCAGCCAGGAAGACAGAAACCTGACAGATAAAAAAAGGATACTGGCAAACTGCACCCACAACACACCACTTGATCATATTCATACAATAGTGTTGGCAGCATGCTGCTGGGCCTCTCCGGCCTCATCCTTGTAGATAGACTCGTCGGTGTCGCGCTCTTGATGCCTCTCGTCATGCATGCTCTTAAGCCTGGTGCTCGTGCCCGCCGCGCTCGCCGTCACTGGGTTCATCGCCATCAGTGTGCATACCTTGTTCTGATAACAGTGATTGAGTTATCATGTTTATTCTCCTGAACCTAGAGTCAAACAAAACCATGTTTCAGGGACATTCACACACAAAGTAGAGATAAACAGCGTGCATAACTTTGGCTAGACCGAGCTGCAGCGTGGTTTGGTCGTACCTCAACGAAATGCCGGAGACGCCATCCGGCACCCATCGGTTGCATCCACTAATCAAATAGTAGGACCTACAAACTGGTTATACACTAAAAAACTGAGCTGCAAGATCAGTGTAAACCCAAAACAGATTTAGCAAACAGAACCACATATAACTCCCAAGCAAGGAAAGGTACCTCTGCATCAGAAGAACGCCTGTGAGTTGCAATGGGTTGCATTGGTAACTTGTTTTTTACCGTTAAAGCACCCTTCTTTTCTTCCTTCTCCCAGCTAAAAATGTTTCTCCAAGTGATATGTCAATGGTTAAATTTACACTCCATAAAGGAAGGCGAAATGGCTCATCATGAGATATGACTCACTCGTCGGTAATCATAAACATCATATTCTTGTTTCATCAAGCAGCAGATAACATGGTTGTACACAATGGCCATGCAAAACTGGTAAAGAAAACAAACAATTGGACCATGGTATGTTTCCAAATGAAATTGATGTGCATTGCAATGGAAAGTATGGGACCTATCTTGGAATAGTTGTAGAAAACATGAAATTTGGGTGAGAGACTAAAATATTTATTGCAACTAATCTACTTTTCTTAAAATTAGTTTACCTACAAAATCACCACTCAGTCTGGTAGTTCAGAGGATGAGTTTGGTGTCAGTTCAGAAGGTTGAATATGAGACTATACCAGAAGCAAAGGATTCCCTGAAGGAGTAGCTGTTGAAGATATTTCATATTCTTTATGTCGAACAGGTGTAGGTGTGACTGACTGGTATTATTTTTCAAACCAGCGTCTTCTGACATGTCAAATATCAAATCAAAGTGTGACCTACCTAGACTGAAACCAAAGTTCATAGACATGCCTGTAAACTGGAAACTATCCTCACATAATTCAACCTAGTACTGAAAAACCTTTTTTTTTTTTTTTGAGTACAATGCATTATGACTACGAATCCATGGCCTCCAATGTCACTATAAAATTGGATCAAACTAAGCTAAGGACGCGAGGAACATTACCTGCCTCGGAAACTTCATATTGCTTTCTCTTCTGTCTAGAACAAAAAGAATATTAATAGAATCAGTCTCTCTGTATACTGCTAGTGGGGAGTTGTTTGACAGACAGGCAGGAATGATGGTAGTGGTAGTGTTGGGTCGGGTCCAGGTGGACGGACCAACTCATTTCTGGTTCTTTCTTTCTTTCTTTCCAGCGAAAAATTGCAAATTGCAGCATTTGGGCCTTTGGTCATTGATTCCAATCCAGCCAGTACCAAACCCTCTCTCTGTCTGCATCGAATCATCCATGGATCGCCGCCGCCATCACCACGCCGGAGAATTCGCCTGCCTCGCCCTGCTCGGCCGCCTCGCGCGCGACCTCCCCACCCTCTGCTACGCACGCACGCACAGTGCTCCCTTCCCTTCCCTTCCCTTCCCTTTGCTCTGCTTTCTTTCTTTCTTGTCTTTCTGAATAATACTACATACATACACTAACACTAGTAGTAGTAGGAGTATCTTTCTTGAGACGCCATGGATGGCTTCTGAATTGATGGACTGTAATTGGATTGATTTTGTGGCAATCCGATTCTGCAGTTGTGGTGTGCGCTCTGACGATCCCGGCGGTGTACGAGAGGCTGAGCATGGAGCGATACATACATCAACCTCTACAGATACGAGGTCTTGTACCAGACCAGAGCTTCTCCCTCACCTGCTACCGACTGATGAATTCCTTGATTCATTCATTCATGAGCGATGATGGACTGGACAGTTTTTTTATCCACAATTGTTTTGGGCCTGCTTGCTTGCTCTCTCAGGTTTTTTTTAGTGTGCCTGCTTAGATTGATTTGGTTGCTGCTGCTTACGGCTGTTGGTGTTCACAAAATGTACTCACTGCTACTGTACCTAGATAGATAGCTCTGCTCTCTCAAAAAAAAAAAAAAAAGATAGATAGCTCTGCTCTGAATGAATGAATTTGGCTGGCGTCTGAATCTAGTTCCATGACTGGCGTTTGTTTGTTTGTTTGTTTGTTTAGCATTTGTGTTGCTTCCTCTGTATGAATTGAAATTGCACAGCATCTTCTTAAGCTGTGATGCGATGAAGGTGGAGACCAATCAGACTGACTGCATTCACAATTGCAAACAAAGACAATTCCATACCTGCTGCTGCTAACATTCAGATTCACAACTGCAAACAAATCACATGCCTGCAGCACCAAACCATGACACTCAGCAAGTCAGGATGGAGGCATGCATGGTTCAAACACTTAACTTGATTATCCACCCAAGCCTAAGTCTAGCTAGCAGACCATCCAAGATCAAGCAAGGTTGGTTCAACGACGCCAACACCACACCACAAACGATAACAACATCCAGCGACACCCATAGACTTCATTCCCCAATACAGCTAGAGTTCCAGGTGCCATCTAGTTAGATACTCCCTCCGTCCCAAAATACTTGTCATCAAAATGGATAAAAATGGATGTATCTAGAACTAACATACATCTAGATACATCCCCTTTTATTCATTTTGATGACAAGTATTTCCGGACGGAGGGAGTACATACATAGATAGGTTTTATACAGACACACGGTTCAAACTCCACTCAAGGACATCAACATCCACCAAGCTCCTCACTTTCTCGTGCAACCGAGGCAGCTCCGGCACCTGCCGACACAAACACAAACGATAACATGCCGCACATCCAAAGGTGGCTGGAGTAGAACATATCTAAAACTTGTACCAAAGATGGATGACTTACCTAGACCAGTGGAGGATATGCACGATCCGCATAACCAGCCCCTAGGTGAGATGGTTCCACCAACATCCTCTCGAACACCGCCGTCAACTTTGACATCATCTCAGACCTCTTGTCCTTCAACATGGATTGCCTCAACTCCAAAATCTCAAGTTTGGCACGCCACATGGCCCTCTGGGCAAGCCTGTCACGAGCAGCCGCCGCATCCCACAACGCTTGTGTAGCATAAGCACCTTGGTATGGGACTCTCTGTGGGGCTAGTCCATGCTCATATGGAGGTTCTGCTGGAAACTGAAGATGAAAAAAATGTAATACTAAGCAAACGTAGCAGATGCAGATGTGATGGCTTAGAACATGGGAACGAGCAAACATGTAGGCAAGCGAACGTACGGGGGGATTTGGATAAATGACGTGCTGTACTCCCCGGTTTCTCTGGTTGAGTGGAGGTCCCAGCTGATCCATCTCAGCATCAGTCTTCAGTACACGTACCTTCAATACTGAGATGCTGGCGTCAACTTCCAGCATCTCTTGGTCAATCCGCTGCAGGGCTTGGTCAAGCATGTTTCTGAACTCCCTCTCAAATTCCCCCTTGGTCTTGGTCTTGCAATCCAACAACTCTGGATTCACGAGTATGCATCCATCCCTTCCTGGACGGGTCCTCTCACCAATCTTTGCTGCTTCCTGAAGGGGGGCTTGCTCATGCAACTGAAATCGAACCTGATCAGCTTGATCCATCTCTTCGATCTGTAGATCTTGAAGCGCAGCGTCAACATCAGCAAGTCTGGAAACTATTCGGATTGGGGGTGCTGGTTGGGCCATGGTGGGATATCCTTCCTGTAAAAGAAACAACTTTCTTTATAGCGACGGCCATGGAAGAAGGGTGGGAAGAAGAAGAAACAACAGGGGCAAATCAGATTGGGGTGGGGGTGTAGGAGCAAAAAGAACGACAGCCAAACATTGGGGTAGCTCCCAAGAAAATCACACAAAAGATGATCCCAATTGAGGAACACTTCTACTCCTACACCAGATCTTCAACCCCTTCACCCCCTCAAAAAATTTCTTCAACCCCTTCACCCTCATCAACTCTTTCATGGGAAATCAAAATGCATCCGAAAACTAGACACAAAAATAAGAAACAACAAGAAAATCTGGAATGTGTGAACCCTTGCAGTTGTGAAACTTTCAAATTACAGAAACTTTGAATTACGGTGCAAGTGACCCAATGCTTGTAATTACATTGCAAGTGACCAAGAATTACATCGTAAAACCTCTACAAAATACAGTATATATACAAAAGAATTACACAGCAAGTACCCATGGATTAAACTGTAATACCCAAGAATTACAGTGAAAGTGCTTACAGGGTAATAGCCTCAAAAAATACAGATAAAATACACAGGGAATTAGAATGAAATTATGAAGGGATTTGCAGTGATGAAGTTATGTTGATAAAATCCACTAAATTACAATGAAACTTCAGAGCCACTCCGCTATAATTTACAGTGTTAGTTCCGAGGATGCACTGGGAATACCCCAACTATTGACAACAAAATACATAAAGTTAAAAACAAAGGAAGAAGACCAGGAATATTTCAATTTCTACTCGTGCATATAGGATAAGAAATAACTACCGTAGACATAGGATAAGAACCATCGTTCGCAAAGTCATTAGGCACAAAAGGTTCTCACCCACAGAATCTGTACTCTCAAGAGATGATACTAACAAAACGTCCAGATGGGAGACTTTTCGTAGCCTACCCATTAACTAAACCTATAAGTAGAATACACGAAGGACGAAAAAAGAATAGAAGTGAAATAATAGAACGAAGCTCCATACACTTGAGTAAAGAGTACACATGAACAGCTAATGCAACGCTATCTACCAAAACCATCGTCAACCTAAAACCGGACCTCACTCAATACTACTGCAACAGAGACACACTAGCATAAGAGAAGAAGAAAATAAAAAGCAAGAAACTACATGAATTATTACAGTCCTAAAAGCATACCAACTATAATGTAAAATCAGAGGTAAACCCACTGACCTATCTGACAAATACTCTGTATGCCCTACAACAATTATAGTGCTGAAGCATTCAAATTATAGTGTAATTCTGTGGTAAATCACAGTGTAAGCCCTCCAATTCAAAGGTAAAATCCATTGTAATCTATTTGACAAATACTTACAACAATTACAGTGTTGAACCATACAAAATACAGTGTAAAACTGTGGTAAACTACAGTGTAAGCCCTACCACAATTCAGGTGTAAATCCACTGTAATCTATATGACAAATACCTACAACAATTACAGTTCTGAAGCATATAAATTACAGTGAAAATATGAGTGATGAAGCATAGAAAGTACACTATCTGAAAAATACTTAAAGCCTACAACAATTACAGTCCTGAACCATGCAAATTACAGTGATATAACACAGTGTAACGATGCAACAATTACAGTTATTAAGCATATAAAACACAATGAAAATCTGGGGTATATTACAGTGCAAATCTAGGGTTGGTAAATTACAGTGCAATTTTAAGCAATATTACATTAGAATCCTGTCGTATATCACAGTGTAAATCAGAGTTAAATTCCACTGAAGTTCAATGTCATGACAATTAACATGAACAGATGCATTTCAAGCACATCATACTACTACTGGGATGATAGAACTCACATGCACAGGCAGAGGAACAGCCAAATGAATCCCAAACCTAGAAATACCACCACCAAGCAACCTACAAACCATACGTGTACATGTAAACAAAATCACAAACCCTAACACTACAAATGGTAGAACTACAGATACACAGCGCGAGCCAGACGAATCAAATCCGTAATCTTAAACAGCAGAAATCAGAAACCCTAACCCACAATCAGATGACCAACATCTCAGCAAAGCTAGAAAAAAGAGCAGCCTCCACCGAGCCCTAGATCCGTAAGATACAAGAACAGAGACAAGGCAAATCACTTATAGGAGAGGTAGGAGAAGGAAGAGTAGGAGGAGGAGGAGCACCTTCGGGTGGCAGGGCAGACAAGGACGGCGTCGCTCGCGGACGGGGACGGAGGATGGGGAGGGGGAGGCGGAGGCGGAGGTTTGAGACGAGGGAGGAGGCTGCTACGAGTAGGTTTTGAGGGGGCGTATTTATATGGCGGGGCTGGGCCACACCTCATTAGTAGAGCCCAACCCAACCAAACTCCCTCCTTCATCTAAAAAAA
>LR738709.1:727126101-727143941 GCA_902687465.1 Secale cereale | reverse complement strand
AAGCAATTGGCTGCGATCAAGCCGCTGCTCCGGCGTGAAAACGGCAAGTTGGCGGCATGGAAGGGAAGGAGAGGGTAGAAAACATCTGCATGCATGAATTTGTACAAGTTGAGCAAACACTATATTTCTCTTCTTTCTTTATAGCATGCATGCAATCAATCTGTAGCATGAACAAATGTAGCAGCTGACTGACCATACAACAAACTCTGTTCCAAATCATACATACATGCACACTGTTCCAAATCTGAAACTTATTACTACCGGTGCGGATCTTCAACTAGAGTAGAGTCAAGAGGGAATCTTGCCGCAGTCAGACCGATGAATGATGATGAATTAAAATTTTTAGGAATGGCTGCTCTAGAAAACATTTGTAATAACCTCTTACCGGAAGAGGAGGCCGAAGTTGAGGAGGGGTCGGAGAACGCGGACATTGTAGTACCTCTGATGACGGAGGGTAATGTCTCGAGCTCTGCTGGGGATACTTCCACCAAAGACGTGGGGGAGAAGCCCAAGCGACCCTGGAAACGGAAAGTATATCCCACATCGGCGGTCCGTAGAAGTGCTAGGGTCAAACTTAAAAAAAATTCCACGATGATTTATGAAAGGAATCTTTTGGAATAGTAGAGGTCTAAAAGACTTGGCCAAAAGAAGGTTCTTGGCTGAGACGTCGATCGAGCATAAATTAGACTTTATTGCTCTTTTAGAAACAGGACGAGATAATTTCACCTCACAATTTCTTCAAACATTATCCGGAGGTATTGACTTTGATTGGCACTGCTTACCTCCTAGAGTAAGATCCGGCGGGATATTGCTAGGGGTTCGGTGTGAAACTCTTGAAGTAATCAATGTAGTTCACGGAGACTTTGCGGTCAAGTTTCAGGTGAGATCAAAATTGGATGGTTTCCGATGGTCTCTAGTTGATGTATATGGGGCAGCACAACCTGAAGTTAAACCAGATTTCTTAGCAGACTTGGTACGGATTTGTGGGGATGAGACTCTTCTAGTACTAGTCGGGGGAGATTTTAGCATAATACGGAGAAGAGATGAAAAGAATAACGACAATTTTGATGGTCGCTGGTCTATAATGTTTAACATGATCATTGAGAGTCTCAGTTTGAGAGAAATTGAGCTAACCGGTAGACAATATACATGGGCCAATACGCTACCTAATCCAACATATGAGAAGTTGATGGAATTTTGTTTATTTTGGGCCTAGCCTAATAGCAGTTTCAGAAAATTCCTAATAAATCCTAGAGGCCCACGCAGCCCATCCGTGCAAGGCAAGAGGTGGAACTAAAGTTTAGTCCCACATTGCTAGTTTAGAGGGAGTTGGACCTCTTTATAAGGGAGACTCTTTCTCCACATGTATGAGGATGAGAACAAGAGGGACATCCACGTGCGCTCCTCCTCCGCCGCCCGCCTCATCACGACGCGCCGCGGGTTGCGGGAATGAGCCGAGCCGATGTCTAAATTTTTGCCACGCACGACGGGTATACGAAAGGTCACGCGGAAGCTGAAACATTTTGCTGGAGATTGAATATGAACGACGCACCTCTTCGTCTGCTGTCTGTTCGTTTCGTCTCCCTCGTTACCTTCAGCTCCCGGCGCAGCCTCTCGCCTCCTTCTCTTGCGCCTATAAAAGGGAGGTCGCTCCTCTCAGAGAGACGCACCAGAACTTCTTCCTCTCGCCACAAGTTCCTGAGCACTGCGCTGCTGCTACGTTCTTCCTCATCCCGGCTTGCGGCGTGCACCGCAGGTCGGGACAGTAGGTCTCCGAAACTGCACCTCTTTGAGTCCTGTACGGGAGCAGGGTGATAAGGTTTTTGGAGAGCGCTCCGCGCGACTACTGACTTCTTCATCACGGACTCCGACGACGACTTCTTCCCTGACGTCGACAACCTCATCAACGACATGGCTGGAGAGGATGTCGACCCCAAGTCTAGTGTTTCTGTTGCTGTTGTCCCGTACATGTTCTTGCTTTTTCTGTTACAAGTCCTGCCACAATTCTTTGCTCTAGTTTCTGCCCTACATATGTTAGGTTCTACTTCATATATGCAACTTCATCTAGTGTCTGTTCTAGATGTGTTCAGTTCAAGTTCATATATGCAGATGCTATTTACCTTCTCTTTGTCAAATTGCATGACTTGCTCTATCTATGCTATATTATTCATGCTTTATTTAGTATTTTTGTTAATAAAATCACTCGGTAAATTGCTCATATTTCCAACAATCCAAAAACCTTATCGTAGGCAATTTACCCCGAGTGGTTTTGCTGCTTCCATGAGACCTCCTATGTTTGAGGGTATCCACTATACACTACTAGAAAAAAGGGCTATAGATGGGATTGACACTAATGGCGCACCAGACAAGCAGTGCACCATTAGTATATACTAATGGCGCACCACCTTCTGGTACGCCATTAGAGTTGAAACTACTAATGGCGCACCTGACCCGGTGTGCGCCATTAGTATCAATTTTTTTTTCCTTTTCCAAACATACTAATGACGCATCCAGACACAATACGCCATTACTAGTTGTAACTAGTAATGGCGCACCTGTCGGGGAGTGCGCCACTACTATTGTTTTTTTTATTATATTTTTTATTTTATTTTTGCAAAACTACTAATGGCGCACTGTTCCACAGTGCGCCATTACTAGTTTAAATTAGTAATGGCGCACTGTGGAACAGTGCGCCATTAGTATGTTTTTTTTATTATTTTTTGCAAAACTACTAATGGCGCACCACCAGAAGGTGCGCCATTAGTAACCTGGATTACTAATGGCGCATTTTGATGTGGTGCGCCATTAGTAAGTGGGCACCAACAAGATATTTTTAAATTTCATGGGCACTTTTTGAATTCATGAATATTTTTTCAAATTTGATGATATTTTTTCATATTCATAAATATTTTACCAATTCACAAATGAATGCAACTAAAAATCCAAAAACAATATTGATGATATTTTTAAATAACAAATTTGATGATATTTTTCCATATTCATAAATATTTTGAAATAAAAAATTTGATGATATTTTTCACATTCATAAATGTTTTCAAATTTGATTGTCATTTTCTAAAAATTATTAGATGAAACTAAAAAAAAACTTATTTATTTTTTTGAAAAAAAACTTACTTATGGCGCACCCCTCGGTGGTGCGCCATTGCTATGGATATACTTATGGCGCACCCCTCGCTGGTGCGCCATTGCTATTAGATGCAACCCCCCCTTTGTCCCTTTCCCCCTCGCCTCCCGCGCCAGATCCCCTCCACATCTCTCGATCGCTATCTCCCCTCCCCTCCCCTCCCCTGTCTCCTCGCTCGATTTCCCCCCAACGGAATCGGCCGAGCGCGCTAGGGTTCCCCACCCCGCCGCCAGGTCCTCCCCTCCTCTCTCTGGCGAGCGAGGGCCTCCTCCGACCCCCTGCAGCAGCAGCCGGCGACCGCCGCTTCCTGCCTGGGGTGAGCCTCTCTTCCTTAACTCTCTATTCCTAGTTCACCCCCCTCTTCCCTGCTCCTCTCTTGTTCATGCTCTGTTCCCTGTTCCTCTCTTGTTCATGCTGCTAGTTACATGCATCAATGGGTGCCGGATAGATGGATGTATGTTAGGTAGATGATTTGCTTCATGGATGGATGAGTGGTGCTAATTGCTTGCTAGATGGATGGATGAATGGTGCAAGTATGTAGATTTTTTTGGTGGTAGTAATTGGTTGGCTTTTGCTGCTGCTTGGTGCTAATTTGCTACTGTGAATAGATGGATAAATGTATGCACGTGCTAATGCAATGTCCTTGGGGGCGTTGCTCGCTGTCCGGCGATAATACCCGTTAGCTTCTAAGTTGAATCTAAGGACCAGGGCTAAACCTCTGTACTTTACATAAAATTCTGGAAAAAATTAAACTCAAGATTCTGGTGTTTAACCCTGTTGTGTTGCTTCTAGAAATAAAATAAAAGTTGTGAAAAAGAAATCTGTGGAGTTGGAACTTTACATAAGGTTGTAGATCATTTTACATTGCTGGCTTTAACATGATACCAATTGGCACCTGAACCTTTCTTTTGGAGAGTTCTCTGAACTTCAATGAAGCATAAAGTTCAGGCAGAAGTGACGTAACATGTAGCCTCTGTTTCCGGCCCTAGAATTGACAGCACCGTTTTTTGTGTGATGAATAAACAATACAATATTAGTGGCCAGACATTAATCAGAAATTAGAAAGCTACCATAAGAGACATTAATGAGGTCAAGGTGATTGGACTTATTGATGTGAGGAGGTAAATATGATGTGGTTGTTTGAGGAAAAGGAACTGCATAGTGCAGCCAAATTTTATTCTCATGTTGTTAGTGGGAGCTATGAGATACTCTGCATCAAACCTCATTTCCATGCTGATTTACGAAGATGTTAGGTTCTCTAGGATCATGGATCATCGGTCAGTTATGAAAAGGTCATTGTTATCCTGGAACTGTAGATAGTACTTTATTAGATCAATTTACCATCCGATGGTTTACTTACAATTTACTGTTAAATGCAAGTAATATTATTTTCTTCTTGCGGTCTTCAGTTATTAGCAAGGGTGCTAGGATCTTAATCAAACCGAGTTTGTCCAAAAGGAAGGGTTTCTTTTATTGAGTTCAGTGTCTCTATGGAGAGTGGCGACCAATGGCTTTGGTATAACAAGGTGTCATGTGTTGGATGCAAAGGTTGACTGATTTTTTTGTATATATAATGTGAATTTTCTGATTATCCATGTGTTGTATATATAATGTGAATTTTCTGATTATCCATGTGTCAGAGTGCGAGATGAATTCAGATTTGCTTACCCCTTTAGCTTCAGCATATGCATCTCTCCAATAAGAAGGGGAAGAAGGGGAAGAAGAGGGAGAGGAAGAAGTGGATAAAAAAAAAGAAGAGAAAGAAGAAGAAAAATAAAGAGAAGAAGAAGAAAGAATAGAGGAGAAGAATTTCTCCTCTATTCTTTCTTCTTCTTCTCTTTTTTCTTCTTCTTCTTTCTCTTTTTTTTAATCGGGAACGAGGGTGTCGAGGGGTCGAGGGGGGACGTCGGACATGTCATGAGAGAGGTGGGGGAAGAAGGGGAAGAAGAGAGAGAGGAAGAAGTGGATAAAAAAAAGAAGAGAAAGAAGAAGAAAAAAAAGAGAAGAAGAAGAAAGAATAGAGGAGAAGAAATACAATATTATCATACAACATTGCTAATGACAAAAAATCAAAGCGTAGAAAGAGAAACAGTTCTCGGGGCCGATGGCGGTTGAACACGTTGGCGAACTTGTCTGGCAGCCTCTGCGATGAGGATTAAAAGCCAAGTGTTGAAACTTGAAACACCCAAATTGAATCATGACAAAAAATCAAAGTGTAGAAAAAGAAATCAAAGACGAAACAATACATAGTGAGAGGTTGTGCAACTAGGATGATTTTCTATATTAGTTCTTTTAACGAATTTGAGAGCATGATGGTGAAGAACTAGAAAGCCATTGCTCTCTTTTGAGTTCTTTGCCATCATCCTCTCAAATTCGTTAAAAAAATATATTACAGATAATCATCCTAGTTGCACAAACCTCTAACTATGTATTATGTCGTCTTTCGTTTCTCTTTCTACGCTCCGATTTTTTGTCATGAGTCAGTTTGGTTGTTTGAAGTTTCAAAACTTGGCTTTTAATCCTCATCGCAGAGGTTGCCAGACAAGTTCACCAACGTGTTGGGGGAACGTCGGACATGTCATGAGAGAGGTGTTGCCGAGGCCACCCCAAACCCTAGATTATCTTTCGATCCCACAAACAACATGCTGCAGCTAAATCTTTATTTCAGACATTGATTATTGTGATGATGCTGTACTTGTGATGATGCTACTTGTGATCTTCTGAAATGACCCATTGGCGACTTCATTACGCGGGGATAATGATTGTGCAGGTACCCCGAGAGGCCCTTGAGTTTGCTGGAATGTCGATTAACTTCCGTTCCGGCAAATTCGGGTACGCCATATGTCCTATTTTCAGCAAAGGTCATGCTGAAATTTTCCGTGAATTTTAGCATGACTTTGCTAAAAATAGGACATATGTGGTACTTGTGACTAATGCATGGGCCGGGGTATCTTAGTAGTTAATTAAGTAGGATCAAGTGCCCCTTTATTCTAGCTGCATTAAACCATAGGCGGTAATAGAGCCAAGTGATTAGGCCCAACTTAGAATTCTCCTTCCTAGCTTAGCTTTTAGGATGCCTCGGTGTCGACAAACCATTAATTATAAAACCTTGGCTTTTAGGGTGCCTCGGTGTCGATAAAAACCGAAATGATGAAAGCTTAGGCTTTTAGGGTGCCTCGGCGTCGAAAAACCCTCAATGATAAAAGCTTAGCTTTTAGGATGCCTCAGTGTCGACACGTGGCGTGAAGGTCTCTGTTGTCGTGAAGATGAGAGAAGAAGAATGCCGACTGTTGTCGTGAAGGTCTCTTTTCCTTCCTTCTTCTGGTGCTAGACCTTTGTTATGCACTAGGGGAAGGAGGGAGAAGAGACCATCACCGGCGGTCAAAAAGTCAGTGAGGGATATACCACCATATATATGAGAGAGAAGAAGAATGCCGACTGTTGTCGTGAAGGTCTCTTTTCCTCCTTCTCCCGGTGCTAGACCTTTGTTATGCGCACTAGGGGAAGGAGGGGAAGAGACCATCACCGGCGGTCGAAAAATCAGTGAGGGAGTGTATCCACCATATATGAGAGAAGAAGAATGCCGACTGTTGTCGTGAAGGTCTCTTCTTCCTCCTTCTCCTGGTGCTAGACCTTTGTTATGCACTAGGGGAAGGAGGGAGAAGAGACCATCACCGGCGGTCGAAAAATCAGTGAGGAAGTGTATCCACCACATATGAGAGACGAATAATCCCGAGCAGAGAGTTTTCAAGAAAAGACATGGCAGACCGATATATAGTTAACCGGCCGTGATGAATAATAATGATCTATTTTAGATATTGTAGTACATATTTTTAGTTATACAAGTTTAATCTCTTTGAAACATAGGAAATGTCGTCTTCCGACGACGATAGGATCCCGGAGTGCTCCTGGTGCGGTGACGACCGGGGTCTGTGCGACAGGCCTCACCTGGTAGACGGTCGTTACTTCAGTATTAAGCTCGACGAGACCTTCGATGTCGAAACGGTACGCAACGACAAGTCTTGTTTCGTAATTAATTAAGCACGATTTCTACTACTTCAACGTGTAATTAATTAATTTTCTTCTTTTACATGCAACTAGTTTATCCCATGCCATGCAAGACGCTATGTCTTGGAGAGGATGGGATTTGAAGATCATGAAACTATGGAGACAAAGCAAATTCACCTAATGACCATGCATAATGTTGATTTAGAAGTGGATTTGTACAATTCAGATAGCATAACCACTTTTGGATGCAACAATTGGGAAGCATTTTGCAAGATATATGGTTTTTATGAGGGTATGCTTCTCACCATGGATCTTGGTAATCCAGATTCCATTGCCGAAGACGATTTGGACATTTGGGTCCTTGTTGACGATATGATTCCAATTCTACCGAGAAGTGAGTTTATCAAACATAGTTATTTAGTAATTTATATTGTTTATTTCAAAATATTTGACAACTTATTTCCATTGATAGGTTATTTTAATTATTCAAATAATGTGAGGATGATGCTAGACAAAACCTACTACACCCACTAGTAGAAAACAGGGCTATAGCACCGGTTCGTGAGGGCCTTTAGTACCGGTTCTGGAACCGGTACTAAATGGTCGGCACTAAAGGCCCCCCCTTTAGTACCGGTTCGACACGAACCGCTGCTAAAGGGCTTCCACGTGGCACTACCCAGCGGCGTGGGTTGGAGGACCTTTTATACCGGTTGGTAGTACCAACCGGTATTATTAGGTTGAGGGGTTTTGGGTTTATGATTTATTTTTCCTTTATTTTTGTGTTTTCCATTTAATTCTTTTTCATTTGCTGGTATTTTACGATACTACATATTGTACACGTTATGCATATATATAAATATAATTTCTTGTAGAACATATCATCGAATGTCTCGCACCACCTTTAATATTCACACATACACAATTTCGTATATACAATTTCTCCGACATGGAGGCTTTACTGCTCTAGAGCTTGTAATGGAATTCTCCTTCGGGATTTATGATTTCGTCGAGTAAGAATCGCGCTATTTCCTCTTGAAGTGCCAGTATGCGCTCCGGTTCTAGGAGCTTATCCCGCACCGAATCGAACTATTAAGAAGGAGAACAATATGCACGTATTAGTTTGTGTGATTAAATATGGATAATGATGTAAAAATTGAGAATAGTGTTCTGGAAAACGTACCCATTCCTGTCTAGCAGTTGGGTTTCTTTCGATCGTCGTCATGCGAATGTTCTCACAAACGTAGAACCCACATAAGTTGTTCCCCGACGCCTGCCTCATCCACTTTACAAGAATAGAATTCAATTAGATAATAATTAATCAAGCATGATAATAAATGATATTGAAACTAGAATTCAAGAGATGGTAGCTAGCTAGCTAGTACTAATTAATTAATTACCCTGACTCGATGCCAATGAAGCTTTGGTTTCCAGTGGCCTTTGACCTCCTTGATGAACCTGGCCCAAACCCTGCCAGCCGGTAAATGAGAGTAAAGAAGTTATTAATTAGTTGACATCAGGAAATGACGAACTAATTAAAGAGGCCTACATAATTCAATATAATGATTGAAATTACCTGTTGACTATTCCCATCAAGTTTGAGTAGTCCTTAGCATCTTTAACTAGAGAGTCAAATAAATCAACTCTGCTCTCATCCAGACAAATGTTTAACAAGATCCAGTGGAAACTGCATAATGAACACTCATGAACTACGTATATATATACACTTATTATAACATCTAGCTAGTTATATATATATTAAGCAAAAACAGAATTTGCAGTATAAGACAGTGTGACTCACTCGAAGTTGTAAGGAAGTAGTATATCATCATTTACGTTTAGGTGCTTCAAGAATGCTAGCAATTCATCCTCTGTCGCTTTTTTTTGGATATCATTATACTCCCATGTTTTTTCGTTAAATGTATTTGGGTCAATGAACCCAATGCCAAAAATACCCTTTTTCCTCATTTCAGAAATCTTCATCCTGCATAATACCACAGAAAATAATATAGTGAGGATCGATAATTACAGGTAATGATATCAACGAGATCACTACAGCTAGCTTGAGACTTAAATTACATAAAGAAAGCACTTACAGACAATAGCAACTGACGAGAGATTTGTCGAGTGTGTCTCCTGTGAATAACTGAAATAATTCTGGAAACTCAACCCACAAATCTTTCTCATGAAAGTAATGCTCTTCCTTGACTTTCACCATGAGGGACTCTCGATCGGTAGTGTTGGTAATATGCATGTACCAATTATGCAATTGATACATTCTCGTAGGGAGCTTCTCGACCTCCTCAGGCTCGAGCATAGGTTGGCCGCGGACATATTTCCGTGCCACGGGCTTTTCTTCCATGGGCTCGAGCCCTAGAAATTGATAAACATTGTCGCAACCGGCCTCGGCAGCCTGCTTTCTGTGCTCTTCGGTTATCACGATGTTGGTATCGAGGCCCACTTGTGTTGGTACAATGAGCGGGGGGATCGATTGCACCGGCTGTTTTCCCAGCTGGGGAACATTTTTCCCGCATTTCTCTTTGCTTGATCGAACTGCTTCTTTGCTCCAGCTCGAGCTCGCCTTATTTCTCTTTGCTTGATCTAGCTTCTTGATTACGCGCTCATAGTCTGTGGCAAGCTGGTTTTCTAGCCATACGAATGAAGTGATCAACGACTTCATCGGGCACTTTCTCCTTTGGCGGTGGATGTTTCTGCGCAAAATGGGCTTTCACGTCCTTTCGGACTTCCTCATCGATTTCCTCATCAGTCTTGTCATAAGCCCTCTTCGGAAGAGGCGCGAGGTTTGGACCAAATCCGGATTCTCGTCTCTTGCTTCCTCTTGAACCGCTAGACGACGCCATATCTGTGGCGGCTGTAATGCCCAGGATGGAGTTATACCTCCTACGTGTCGAGGCACGACTTAAAGGCATAATTCCATCCTAGAATGATCTCAAGTCTGGTAATCTTTGCACAACTCATGTAAAAGAGGGGATAGTAAACTTAAAATAGTTGGCTTACAATCGCCACGTCACAGAATAACAGTACAAGTCTCAAACATCATACATTAAGAGCACTACAACCCTCTAAGGGCAAAAGCCAAATGTCAAAGTACCAAACTCAGATAAAACAACCACAGGCGGATCGAATCCTAGTAAGAGACTCCACTACTGATCGTCCGGGTAGCGCACGTAGTACCGACTACGCTCTTCGTCGTACTCCCAATCCAGCTCGGTGCCATCACCTGGATAGCTCACAGCTGGACCTGCATCTGGTGTGTGAAGTAACTGTGAGCCACAGAGGACTCAGCAATCCCGTTCCCGGGTAATAGAACTATTTAAGCCTTTAGGTGAGGGAAAAGGCTGAAGAAAGAACAAGTCTGCAGCAGCAACTAGCATCTAGCTTACGCAAGTGAGAGCGAGAAGAGAAGGCATCGGCGAGATGTGATCACGAAGTGATCCTAGCTACAAGCTCCACAATCATAACCCCTCCGTGTTCAACTCCCGAATCCCTATTCGGAAATTGACAGTCACGGAACACACGCTGGTAGTGTATTAGTAGCATTGTTTCAAGTTATCTACAACCGGAATTAACAAGCTCCCATCTGCCACATAACCGCGGGCACGGCTTTCGAAAGTTCAAACCCTGCAGGGGTGTTCCAACTTGACCCATTACAAGCCCACGATCCGCGGAGTCGCAACTCCAAAGTGGGAAGACCCGAGTATCCTCGGAATCCCGTGCTCAAGATATACCGAGCTAAGGTAAGGCTAATCCAGCAAATCCTCCCGGCGTGCCGACACCCTGATAGTAGCCGCGCGTATCTCGTCTCAGGCCACGACCGGATGGGTGAAGCTACGGGTTTTTACCAGACCTTGAGTTTCCTCGAGGTGGCCCCGCAGGCTCCCCGTTTCGGACCAACACTCATGTGGAGCACTGGCCCGGGGTTGTTGATTAAGAAAGAGGGTTAATTACTCCCTATGCATGTTTAGTTTGTTATTAGGCAAATAGTACCAATGTTGGGACTTGCTGGAAAATACTTAGCACTTAGCGGTTTATCGAGGGGGTCCCATACACCCCAACCGTGTTAGGAACGCATAATCAAGGAACATAAAACCGGCTTATACGGATCCTAACGGCATGAGTGGAACAAATCACCAAGCAAAAGGCTTAGCCTTCCACCCTTGCCAATATATAGATGATTTCATTTTAAGCATTTATATAGTGTGATACAACCCAACCAAACTTCAACATGGAGCAAGCATCTTCACTTCACCTGCAACTAGCAACGCTATAAGAAGGGCTGAGCGAAGCGTACTTAGCCAAGCAACGGTTTGCATAGGTAGGTTGGTTAAACATGGCAATTGGTTACAAGTAGGAGGCTGACAAGAAGAACATGGGCATCGAGGCAAAACTATAGATCGAGACTACTAGCAATAGGCAAAGATAGTAATGTTATCGGGGTTCGGTCATCTTGCCTGAAGAGAAGTCGTTCGGATCGTAAGAAGGGTCCTCGTGCTCAACCTCGTTGGAAACCTCGTGCTCAACTTCGTACTCGTTCTCAGCTTCCGGCTCTAAACAAAACAATCACACCAAGCACCAATCAACAAGATGCAATGCGCACTCGAAAAACATGAATGCATGATGGATGCACTAAGGATGCACATGGAGCACGTAAAACATCACTCAAGCAAAACACCTCAAAACAAGATAACAAGCTGATATTATTAATCTACACAGAAAATCACCCAAGTTTGATATAAGATTCGCTGAAATCGGAGTTACGGGCTAAAAGTTATGCCCGAAACAAGATTTGAGCGAAAACTGAAAATTACAGCAACATAGCAACTTGGGAGCTCAAAATAATTAAGCTACAGCACCCAAAAAGCATGGCAAAGAACTTGAACACAAACTAGGTATATAGCACAGCAACTAGGTCCAAAGTGCACCCCCAACGGAGTCACGGATCAATAGCAATGATCTTGGACATATTGAACTTTGCAATAAAATTCTGGCAGCAGAATTTTATTGAAACTTTAGAGCAAAAGATAAACATGCTACAGCCACTCAAATGGACATGTGAGGACATGGATGGAAAGACAACAATATATACTACAAGGAACAATCGAAATCCACCCCAAAACTAACATGCTTTGTCCTAGAACATCACACGAACATGGCATCGGAACGTTACAGATTTCAGACTTAGTGAAATTTCACTAAGTCCTAAAACAGCAATATCATCATAGCACCAAAAAGAGCATGTTTAAGTCACCTCGAAGCTAAACATGGCAAAGGGTAAGCACCTCATCAAAGTGCATATGACGGTGATCCCGAAACACACAAGCATGCATCATTGAGGTGAACACAACGATTACAACGAGCTCAACAAGATGGCATTTCATAACAAGTGAAAACACAACATGTGAACATGGCACTTTGCAACGATGATAACAAGGCAATAATAAATCTACCATGCAACCTATCACAAGCAACACGTAGTTCGTGGCAAGACGAACACGTGGACATGTCATTTGCATCGTTTGGACAAACGAGCTAAAAGATATCACATGTCAAAGGTGGCATGAAAATAACACATAACAGCAGTTTATATCATCATGCACTCTTGCAACAGCAAAACAAGTGTCTAGAAAACCTCTAACATGCATGACAACAACAGGTAAAACGTAGAGGACATCTCCACGAACATCTGGACATGCTACACGCGCAAAACGGAGCAACAGGCACAAAGTTACAGCAGGTCAAAGATTGCATTTCAGATAACAGATCTGGGGACTTAGCGGGGAAAAGGAGTCAACCTCGATGAACAGTAACGGATCTGGTGAAGGAGATGGGCCTGGCCGGATCTGGCCCGAGAGGAGACCGGCGGTTGGGCTTCGGCCCGAGTGGCGGCGCGGGCAGCCTGGAGACGAGCGGGCCGGCGGCGGTCGGCCCAAACGGGAGTTGAAGGCGCCCAGGCGGCGGTGGCGAGCGGGCTGACGCGGGGCGGAGTGCGGCGCGGGCCGGCGTCGGGCGAAGCGGGACGAAGGCGGCTGGCGGGCCGTACGCGCGGGGAAGCGGCCCAGCCGCGCGAAGGAGGACGCGACGCGGCTGTCCAGCTGCGGGGAAACCAGGCGCGGCCTGGCGTCGATGTGGTCCCGCGCGCGGAACTGGCTGGGCCCGGCGGTGGCGATCTGGTCCACTGGCCCGACCGTTCGCTGCGGAGCGGTGCGACGAAGGAAAGGATCGAGGCGGCTGTGCGACGCGGTGGGATGCGGTCGACGAGCGGGTCGAGCGACCAGCGTGCGCCTGGCGAGAGCGTTGACTTCGCTCGCGCCTCGAGGGGATCTGGTCGATCGGCGGCTGGTTCCTCGGGAACCTGGCCAGATCTGCGGGAGGAATTGTGGATCTGGAGTAGAAAATGGAAAAAAAAGAGGGGAGAGAGGAGGAAGAAGAAGGAGATGCCCAAATAGACTAGGGGGTCTATATGTAGCAGTTTTTAGGGTTAGGAGGGGATTTAGGGGCGCTAGGAGCCCTCCGATCGCGATCCGACGGATCCGATCGCGGGGGTTGATTTAAAAGGCCTAGACGGAGATAAAAGAAAGCCACAGGGGTGTTTCCGGGACACGAAGTGAAGGCACATCGGACCCACACGGACAACGGAGGGAAAAGTCAACGGAGTCCAAACGAGACGAGATTTGAGAGGCGGGTTGCACACAACAAAACAACAACACACAACACAACCTCGCGGCACACCGGTAACGAAAAACGCCCGAACAACAAAGTAGGCCTACGGGACGTCACGAACACGTGAGGGAGCTCCGGAACGCGAAACGGACAACGGGAAGAAACACACGGAACCGGATGCAACCCACAACACAAAAGCAATGCAATGCACATGTCTACATGATATGAATGAATGCCACACACTCACACAACAAAACGACAAAAGCCCGAAAGACAAAGAACCCGAAAAGGAAATAGATGAAGCCGGAGATATATTATAAGCCCAAAAGGGAAAGTATTACATCCGGGGCATTACAGCGGCTCTCTTCAAGTGTTGCGTAGGCGGTGCCGGACGGGGCAGAGGAGGACTGGCCTGACGTGGTGCAGGACTTGGCAGAAGATGACTGGCCTGACGCGGTGCAGGACTTGGCAGAGGAGGACTGGCCTGACGCGTTGGCGGAGGAGCGGGAGACTGTTGACGCTGTGGCGGACTTGGAGGAGCGGGAGACTGTTGACGCTGTGGCGGACTTGTAGGAGCGGGAGACTGCTGACGCTGTGCCGGACTTGGAGGAGCACTGGGCGGTGGCCTTGTTGGAAAGATGATCCAATCCTTTCTCCATAGAATGATACGATGTACGGCCTCTCCGAGTGTGCGCTCGTCGTCACCTCCACGATGGTCAAGCAGTAGCGCCGAATATAATTGCACCACTTCATCAACCACGACACGAGCATATCCATCAGGAATCGGTTTGCAATGGTAGGTTGCGTCGGGTGGGTTTGTATACGCAAGGGCGTCCGCCACCTTCACCAACAAGCCCATAACTTTTACGTATAGCTCACAAGTAGTGTCTTCCATGATGTCATCCACAGGGCATTTATCCAGCAGTAGTGACTCAATGCCTGGGCCGGCAGAACCCACGCTGCTTCTCGGCATCGATGGGTCGGTGCTATCCAATGCTGGATCTGCTAGCTGCTGAGACCCCCTTCCCTGGCTAAGTGAGTCGATCTGCTGCTGTTGCCGCTCTAATTGGAGTGCCAGCTCCGCTTGCGCTGATTCTAGGCCTTTGATGCGTTCTATTTCACACATTCTCTGCTCCTCCTCTAGCTTCCTCTGCTTCTCCTCCGCCGCCTTCCTTCTCGAACGACTTCTGTAGTCGGCGGACCAGTCCTTAAACCCTTCAACCCATGGAACAACGCCTTTGCCTCTTGTTCTTCCGGGGTGTTCAGGATTTCCCAGGGCGCGTGTAAGCTCGTCGTTCTCTCGATTGGGCACGAACACCCCCTTTTGAGCCTCATCTATTGCCGCAATTAATTTGAGGTCAGCTCCTTTAAGATCAGCCTTCTCCAAAACCTCCCCTGTCTTTGGGTCCAACGTCCCCCCATGCGCATAGAACCAAGTCCTGCTCCTGGGGGGCCAGCTCAATGTAACTGGTTCGACACCTGCGTTAATCATATCTTGCTCAGCCTTCTCCCACTTTGGTTTGGCCACCTTGTAGCCACCTGGCCCATGGTAATGCTCCTTTTTCTCGGCATTTTTCATGTTTGTTATCGACCGTTCCTTAGCATATTGTGATTCCTTGAATGTCATGAAATCAGCCCAATGATCTCTTTGCTTCTCCAGTGCTCCCGTGAATTCTGGAGTCTTCTTTCCATCGGCCACGTACTTGTTCCATATAGCATTCTTGTGGTGTTTGAATGCAACCGCCATCTTCTTAAGAGAAGCTTCCTTGACTTTCTGCACTTTTTCCTCTGTCAAGTTAGCTGGTAGGGTGAAATTTGACATCAGAGTATCCCAAAGCAGATCTTTTAATCTGTTGTCAACATAAGTAAGATTAGGATGTTCCTTTGATGACTTTTTCCATTCTTGGATGGATATCGGGAGTAGGTCCCTCACAATAACTCCGCACTGACGAGTCCACTTGCCCGCATTCTTCTTAGGCTCGGTTGGTTCGCCAATATCATTGACGGCATCAATGGTGTACTTTACGCCCTCCTTCAACCTTTTGGCCGGCCCTCGCTTTTTGTTGCCTGCAGAGGATTTGCTCGACCCGGAGAGCTGAAAGAAGAAAGATCGATTCGTTAATATATATACATACAAAATCATTAAAAACACGTGATGCTTTTATAAATATACCTCGCTGGTATTTGCTATTTCCTCATCATAGTTATGGGCTTCATCATCATTAATTAGGTCGTCTTCATCGAATAGACCCTCCCTGGTATTGTTCAGAAATTGCGAGCCGTAATCTTGTTCATCCAGATTATCATCCGGAATTTGATCCTCTGGCCCGCGAGGGGAGCGTGTCATCTCGAACAGGTCCTCTTCCCCTTCTCTACCGGTATTGTCCGCCATAGCTTTGATTTAATAACTAATCCAGAAGAAATATAAAACAATTTAATACATCATCTCGAATATTATCGAATAATATATATAATCTCGAATTAATACATCGTCTCGATATTATCGAGTAATATATATAATCTCGAATTAATTAATACATTGTCTCGAATACATCACTAGCTAGCTAGCTAATATAGATCGAATACTATAGAATAATCTAGTTCAGGCACAGTTCCTGAGGCGCGGGCGGTGGACACCCAAAGCGAAGGAACCATCACTGGATCATAGCTCGGGTGAGATCCCCGAAGAACCTGCCAGGTATTGGAGAACCTGACGTCCATAGCAGCCATGTAGCGACGGACATGCTCGTCCTCCTCCCTGACACGACGACGTACGACCTCCGGCGGTGCTGGCTCCCTCCGCACCGAAAGTGGCCCACGCGAACGCCACCAAAGGAGCTCCGGGTCGACAACGGGACCCGGGGCCGGGTTCCTCACCAAGCGTCGCGCCCCTGCAGGTAGCACCTCCCAGTGCCAGCCCGGCGGAGCCCAGTCCCGGACATGGCCCATCCGATCAAGTAGGCATCCTCCGCCAAGTCGACGTCGAGGATGCGGGATAGGCATATCGTTGACGTCGAGAACAAATTCTTATGAAAAAAAATTCATATATATGCAATGTCATTTTATTATATATGCTACTCATAAAAATTCAGAAACTATTTTAAATAGCATTTGCAATCTTTATATTACTTCTCGCAATACAACTATGAATGTCAAACAAGAGAAGAGGCTGCCAGACATGTTCCCGATAATTGGTCTCTTCCCCCCCTCGACACCCTCGTTCCCGATAAAGAAAAGAAGAGAAAGAAGAAAAAAAAAGAGAAGAAGAAGAAAGAATAGAGGAGAAGAATTTCTCCTCTATTCTTTCTTCTTCTTCTCTTTTTTTCTACTTCTTTCTCTTCTTTTTTTTATCCACTTCTTCATCTCCATCTTCTTCCTGATCTCATCTACCCTTCTATACGTCACGTTGTCAAAGGATTAAAGAAAACCATGTCTTCATCATTAGACGGAAGTAACAGAGGCATAATGTTACGAAGCTCTCCAAAAATTGTTTTGGAACGAAGTCCGAGATAGGATAATTCGCTATTTGGTTCGAACTTCAGCAAAAGCCTTCCGAATATTGCTATTTGGAAGGCCTTTGCTGAAGTTCGAACGAAACGGCAAATTACTCTATCCGAAACTCATTCGAAAACAACTTTGAACAACTTCGGAGCATCATACGCCTGTTACTTCCGGCTAACGATGAAGCCACATGGATTTCTTCAATACTTTGACATACAACGCAACATATAGAAGGGTTTCCTCGCCTAGACCCCTCGACACACTCGTTCTCGATAAAAAAAAGAAGAGAAAGAAGTAGAAAAAAAGAGAATTTCTCCTCTATTCTTTCTTCTTCTTCTCTTTTTTTTCTTCTTCTTTCTCTTCTTTTTTTATCCACTTCTTCCTCTCCCTCTTCTTCCCCTTCTTCCCCCGCCTCTCTCATGACATGTCCGACGTTCCCCCCCTAGACCCCTCGACACACTCGTTCCCGATAAAAAGAAGAAGAGAAAGAAGTAGAATTTTTTTTTTA
>LR738709.1:727040160-727116390 GCA_902687465.1 Secale cereale | reverse complement strand
AAATCAAGAGCTGGTGCTGCAAGTTCAAGAGCAGCAAGATGAAGATATTGCTGCCGAGGGACAAGACACGCTGCAAGGTCATGATTTGGGATCAATTCAAGAGCTGGTGCTGCAAGTTCAAGAGCTGGTGGAGCAGCAAGATGAAGATATTGCTGCCGAGGGACAAGACACGCTGCAAGGTCATGATTTGGGATCAATTCAAGAGCTGGTGCTGCAAGTTCAAGAGCTGGTGGAGCAGCAAGATGAATATATTGCTGCCGAGGGACAAGACACGCTGCAAGGTCATGATTTCGGATCAATTGAGAATGATGCTGATGCTGCTGTGCTGCAACTTCAAGAGACAGTGCTACATTTAGGTGTCATCGCCACAGATGCTGAAAGCGCAGATGCCACTGCTGTCCATGATCATCACAAGGTAGTGGAGCAATGTGCCACTTATGATGATGACTTGGGGAAAACCATGGAGGATGATGGTGCTAAGGATGACCAGAAGGAGGTGGAGCAAGGTCTCATTCACCAAGGGGATGCAAACATTGCCGCTGTCGAGGATCAAGGAATGAATGTGGAGCAATGTGCCGCTTATGATGATGACTTGGGAACAACCATGAAGAATCATGATGCTGTGGATGATCAGCAGGTGGTGGAGCAAGGTGTTGTTGATTTAACCATGGATGATGATGCTTCTGTTGAAGAACAAGAGGTGGTGGAGGGAGGTGTTGTCGATTTAACCATGGACGACGATGATGATTCTGTCCAAGATAATCACAAGGTGTTGCAGCAAGGTATCATTGACACAACCGATGACATTGCTGTTGAAAAACAAGAGAAAGTGCTGGAGCAATGTTCAAGAGCAACTAAGGATGAGTACACTGTCAAAGAAAAGGAGATGGTGGTGGAGCAAGGTGTCATCGACACAAAGTACATGGATCTTGCCACGCAAGATCAGGATGAGTTGTCCATCATACAAGACCAGGGTACAGTGCCCATGGATGATATTGTGGTGAAAGACCATGATAAGGCAGTGCTGCAATATGCCAGTGATGCAATAGTAACAATCAAGGATGAGAGTCCTGTGGAGGAACATGATACGGTGGGGAATCAAGGTGCCATCGACAAAAATGGCAGAACCAAGGATGATATTGATGTGGAGGGACATGGCTATGTGAAGGAACAGGTCATCGTCGATAACTGGGGTACATCCAGTGATGCTACTGCTTTGGAAGCTCAGAAGAATGACGCTGAGCCACGCATCAGTGATGAACAGATAGCAGGCAAGGACATGGATGGTGTTCATGCCGAGGGGAACATGTTAGAGCAAAGGACCGGCGATAAACAGGGAGCAACACACTCTGATCTCACTGTTCATAACAACAAGGATGTAGACCATTTCTAAAAAAAAACAAACAACAAGGATGTAGTGGAGCGTGTCCGCCATGACTGGGGTGCACCTGAGGATGATCTTGCTATGGGCACGACAGCTTACCAAGGTACCAGAGATTGGGGTATAGTTAACAAGGAGAAGGTTAAGCTGCCTGAGGATGATCCTGCTATGGACACGACAGCTTATCAAGGTACCGGAGATTGGGGTATATATAGTTAGCAAGGAGAAGTATAAGATGCCTGCTAGAAGATATCCACAAAAGCCCAGAAAACTTAACTGCCCCTCTTACATGTCAAAAGGGACCTGCACATACGGGCCCTCATGCCACTTCAATCACCCACCGGTATTACTCTGAACTTTTTGGCAAGAAAACTTTCTTGGTTTCCGTACTTGGTAGAATGCTGCAGTTTTGCTTAGCACAATAGGTTGTGTAAATTATCGCTGTCATATCCTGATTAATATGTACCTCAAAGTTTTACGTACTGATTAATATGTACCTCAAGGTTTCCGTAGTTTGCAGAATGCTGCAATTTTGCTTAGCGCAATTTTAAAAGTTTCCGTACTGATAATTGTAGTGGATGTTTCAAAGCCTGATTAATATGTACCTCATTCACTACTTTGTTCATGAGCTATTTATTTAGTAACTTATCATCGTCCTTTTTGATGATGTTGTCACTGCACCAGCTTAAATCTAGGTCAGATGAATCATGGCGTCCCTCTGAACGAAGAAACCATGGCGCTGCAGAAATTCTGGAACTGAGCCGCCTCGGCCTTCCCGTTCGAGAAGTATGCACTTATGCTATCTTTTCATCTATTTGAGTTGGTACTTGTGATTTATATTGGAAAATGTTGAAACTGAATGGTAGTCTAAATTACTTTTCAGGGAGCAAGAAACTGTGACTACTATATGCGAACTGGTGTCATTTTAACCATCCAGACCATGTCATTGATGCCCAGTTCAATCCACCAACAGGGTGGGAGGATAATGCTTTGGCTTTGCAAACGGAGAAATCTTCTGACCATACATTAGATGAGACATCACGCATGAAGAAATCTTCCGATGATGCGACCTTAGATGACAGATCACACTTGAAGAAACCTTCTGATGGTGTGGTCGTACTCAAAGAAGTCTTCTGACCATGACAACTCATCTAGCTCTGGTGTCCTGCCACCAAGCATTCCCTATTTAGAATGCTTCTACCTCCCCAAAAAGTACTGCCTAGTATGGAAGGAAAGGCAAAAAAGGTACATGCTGTTTCTTCCCTATATTATGCCATGTTTAGATCACACATCTCTTGGATATTGCTACTTTGTGACACTGCATTGTACTTTCTTAGATTATTACTGGTCTGTGCCATTTTGTTAATTTCCTATTCTATCTGCTTCATGTAGAAGTCAGATTGGTCATCAGACGATTCCGATGGTTGCTGTTCAGCAGATAGTTCAGATGGACCTTTGTGCAAGCAGGGGGGGCACATAGATTACCCCGAGAGGCCTATCACCACCCAAAACAGTCAAAAGACAAAGAACAGGTGCACTACCCCGAGAGGCCTGGCAGAGCAGATTGCCCCTTCTACATGAGATTTGGTGATTGTAAATTTGCACCAGCATGCAACTATCACCACCCAAAAGACAAATACGTACCCAGCTGGGAGACCCGATGAACCAGAATGCCCATTCCTTATTATTTTTTTTTTTTTTTTAGAAAAGGAGGATGTACCCCGGCCTCTACATCTAGACGATGCATGCAGCCATATTATTCCTTATGAAGCGTGGGTACTGTAAATCAGGGGCACAATGCAAGTTTTATCACCCAGAGGATTCAAATCCGACCATGCAGAGCCCGACAGATGCAAAAAGATCTGTTACCACTGAAGAACATCATCCATCTTCAAGAATCACATTACAAGACTATATGCAGCCCCAGCAACTGCAGTATCCTGAGAGACCTGGTCAGCCAGAGTGCCGGTACTACTTGCAGTTTGGGAAATGCAAATATCTGTCTGCATGTATATTTCACCATCCAAAAGATAGACTTGCAGCTCACTCTGATCAGATTGGACCTGAAATACATGGCATGCCAGATTGTCCTTTCTATATGAAAGCTGGGGAATGTCAATTTGGATCAGCATGTGAATTTCGTCATCCCAAGGATATACATGCAACTACAGAGGTATATTCTATTAGTGGTCGATGTTCAAGTAAACACTATTGATTCAATCATAACTAGTTTGCAATTGTTCTTTTTCTCTGGCTGATCCCTATAGCATTTTAGGCATGCCATTTAAGTATAGTAAATACTAATCAGCTCAGTCCTTTGTTATGGGAACTGGGGAAGAAAACTACATTTCCTTTTCTTGCGGATAGAGATCGATCGTCACTAGCATTGACATTTATGCAAATGAAAACCTAATAAATTGTGTGTTGCAGTGAGTAGGTTACTATTTTTCTGTGCTTGTTTATGACCTCATTGTACGAATCGAATGAAGTCTGTTTAGAACCTTTTTCGTTCCTATTGCACATCTGAACTCAGAATGCTTGAAGTATTCACACAACACAAAGATGGTCACTGAAAAAAATGATGTATGGACTATGGAGTGCTAGGAGATGCTAAATACTCCCTCCGTCCCATAATATAAGAGCGTTTTTTACACTACACTAGTGTAAAAAACGCTCTTATATTATGGGACGGAGGAAGTTGTAAATATTGGTTATCTGTGTGGTAGCAAATAATTTTATTTATCTACAATCTCAAGTGCAAATGTGCAATGGAGGTTGCTCTTTCACTTTTTTATTTCTACACTGTTGATCGTCAACTTGTTGAATTTTTTCCAATTCTCAGAAGTAGAAATATGTATGTCATGTCACCCAGTTGAAACAAAATAGATGCTTACCCGTGGCCGTGGTGCTCATGGATGTCATGCTGTCTCAGGAAGCATTTGGTCAGAGAACTGGCTCGGGGGCATATGATAATGGTGTGGAGCAACAAGAAGGGAGCATCATGTATCCTGAAAGGATCCGCACCGACCACTTGAGCAAAGCAGGGACACGCTGGTTACCGCATGAATGCTACCAACGGAAAGGTACCTCTTGTGCAGTGATCTTGCTGATAGGAGTTGCTATTGCTTTGCAATTCTCCTAAAACAGCTTCCCCTTGATGTGGCCGACTTAACCTGGTGCCTGTTTGTTCTGTTTTGCAGCATTGTCTTGATGTGTGACCAGGTGTTGTTAGAGCAGGCTGGCTGGCTCAAGTGTGAGTGTGACTGACGACTGAAGAGAGAGGGAGGATTTGATGAATGAACCAAAGCTTGGAGCTAATATAATCGTCGTCGTTTTTCTAGGGGTGTAGTTGCTAGCTAGTTATGTCCGTTTTGAGCTGTGTTGGTGGAAGGCACTCCCTCCCTTTGCTGCTATCGATGATTATGCGCTTGCAGTTAACATACTCTATTTGTGTGGACGAGGCCAGGCCAGGCAATCATGAATTTGCAAACTGTAATCTTGGCATGACTCTCTAAGTGATTGCTGTGTAGCATGAATGAACACCAATGAGATGAGATTACTAGCTACTTAATTAGCATGATGATCTCATTTTAGTTTTGACACTTTTAAGGAAGCTTAGCTTTCTTGTTATTGTGCTGCTGTTGCTGTTGCTTTTTCTTTTTCTTTTTTGTAGAGAAGAGAAGAAAGATATGAATGCGATAATAGGTGCCTACTGCTAGTACAAGTGCTGCTGCTGCTATGCTAGTTAAGATGGATGGCATAATGTTGTATCTAGACTAGAAGGTTTCATAGGCAAAAGAAAAGACTGGAGGCCAACAAAACAAAACTAGTACTCCCTCTGTAAATTAATATAAGAGCGTTTAGATAACTAAAGTAGTGATCTAAATGCTCTTATATTAGTTTACGGAGGGAGTACAAATGATGGATGTTAACTAGTTTCTTCCGAGGAACGAAATTAGTGCAAGACAAGGAGAAGAAGCTAGATATATATTGATGAAAGAAATGCTGCTGATTATCAACTCTTGTCATGGTGATATATATGCTGGAAATTACTAGCATCGATGCCAGATTCCTCGCAAATTACATACACCACCAATCTCAGTCTACCAAACCAACATGGCATCGTCTTCTGTTTTGTGAAATAAATACCAAAAGAAGCAAACCAACCACAGTTTTTTTTAGCAATGACACAATGGCCATCACCATGGTCCATGCATCAACAACCCCCTTGCTAAAATGCGATGCCACCGCTCATCTCCTCTTCAGCAATATGACCAAAGATGACTCGGCCAGTTTCTTCCCACACAAGACAAGATGGGGTCTATCCATCCTAAGTAAGTAACCCATCTCTTATGTTTAGCAACTACTCTATCCTAAGTTTCTCTTGCTTGTTTAGTATAAATTGAAGAGCTAATATTTCCATTTGATCAACTAGCTAGTACCAGCTTCCTCAGTAATCTGCATATATATTACAAAGATTTTGTTTGTTTGTTTGTTTCCATTCTAATAGAATTCTACAAAGTGCTATACCGATTTAAAACAACATCCTCATCGATTTTAACATTTCAAATGAATCCTTTTTATTTACCGATAACAGTGCGTGTATGCTGTTCCACTGCTGCATCTTCTTCCTAATATAAGCTTATGGTAATTAGGTGTCTACTAATGTTGGCCAGCACCTTAGCAAAATCATGTATAGACAATTAATTATCTACGGAGGACACGAAGAAAGGAAATTCAACTAACTATACGACAGGGTACGCCCAGGCAATGCCTTGTGTGTTAAAACAATATTGCTTGAAACGTTCATTCCACACCAAGAAAAATATTGATTCAGTGCGCGGGTCATCTAATTATTACTGCAGCAAAATATTAACATAGATTTCATAATGTCCCTCAGTCAGGTTATGCTTATCTTGTAAACATACACCTATATAATAACTTGATAAGAAGCTCCTTTATCATACACCGTAAGCATTTCTGTTGAGTAGAAGAGCATAAATAAAACAGTTGGTAGCATACAGTCATTTAATCAGTGTCTATTTTTCTCTACGAATAAATAAATAAATATAATAATTTGATTGTCTTGGGAACACAGTTGGAAGTTTACCTTCAAAACGACATAACATTTCCGTTACCCAAGTGAACGGGGGGATGCAATGCAACAACACAAAGTAATAATTCAGGGGTACTAGGAAGGTCTGTTTACCTGTAGCCATATATACATACAGCTTGGCTGCCCCTGCCCTACTGTTGGGCATTTTGCGCACTGCGATCCTCGGCCATCATTCGATTGGATCATTCCAGTGGCTAGGCTAGCTACTTCCTCCCCCTTTGCACACACTGTCAGTCCATGCCATGGTTCCCTAATTTCCTCAGATTCATGTTGCATTACTTCATTTTCTGAAGAATCGATCAGCTTATCGCCTCCCAGTTGCTGCTGCACACTTTTTCCTCAACTTTGCATCGCATCACTTCATTTTCAGAAGAATCACCTTCTTTTCTTTGGTGGCTTCTGGCGGCACAAGGTGATGGGTGATGAGTCCCTTGGCGTTGCGTGTGAGTATGACATGCTGACGACTGAAGAGAGAGGAGTAGGAGGATCCTGGTGAACCAAAGCTTGGAGTTGTCGTTTTTTGAGCGAGTATTTTCTAGTCAAGTAGTCATGATGTCCTATTTGAGCGTGTGTTATTTTGCTATGAATCGAATATGTGCTCGCTCAAGCTGCAACATTTGTGTGGATCGCAAACCATGATCTTGAATAGGCATGACTTGAATACGTACGTGATTGATTGCTCTTTAGCTAGGTGAGGTGATGATTTTAGTTTGACACTTTTAAGGAAGTTTAGCTTTCAAGAATCATTTCATTCTTGTTATTATTGTGCTGCTGTTGCTTATTTTTTTCTTTTTCTAGAAAAGAGAAGAGAAGAAATACTCTTATGAATGCAATGCAACGCAACAGGTGATTATTATTGGCTAGTTTATTAGTGTCTGCTAGTACAAGTGCTGCTGCTGCTGCTGCTGCTGCTAGTTAAGATGGATGGGCAGCACATGATCAGGCTCATAGTAGCCGGGAACGCGGGTCGATGCCGCGTCCCGTGTACCGGGTTCATCGACCCCAATCGAGGGTCGGGATCGGATGCGGGTCGATAGGATTCGATGGCCGATACGCGTTCCCATGAAGAGCAGACGTTGCAGGTATAAGGAATCGAGAAAACACACCGTGGCCGTAATTGTAGGCGAGATAATTTAGGAATAGAAGGCCAGAAAGGACGTAAAATAACAGCGGTCCTCTAATACCGGATGGACTTCCTTAATTTGCTCTTGCCTTGCATGATATTTACTCTTTCCTTAATCTGTTTTTGGTTTCCATATACGATACTACTTAAGGATCAGACTGATCGATCCGGGGTCACCGTCCCTAATTTAACGGGATCGCGTTCCCGCCGTCGAACGGCCGTTCCAGAGATGTATACCCCAATCGATCCCTAGTTTTTGCAACCGGCGATCCTCGACCCTCGTTCCCGTACCTCGACCCGCTCGAACCGGGAACTTGGCAACTATGATCAGGCTCAGCTACCTGCCTATGTAGCCGTCCTCCATCCACATATATAATGTTGTGTCTAGGCTATAACCTATAACAAGATTTCACAGGCCAAATAAAATAAAACAAAATGGCAAGAGGCTGACAAAACAAACATCATCCAGAAGGTTTCCGACGCAGAAATTCCTTCATTTCTTCTTGTATCAACATCCCTACCTCCCTTTTTAGGCCTTGTTTGGTTAAGCCTCTCCTCTCCTCTCCTCTCTTCTCTTGGAAGGAGATTTTGACTTGTAGTGGATTTAAATCCTACCCAATCAAATCAAATCACTTGCAACCGAACAAGCCCTTAAGTGGTTACTTGCTTGATTAGTTAGTCAGTCTTGGGCTTCATACATGCATGCAAGTCTGATTGGATGAATCAACAACACTCAACATTTCCATACATACACCACCAATTAATTAATGCAGGTCCATCAACAACTGGAAACAAGACAACAAGTTATATATATATATATATCCTTGCTAGTTTGCAGCCCAAAATGCGATATCACTTGTAGCTCCATCTTATGCCACCGCTCATCTCAGTTGCAATCTCCTCCTTAGTTTCAACTGCCCCACACACCAAAAACTCCATTTCAGCATCACCCACAAACAGAAAGGAACAAGATAATAGTAATTAATAATAATACTACTCTACTCTCTGTGATGCCATACCACTGACTCAACCTCAAACACTGACGCACATAAAGCTTATATTAATCCAACAGCTAAGATTTTCATGTGATCCACTGGTACTAGTTTCCTTGGTAATCTGCCGTAAATCTGAACCCAGAGTTTGCATTTCAGTCTAGGTGACCACCGTGTAGGTGAGTTTATGCCTACAAAGTTTTTGTTTTTGGTTTTTTGTTTCCATTCTAATAGATTTCTACAAGTGCTATACCGATTTAAAAGAACATCCGCATCGATTTTAACATTTCAAATTATATAAATCCTTTTTTTCTTTTCCTACAGATAACAGTGTGTGTATGCAGTTCCACTGTAACATTACAAAATAAGTACTGATCAGAGTCAATTATTGGATTTTGTATCAACTAATATATACAAGGAAAAAATGTTTATGTTTGTTACAAGCGGTACAAGTAGATACCTAATTGGCTGCTTATACTGCTGCATCTTCTTCCTAAGGTTATGCTAATTAGGTATCAACTAATGTTGGCCAACACCGGCAGATTCTGACTAGAGATTGTTGATGATGTTTTGAATTGTGTAGGCTAAATTTATCTTTTCATAATTGTGTAGAACAAGTTTAGTCCACAAATAACAATAAATCATATTCTGTGATGTTTGGCTATAGGTTTTGATGTTGGACATGCAACTGTGATCGCTTGAGTTATTGCCAATTGCAGTTAAGGTTTTCTACTTATGATGTACGGTGGGAATGATTTGACTTGTTTCTAATGACCAAACTTGTATATATGGATAAGAAGCAATGAGTATGAAAATTGGAATGGTTACTTTTTTTGGTGGATCCTCTGCTATCTTTTATTCTGTCTTTCATTATTCACGTGCAGTTTAATTACTAGTATCATTCAATATAACAATACATATTATCTTTCTAAAGAATTCCTGAAGCAACTCTTCACAATATCAGTTTAACACGGACAGAAAACTTCATCAGCTTCTTTGGCTGTCCATGTTTCCTTTTCCTCAACCTCCTTTTTCTGAACAAGGATCAACTTCTTTCAGTTGCTCAACACAAGGTGCAGCAAGATGTGTATCTTCCTTGCTGTTCCTCAACATGTTCCCAGCTATGCTGCATGGTTCCTTTTTTTTTTTTTTTGAGAGATGCTGCATGGTTCCTTGTGGACAGAGAGAAGGCCCTATGCTTCTCCCGTGGCGCCCTTTCAGATTGAGCCTGGTGAGTGAGCATCTCAGAGACGGATCTCTTGCGGCTTCCCAAAGCAGCAAAGCTCCTGCTTGCTGAATCATGTTGAGAGTGAATGGCCGAGGAATGCCTGCAGTTACAGCCGTGATGGGCATGGAGTTGGAGTTGGAGGTGCCAGGCGCCGGTACGTGACCCCACGGAAAGCATCCCGGACCCGGACGGCCATGGAGTCGGTGAGGTGGTTCACCTGCGCAAGCAAGCAAGGAAGGCCACGCCAAATTCTTGTTATTCTTGGATCATTAGGCCACGCCACATAACAAGAGGAGAAGGGTGATAAAGATTGGGGGATTTTATTTTAATTTGGAGGACCTTGATTGATGGCTTGGACGGCGATCGATGTGGCCCATGTGGGGGAAAGCTGCCGCGTGCTCATCGCTCACTCTTCCTGTAATTAATTAATTAATGTAAATGTTGCTGTATGTAAATAAAACGGTAATGATAACTCCCCGAACGTTCGGGATTTAAGCATGACAACCCCAACATTTTAGATGACAACTTTAGTTTACGTGAGATTAGGGAAACATGACAATTTTCTGACAAAAAAAGAAAAAAGGATAAAGTTGCCATCCCCTATCAACTAAAGTTGCCATGAAAAATCGTTCGGGGCGAATTGCTAAAAATCCAAACGTTCGGGAGATAACGGCGTCCAAATAAAAAGAGAAGCAAACCCCCCTCCCTCAAAAAAGGAAGGAAATTGAAAATAAAGATAGGGTTTTGTCATCTGTTCTTGATCTGATCTTGATTCTGATCTGAGGCAACAAGGAAGCGAATGAATTGAACAAGGAGGATCGATTCATTCATCCATCTTGAAGAAGAAGAAGAAGAAGAAGAAGAAGAAGAAGAATCAAAAGAACGCACGCTTGAGGTCGGCGACGGTGGTGGCGGAGGCGGGGAATGAGACGGCGAGACGGGTGCCCAGGCTCGTCTCCAGGAACACCGTCGCGACATCCATCCGGTCCCCTCGTTGCCGGAGCCGGAGGAGGCAGAGCGGCGTCGTCCCGAAATGGAAAGCTCTCTGCTTCAGGAGGAGGAGGAGGAGGAGGCCTCTCTGCTCTGCTCCTCGCCGGTCCGGTCACGAGACTCTTGTTGACTCACACGACACTTGCCTGGGCTTGCTTCGGCTGGGCTGGGCTGGGCTGGGCTTGGCTCACGCTTTCCATGCCAAAACACGACGTTACACATCCTCTTCAAGCTTCCTAAATAAAAAAGAGAGCATGGTTGTGAGGAGTCCCAGAGTTTTTTTTTTGAAACATATATATAGGCGACTAGGGTTTTCCTACCCCGCCGGTGACCATTCGTGTTGAATGTTTTCTACCAGTGATCACGACCTGCTCATGCCCCCTTCGTTTGCTCAGGCCGATAACGCGGATGGCTGGCTCATCTACCCAGCCAGAGCATGGGCAACGAGGGCGGATCGTACCGGTAGGTTTCTCATTCTATTATGTTAGTCTTGACGGTATGGCATCTTCTGGATCAGGTCCGAGGGATGTGGCACGGGGTAAGGACATGTATGATAGACACGGATCCCGAATTGACAATGCGACATATGAACTTTCAGGAAGGAGAACTTGATGATGTCTTTGTCGACAAAGAACAAATAGGCAAGCTAGCTAAAGCGACATGATGGCTGACAATGACAAAGGTCAATGCGACCAAAACTGAAAGCGCAGGTTTACTCCGGGGGGAGGGAGGGGTGAATGGGAGTTTTTTTTTTTGAAAATTCGTCAAGCTCTGATGAATTTAACGAAAATTAGAGTGAATAAATAGAAACGCGAGGGGAACTAAATCATCACAAAACCAGAAAGCATGCATACGTGATACATATGGATGAAGAACATGTAATCATACACGCATACAATCATGAGGAAGATGAACTGAGCAAATAAAAAACAACATGATGAAATTCTTTAGTTCAAATTCTCCAGAAGGTAGATCACAAATACTTCAGCAGCGGAATAACAGAAAGCAAAGGGTTGAGGAATTTAAAATCAGGTAAGCTTGGTGAAGACCCAGCAATTTGGTAGACCAGTTTCTGTTGTTGTATCAACTGTACGTCTGGTTGAGGCGGCTAAGTTTTACTACCTCAAGAGGACACATAGTCCCACTGTATTCCTCTTGAGTTAAGGTCACTTATACCTAGCCAAATCACTCCTGGTAGGTCTTCAAGGTAGACTTCCAAAACCTTCACAGACTTATTCACCAGCACGGCACAATTACTCTTGGGTGCTCAGAACTTGACGCCTAACCATCTGGAAGAATGACAATGTTCAAAGATAACATGTGTCGGATCACACGTATCAACTTCTTCAGTGATGCTCAGTCACTATGGCTCTGGTTGGGTTTTTCCTCACTTGGGTTCTCACAAAGTCGTCAGCGGAAGGGTTGCTCTCAACTCACAAGTGTCAAATTCTCTCTAGAGCAACCAACCAACTATTGGTTGTGTGTGTATGTGGGGTGGGGGCTATTTATAGCCAGGGCAACCCGACATGAAATGTCATTAATGCCCCTTCGGACATGACCGTTGTCAGGATAAAGATCCACTCGACAGCTGGCACACGGTGATACATCTCCAACGCATCTATAATTTCTGATTGTTCCTGTTGACACCAGATTTTGGCACGGTCAAGAACTTATCCAAGACAACCTCAAATGGAAAACTTTCTGCACAAATTGTCTTCGTCTCATCGAAACGGTCGATTTTGATATAAAAATCATCTCAATCCGAGTTCATATGCAAAAGTTAGAGGCAACACTTTGCGGACCTGTCATGAGTGACAAAGTGACGCGAGGGACCAGACACCCACCTAGGTGATGTCTGATGGGCCGCATGAGTTATTCGGCTTTTGCCGGCTGAATGAAGCTTGCCGGCCGAGTAAAAATCTTGCCGGCAAAATGAAAAGCTTGCCAGCATGGAAAGCTTGTCGGCGCGAAAAACTTGCCGGCGTGGAAGCTTGCCGGGTGGAAACCTTGCCAGTGCGAAAGCTTGTCGGGGTGGAAACCTTGCCGGTGTGAAAGCTTGCCAGGGTGGAAAGCTTGCCGGGGTGGAAACCTTGTCGGCATGGAAAGCTCGCCGGAAAAAGCTTGCCAGAAAAGTGGAAGCTGTCAAAGTCAATCGGACCAGAAGTTGGAGATGGCTCGAAATGTTATTCATATGACCTCGGATGGAAAAGTGTTCTACACGGAAGTTGTGCGTATCGTCAAAATGGTCAACTTTGCTTTTAGATTCATCATCGTCGGAGATAGTATACGGCCTGCCAAGTTGTTACAAGACTCGAACAGTTCAGAAACACTGCATAATTGAATCCGACCCACATTTAAAGATGGGCCCTGAAAGTCATAAAGACGGCCTTAAAAGGAGAAGTGATACACGTTGTATTATGTAGATCATCAAGGCAGACAAGTTTGATGTTGAACTCGACTCCATCCGAGTTAATATGCGATTTCTACGGCCCGCGCAAGAAGCAGGACAGAAGTATGGGACAGATTTGGGCTGAATCCAAGTTGGACTAAAACTAGAACTGTAGGACGTGAATTGGTGTAATTTTCTTGTAAGGAAAGCCTAGATAAATCCTTTACTTGTACGGGAAGTCCAGCCGCCTCTTATATATGTTAGGGGTGACGGCCGATTAAAAACAACACACAATCGAACAAATCATCTACCACTTTTTACCTTTACTTTTATCTCTCTCCCTTGTTCTTCTTCTTCTCGTTCTTCGTTCGTTCTTCGTGAAGGAGGGAAGCGATCCACGAGGCTATAGGGGCGATTAGGTCAACCTAGGGCATCCCATATCCATCACGCGCCCTGACGGGGTCCCTCCCGGACGTGTGGGTTTCGGGTCATCAAAAGCGCCCGCCGGATTGCTTGCGTACCGCGCTTCCAGACGGGTCTCCTTCGACGTGAGCTGCGGTGTATCACCCCCGGCGTCGAGGGTACACGGTGACGTGTTCGTGTGCGAACACACTTTTTGGCGACTCCGCTAGGGACGAAGCTTTGAACGGTCTCCGGCCCGTTCTTGCTACGAAGAGATCGTCATCAAATTGCTGCAATCCACAAAGGTAATATGAATACCCAATTCTCCTTTGTAGATGCAAATAACCCATATGTTGTTGCTAGATAGCCTAATGAGCATAATGTATCGGCTAACCCTAGTTTTATCAATCATGCATTTAATTATGTGCAAGAGCCGGTGCAAAAAAATCTCCATGCTTCTACCTCATATAATTTTAGCAACATACAACATATGTATTCCAACTCCCATGCATCGGAAACCCCACAAATCCATATGCCGATGAACAATATGATGAGTTTGGTTAATAAATTTGAAACACCTCATGTTAGAATTTCCAATGCCAAGCAAGAAAGTGTTTCACCCTTTTATTCATCAGTAACTAATTTGAAATATACTAGTTCAATCATGCCGATGGATGGGAGAATTGGCCATGCTACTGCTAGCTATTCGGCCAGTTACTCATATGCTACACATCATTTTAGTAATTTTTTGGCACCATATAAAACTATAGATGCTCATAATTCGGCTTCGCACCTTCATGGTCATAGCCGAATAAGTGAAAATTTTGCAGGAGTGCACATGCCATCATCTAATATTGTAGCATATAATGCATCCTCTACACAATTGCATAATTTTGGCAAAACATCGTCGCCTAAAGAGTCTAAGAGTATTATGGAGCAATATCTTATAGAATGGGAAGTGACTGCATTAAAAAGGGATATAGTCCGAAATAACAAGATTAGTGCTCTTTGCCTTGAAAAACATGATAGGGGGCTAGTTCCTGATTATAACGCAATAAGAGCTAGAGTTTTGCAAGAAGATGAATCTTTGCCAATTGATAGAATTGGCGAGCAAAAATATGGTTCTACAACTGTTGGGGATATAGCTATTCACTATATACCGGCCCAAGCCTGGCGGTTTATAGATCTAGCTATACGTTAATACAGAGCCTGCGAGGACAAGAGGATGATGATTCATGGTGAAGCCCTGAAGCCCGGAGCCGGTTTACGGCCCAAGTATGTAAACCGCCATAGTCAGATAACTTGTATTGTAAGATAGGAAGGAGCAGAGATCCGGCTGGACACGATGATGATCCGGCCTGGACTCTGTAGATCGCCGGGTGCCTGCCTGTGTATATAAAGGCTTAACCCGGCGACGGTTTAAGGAGGAGAAACAATCAACACCTCGAGAGCCAGGTAAAGCGAATCCGCTCCCTGGTCATCGAAACCCTATCAATACCAACCCAACTGGACGTAGGCTTTTACCTTCTCTGAAGGGGCTGAACCACTATAAACCGCCCGAGTCCTTCGTCCGCTTTAACCCCTTCAAGCTAACTCCGTTGCGATGGCTCTACGCTTAAGTCCTTCCATGAGGACATCTGCCGTGACATCACCACGACAGTTGGCGCCCACCGTGGGGCCTGCGCACGGCGGTTTCGAGTTCTTGAAGGGAAGCTTCGAAGGGATCAAGGGCTACGCCGTGGGCCGGATGACCAAGAGTCATCGCGGCAAGCTCTACATCGACGATGCAGGCTGGGGCCCCGAGGCCGGTTCTATCGAATACGGGTACCGGGTCCCCTTCGGCGGAATTCACGTTTTCATCGGCAAGATCGAAGAGCCGGGCCTTGAACCGGACATCAGCACCGACCGTGTCGAGACAACACAGATCAAGAGGCCTACGCAGATCCAATCTGGTAGGAGGCGCGCGTTCGTGGGAGTTATCCACGGGACAGATTCGGAGGTCAACCCGGCGTCTGACGGAGAGGGGGCCGCTTACTCTGAAAGCGGTTCAGCCACTGGGGAGACGGAATCAATGTATGAGTTAGAGGACGGTTTAATCAGCGGCGCTTCAGAGGGCGATAGCAGTATAGATTCGTATGAACCGCCAAGCAGGGTCGCGATCTTCATGGCGGGCACGCAGCCGGTCCACAGTTCTTCTACGGCGGCGGCGATGGTCTCCGGATCAGCAGCAGCAGGGGCAGGGGGCTCGGAGCAGTCGCCAGCCCAGGTCTTGTCTAACCTGTTTGACGCTTTATCAGAACTATTAACTGCAGAGGTGAATCCAGCCAACCAAGCTCAGCATGACGCGGAGGTCGCAAACGTACGAGGGCGGATCACGGAGGCCAAAGCGAATTTAGCTGCCGAGGAGGTCAGGATGGCTGAAGAGTGCGCCGTTTTAGAGGCGGAGGCCCAGCGAGTTCAGGCCGAGTCATATAGGCTGAGGCTCGATTAGGATGCTTCGAATGAAGTGAGGAGGTACCGAACTCGGCTGCCGCCGGGTTTGAACGGAAGGAGGCTCTTTGACTCACCAGGAGCTGGGACCAGTAACCCGCCGGCTGTAAACCGGGCCGGAGCGCCCGGGGATGGAACGCCGGTTCAGCCACGCATAACAGACACGACGCCGCGGCGCGCACCAACACCTTCAGGGCATTACTCAAATCCTTTTGATAACATGATTGCCGTGGCGTCACGATTAGCAGCTATACCGATCGAAGGGGAGTCACCAGCTGCGGTCGAGACTCGAAGGGCCAGGGATCTTCTTCAAACAGCGCTGGCGCAGCAGAAAGAGTATTCTCGGAGTCATGACAGAATCCATACAACCCCCGCCCTAGTCCTAGTTATAGCAGACATTATGAGGAGCCAGCGGTGTCCAACAGCGGACGGAACCGTAATCCGCCCAACGGAAACAATCTGGCGAACATGGGGGCTCGTGCATGATACGTCTCCAACGTATCTATAATTTTTGATGCTGCCATGCTATTATATTATCAACTTGGGATGTTTTATATACAATATTATACTATTTTATATCATTTTTGGGACTAACTTATTAACTCAGTGCCCAGTGCCAGTTTCTGTTTTTGACCTTTTACAGATAAGAATATTAAACGGAGTCCAAACGGAATAAAACCTTCGGAATGATTTTTTCCATAACAGAAGGCATCTAGAAGACTTGAGAATCACGGAAGGCAACCACCAGGGAGATCACAAGCCCCCCAGGCGCGCCCTAGGGGGGGGGGGGCGCCTGGCAGGCTTGTGCCCCCCTGGCCTCCGTTGCCTTATCTCTTCCGCCTATAAATTCCTATAAATCCTAAAACCATCAGGGAGAGCCACGAAAATACTTCTCCGCCGCCGCAAGCTTCTGTTTCCGCGAGATCCCATCTGGGGGCCTTTTCCAGCGTTCTGCCGGAGGGGGAATCAACCACGGAGGGCCTCTACATCAACCCCGATGCCTCTCCGATGAGTTGTGAGTAGTTTACGACAGACCTTCGGGTCCATAGCTAGTAGCTAGATGGCTTCTTCTCTCTCTTTGATCTTCAATACAAAGTTCTCCATGATCTTCATGGAGATCTATTCGATGTAATCTTCTTTTGCGGTGTGTTTGTCGAGATCCGATGAATTATGGATTTATGATCAGATTATCTATGAATATTATTTGAGTCTTCTCTGAACTCTTTTAAGCATGGTTCTAGAGAGCGGCCGACGCTTCACCTTTGGAAAGACTGTCATATCATGAGGGCTTATAAGAATTCCAATGCGTTTCAAGACGGCCACGGCCCAGGTGGCGGTTCAGGATCCGGTTTTCAGGGGCCGGGTTATGGTAACAACAATTCTAATTCCGGTTTTCAGGGCAATCAGTCTAATCAGCAGCAATCCGGCCAAGGAGGCCAGCAGCAGCAGTCAGGTTACCAGAGCAATCCAAAGCAGTTAAATAGCGGGCAATATCATGTCCTTACAACTATCTTGTGTAAACGAGACCAGAAGCTCCGAAAGAGATCTGTCAATGCAGTTGAACCGGCGATTCCCCAGTATCTGCGTTGGTCGGAGCAACCCATCATGTGGAGCAGAGAGGATCATCCGCCCAGGGTTGATAATCCGGGGCATCTGGCTTTGGTGGTAGCACCACAGGTTGGAGGATATAAGTTCACTAAGGTGCTTATGGATGGAGGAAGCAGCATCAACATCCTTTATTATGACATGTTTTGTCGCATGGGATTGGAAGATAGTAGTCTCAAAACGTCGCATACGGTTTTCCATGGGGTGATACCTGGTAAGTCGGCCTACTCGGTAGGTAAGATCTCTTTAGAAGTGGCTTTTGGTGACGAGCATGATTCCAGAACGGAGACGCTGACCTTTGAGGTGGTCAAGATCAAGAGTCCTTATCATGCTCTGTTCGAACGACCGACTTACGTCAAGTTCATGGCGAGGCCTTGTTATATATATTTGAAGCTCAAGATGCCGGGTTACAAGGGAACCATCACGGTGCATGGAGACCGGAAGATAGCCATGGAGTGCGAGGAAGGAGATGCTGCATATGCTGAGTCTGCTTGCGCGACAGAAGAATTAAAATTTTACAAAGACAATGTCGATTCGGCTGATATGACCCCTCTCAAGAAGCCGACGACGGAGGATGATCCGGCTATGAAGTTTAAATCGGCTGATGACACAAAAATGATTGACTTCGTACCGGGCGAGTCATCCAAGCAGTTCTGCATTAGTGCTAACTTGGATCCGAAATAGGAAAGCGCGCTCATCGAGTTCATCCGTGAGAACCGGGACATCTTTGCATGGAAACCCTCTGACATGCCAGGTGTACCGAGAGAACTCGCTGAGCATGTTCTGAAAGTTGATCCCAAATATAAACCGGTGAAGCAGTATCTTCGCCGCTTTAATGAAGAGAGGCGTAAAGCCATAGGAGAGGAAGTAGCTCGGCTCCTTGCAGCTGGATTTGTTGTGGAAGTTTTTCATCCGGAGTGGTTAGCTAACCCGGTGCTTGTGCTGAAGAAGAACGGCACTTGGCGCATGTGTGTGGACTACACCGATTTAAACAAGGCTTGCCCAGCCGACCCGTTTGCCCTCCCGCGTATTGATCAGATCATTGATGCTACGGCGGGTTGTGCGCGTTTAAGTTTTCTGGATGCTTACTCAGGTTATCATCAGATCAAGATGGCAGTTAAGGACCAGGAGAAGACAAGCTTCATAACCCCCTTTGGAGCCTTCTGCTATGTGTCAATGCCGTTTGGACTCAAGTGTGCCCAGGCAACTTATCAGCGAACGATGCAGAATTGTCTCCACACTCAGATAGGCCGCAATGTTCATGCCTATGTGGATGACGTGGTGGTGAAAACCAGGAAGGAGGAGATTGATGACCTGAAAGAAACGTTTGACAACCTAAGGGTTTATAAGATGATGCTTAATCCGGAAAAATGTGTCTTCCGTGTACCGGCAGGTAAGCTTTTGGGTTTTCTTGTATCTAACAGGGGTATTGAGGCTAACCCGGAGAAGATCAAGGTTGTCACATCCCTAGCTAACCGAAGTGCATCAATGACGTCCAAAGAATCGCCGGGCGGATTACCGCTCTGAGCTGGTTTATCAGTCGCCTAGGGGAGAAGGCCATACCATTGTATCAGATGATGAAAAAGACAGATAGCTTTGTCTGGAGCAAGGCGGCGAACGAGGCGCTAGAGGAACTCAAGAGACAGTTATCTAATCCGCCGGTTTTAGCTGCCCCCATTGAAAGGGAACCACTCTTGTTATACGTGGCTGCCAATGCTCGAGCTGTCAGTGTGGCGATTGTAGCAAAAAGGAAGGAAGAAGAAAAGGAGGATCCGGTCCAACGTCCGGTTTATTATCTCAGTGAGGTACTCATTGAGTCAAAACAGAGATACCCACATTGGCAGAAACTTGTGTATGGGGTCTTTATGGCCAGTCGGAAGCTGAAGCATTATTTCCAAGGTCACCCCATAACAGTTTTTAGTTCGGCTCCTCTTAGAGATATCATCCAAAACAGGGAAGCCACATGGCGAGTGGCTAAGTGGGCCATCTAGCTTGGACCCCATGACGTGAAGTATGTGCCTCGTACAGCAATCAAGTCATAGGCCCTTGTTGATTTCATTAATGACTGGACAAAGATGTAGATGCCAGAGGATAAACCGGACAACACTTATTGGACTATCCATTTTTATGGGTCACGACAATTGGAGGGCTCGGGGGCTGGAGTTGTTTTAACTTCCCCCCGAGGTGATAAATTTTGTTATGTCCTGCAGTTAAACTTCCCTTGTACTAACAATGCAGCTGAATACGAAGCCCTGCTCCACGATCTCCGGATGGCTAAGGAGATGAACTTAAGCCGGGTTAGGTGCTATGGCGATTCAGAATTGGTGGCTCAACAAGTCTCTGGTACTTGGGATTCAAAGGACCCCCTCATGGCGGCTTATCGGCGAGAGGTAGATGTCATTGTAGGTCACTTCAATGGGTATCAAGTGGATCATGTGGATCGAAGGAAGAATGAAGCGGCTGATGCTTTAAGTCGGTTGGGTTCCCAGCGTAAACCGGTGCCACCCAATGTCTTCCTTGATGTCTTACACAAACCGTCGGTGAAGTTACCAACGGAAGAAGACTTGGCGGTTCCAGATCCAGAGGCTCAATTAGTGGCGGCGCTTCATATCACGCCGGATTGGACGGTACCGTACCTGGCGTATATGACCCGGGGCGAGTTACCGGAAGATGAAACTTTGGCCAGACAGATAGTACGGCGGTCTAAAACAATGATGATAGTCAACGGAGAGCTACACCATCGCAGCGTGACAGGTGCTTTTCAGCGTTGTGTTTCCCCAGAAGGCCAAGAGATACTACGAGAAATCCACGAAGGAGACTGTGGACACCACGCCGGTTCAAAATCGCTGGTGGTTAAAGCGTTCCGGCATGGGTTTTATTGGCTGACGGCCCATACTGATGCGGAGGACTTAGTTCGCAGATGTGATGGCTGTCAAAAGTTTGCAAGACGAGCTCACATACCAGCTCAAGAGTTGAGAATGATCCCGATCACTTGGCCGTTTGCAGTCTGGGGGCTCGACAAGGTAGGGCCTTTCAAGCGATCTCAAGATAAGAAGACCCACTTGCTCGTGGCGGTTGATAAATTCACCAAGTGGGTGGAAGCAGAACCGGTCAGTAAGTGTGATGCGGCTACGGCGGTTCAATTTATCAAGAAGGTAATCTTCCGGTTTGGGTTCCCACACAACATTATCACAGATAACGGAACCAACCTATCCAAGGGGGCTATGAAGGAGTTCTGTGAACGAGAGCACATACGCCTTGATGTATCATCAGTTGCACACCCCTAGTCCAACGGTCAAGCGGAGAGGGCCAATCAAGAGATCCTTAGGGGTATCAAGCCACGACTCATGGTTCCCTTGGAGCGGACGCCAGGCTGTTGGGTCGAGGAGTTACCCTCCGTGTTATGGAGTATCAATACAACCCCCAACCGGTCGACGGGTTGCACGCCATTTTTTATGGTCTATGGAGCGGAAGCAGTCCTGCCTAGCGACATCCGTCATGACTCGCCCCGAGTCACAGCTTATGTGGAGGCTAACAATGAGAAGTCCCGACAGGAAGCACTTGACTTGTTTTGATGAAGAACGTGACATTGCAGCAGCTCGATCGGCGATTTATCAGCAGGACCTGCGTCGTTATCACAACCGCCGGGTTAAAACCAGAACCTTCCAGGAAGGTGATTTGGTGCTCCGGCTCATACAGGATCAGACTGACATGCACAAGCTATCCCCACCTTGGGAAGGACCCTTTGTGGTCAGCAAGAATCTCAACAACGGATCTTACTATCTCATCGACATCCGAGAAAACAAGGACTCGCGTAAGTCGGAGGAGGAGACCCATCGGCCATGGAACATCGCTCATCTGCGGCCCTACTATGCTTAGGTTGCTAGTCTTACAATGTACATGTCTATGATACTGTAAATATTACCAGTTATCAATACAATAAACCGGCATCCCCGAAGAAGCGGGGCCTCTGTCGTTATTTTCTCCACAAGAATCAATTCATATTGAACCGGAGGCCTCCAGTTTATTGCTGAAGGAAACTATCACCAAAGAGAGTTTGTTGTTTCAAAACGCAACTCAAACATAGGTGTTACTGCTTGGGGGCTTCTGTGTTCTATAAAAGAGCTAGAAATGCTACAACTCAAGTTCAGGGCTTAAAAGCCAGGCTTGGAAGCCTGGTGTAATCACCAAATCACCAGAGTGATTCTGCCTGTAAACCGAAGGTAACTCCCTCAGGTAATCCTGGATGGCCCTCGAACTCTTAACAGTTACTCTCTTCACCAGAGACCCTGAACTCGTTAAGGTTAAAACGATGGATGTCATGTGAGAACACAGTCTTACAGAAAGCTAGATGATACTCATGCTACACAGCCGCCTTCTTTGAAACTTGGTTAAACCGGCCTGTTTGGCGAGATGTTCTTCGACCTCACGTACTCTTAACAGTTACTCTCTTAAATAGAGACCCTGAACTTGTTAAGGTTAAAACAGCGATTGGGTCATGTAAGAACCGGCCTAACAGAAGCACGGATACTCCAGTGGCTATCATGCTAGTTTCTTGGAAGTTTGAATTTTTAGGGCTTGGCGGCCCATGAAAGCCTCGACTTTTTTCTATTTGATTCTGTTGGATTTTGTCTATTTGACAGTTTATTTGATGATTTCATTTTCGAAGGGCAAAACGTACCGGTGTCTCTTGACCCGGCCTGGCATTGGCTCAAGGCCACCAGTACAAAGAAAGATTGAGGTCCGGAGTTTCTATAACCCGACCTAATACCCCGGTAAACCGGAGGTCCATGATACATCCTTTTTTGGGTCTTCACCCTTAAAGCGCTGTTAAACACGGCATATTCAAAGCAAACAGAGTAAATACTCGCAGGTATGACATCTTTAGGGATTACATGCTCCCCCTTATCAAGTTTATATTAATGATACTTGAGTATAATCAGTCCAGCGGTAAACTGCTAGGACTTTCCTTTTCTTCCTGTGTTGAATGTATGCAGGGGTAAAGTGAGTTGCATTATGAAAATATGATCAAACTTCAGCCAAAGTAGTAAGAGCTGGCATAATGATATCACAAGGTGCAGGAGTATTGACTAGCCTATTACAAGGCACAACATGCCTGAATGGATAATTATTTTTCAAGTACATCCTGACGAAAGTAATTTAAACCGCCAAGTCCGGTTTAATCACGGTTGATGAGTTGAAGCTTCTGGAATGTCTGCTGCTTCTTTCGCTTCTTCCCTACCCAGCTGTTGGAAGTTGTCAGTTGACCAATCGATGCCATGTAAGGCGCGGAAGACGGCTTCATCATCAATAAGACTGGATGAATCAACTTCAGGAGCGAAGGTGTGCTTACGGGCTGGCGGTTCAAGCGAGGGAGCTTCATAAACAGTGGCTTTGACCTTCTTGTTGTCGGCGTCATAGGCAGCTTGGAAGTGGGAGAGATCGGTGTCTTCTGCTAGTTGACTCGCCATAGGACGTAATTCTCTTGTCAAAGCGGCGAGGTCATCAGTGCCAAATTCAGAACCGTCTTCTTTGAGGCTAGGAAAGCCTTTGGCTAAATCTGCCGGATCAAGGTCAGGGACCCAGGCTTTGGCTCTGATCAGGACGATTAAAGCGCCGGACCTGGCAGCCGCCTTCTTTAGGTCTGCCAGCCGACTGGGCATCACCGCCAACCTATCAAGCGTCTCTTTGATTAGAGTAGGAGGCGGTTTATTGTAAGCCGCAGCGCATACGACCCGTTGAGCACCGGAGTACAGTTGCTCTAACAGGGTGTAAGTGGCCTTCAGCTTCATCTTCATATCCGTTCCCAAGTGACTTATCCGAGTTCCTATATCATCAAGAATATATATAAACCGGCGAACCATTACATATGAAGCTTGCTCTAAGCAAACATTTAAGAATGCTTACCAAAGACAGCCGCGGTCATGGCGTTGATCTGGCACTTTAACCCGGATAGTTCCTCAACCACCGGTTTAAGGGCTGCTTCAGCATCCTCTGCCCGCTTCATCAAGACTTGCTTTTCAGCGTCCCATTCGGATTTATCCTTTTTCAAGGTATCTGTCAAGGTTTCAATGGAGGCGAGGGCGGTTTTCAAATCGTTGTTCGCCTTGGTAGTCTCTCCACGTTGAGTCTTGACGTTTTCTTGAAGATTGGCAATTTGAGCTTCTTGACGAGCAATTTCAGCCTGCACAAGTAAGGAGAGTCACAGGGTGAAACATAATTTCTTTGAAGTCCCAAATCCATAGCATAATGCTATAGACTCGGCACTTGGGGGCTAATGCGGAATCACTTTAATACAATTATCATTCAAAGTCCCAACAGTAATACAAGTATTATTATTGGCACTTGGGGGCTAATGCGGCTATGCTCTACATACCAAGGTCAGGAAAAGTCCCGGTTCATGCTGAAATGATAAACCGGCCCTTGGGGGCTACAGGTGTAAGAAAGAAAGTGGGGAATGACAATGATACCTCATATCGTTCCTTCATCATGTTGACCAGGCGGGCCTCATAGTCTCGGCTAGTGTGCAGCCAGTTTAAATACCCTGAATAAAGGTTCTGAGGGCCCACATTGGCCAAGTTTTCCAGTTCGATTTTCAGTTGATTGCTTTCAAAACCGGATGTGTTATCTTTGCTAGTATGTCGGGCAAGCACGGTTGGCTAGCTGGGAGCTTTGAAGCCTGTTCCAGTAATGATAACATCATCACCTGGAGTAGACGTTTGTGGCGGATCAGCAATTGGGACATTTTCTTGCTCCATGTTTTGGTCAGCTGGAGGGGAGTCATCAGGAGCAGATTCTTCGGTTGCAGCTGCCGGTTCAGGGGTTTTCTTCGGATCAGGGATGTTAGGATCGACAGCATGTTCTTGAATTTTGGCCTTCTTGCTCGCCTTAGCTTTGGCCCTGATAAGAAGGAAATAACTCGTCAGTAGGAGGGAGCTGTTAAATTCAAAGGTTAATATGGAAAGTTGGGTCTACAAGTTGAGAAACTTACCCAGGGACAGTTTTCAAGACTGGCAGTTGTGTCCCGGTTGATTCACCAGAGGACGAATGAGTTGTACCCTGATAGTTAGAATCAGACGGATTAAGAGGTTGACGGTAAGAACCGGCCAATGGATAACATATGTCAGAAACGTGAGGAACCTCTTGACGACGCTTGCGAGTTGGTGCATCAGGTAAACCGGTGGAGGTCACCATTTGACCACTATGCCGGGTCACACGCCGAGCTTCATGCTGCTGTTTCTTCAAAAGAAATTTCGGATCAAAGTGAGCTAGGGCGTGGAAAAATTTCACTTTCCGGACAGTTCAACGGATTTTAGGGATGGACTGTGGTTTTGAACCGGCAGGAAGAATTGTTACCTCTGTGTCACCAGCCTCGCTAGCTTCCGCATCATCCTGATAAATGATATTGTTACTAAGATGCATGAAAAGGAAAAACAAAGGGATTAGCTTTTACCTCTGCGTCGTCGTCGATGTCATCCGGGTTTGTCTCGGCAGTTTCAGCGGCAGTTTTTCTCTTCGCGGGTTTTTTCACAACCTTCGTCTTGCGGGTTGCCTTTGGAGCCTTGTCTTGCAATTTCCTTTTCCAGAAAGGATTGTTGCCCTATTATAATAAACCGACGATGCATAAGCCGGATCAAATAAGCATAAGGAGATTGCTGCGAGCATAAGAGGTACTTACAGGAGGAGGCCGATTCAAGGTACAGAAAGGGTTGAGTCCAACCGTGGCACATTTTTCGGTCGGTTCATCCAAGATCTTTTTCACACTTTCAGTGATTTCAACATCTGTCAGAGAGAGAGAGAGAGTTGTGTGGCGCAAGGGATCTGTGACGCTCCCGGTATATTCACACATTAAACCGGAGCGGCGGCTTAGCGGAAGGATACGCCAGGCGGTCCAGCAGCGGACCAGATCAATCCCTATTAAACCGTTCGCTAAGAAGGCCCTGAGCTTGGAGTACTGAGGGGCATACTTAGCCCGGTCCTGGGAGCTGAGTTGTTGCGGAACAGGATGTGTATTGCTGAGTCGATGTTTGCGATAACCCGGCAGACGGTTTTCACCTTCTGGAGAGGTGTCTTGGCAATAAAACCAAGTGGCGTTCCAGTCTTTAGGATGACTCTGGTGCTTGGCATGAGGAAATTCGGCGGTCCTGCGCTTTTGAATAGCAACCTGATACGTCTCCAACGTATCTATAATTTTTTATGCTGCCATGCTATTATATTATCAACTTGGGATGTTTTATATACAATATTATACTATTTAATATCATTTTTGGGACTAACTTATTAACTCAGTGCCCAGTGCCAGTTTCTGTTTTTTTCCGTGTTTTTGACCTTTTGCAGATAAGAATATTAAACGGAGTCCAAACGGAATAAAACCTTCGGAATGATTTTTTCCATAACAGAAGGCATCTAGAAGACTTGAGAATCACGGAAGGCAACCACCAGGGAGATCACAAGCCCCCCAGGCGCGCCCTAGGGGGGCGGGGGCGCCTGGCAGGCTTGTGGCCCCCCTGGCCTCCGTTGCCTTATCTCTTCCGCCTATAAATTCCTATAAATCCTAAAACCACCAGGGAGAGGTAACAACACAACATAGCGGAGAGGTTCAAACAACACAACCAACTTTTTTTTTCTCATTTTTATTATTACTAGTAAAATGCCCGTGCGTTGCCACGGGACATGCATATTCTATTAGTTCAATATTAATTGTGTATAACATATATTTGTAGGATCGTCTTTATATTGTTAAAAATCTCTCTCAACCTTACTGAGCACTGCACTACAAACTAAAAATAAATGTTAAAGTTGTCACATAATAAAAGATAAAGCATAAGGCAAGCAAAAACAAATAAGGACTCACAACAGCAAGCGGAAGATAATATATGTAAACAAATCAAGACGCTTGTTCAAATACAAACTTCACACTATTATAGTAGAAACTGCATTTTATATATGTTTAATAGTGTTGAAATAAAAACAAAATGTTACTTCGACTAAATATAATTTATCCCAATTTTCATGAGCAAATCTTGCGCGACTTGTGGAATCTTATCTATACATTCATTGTCCTTGTATGTCAGCAAAATGACTCCGCATGATGGAGGTGACCTGCACAAATGAATCTCTCATAATTAAAAATATATAGAATTATCTAATTTAATTCTACAAAATATAGGTATACATAATTTATAAAAAAAGATAAAATATGATTACTCAAAGTATAAGTGTTAAATATCTCACCTATGATGTAAGGATCTCTCTATATACGATGTTCTTCGTGTACGTACCAATAGGACAATCAGAGCTCTTGTTTTTGCCGTGATTTGAACTCTTCTTTTTGCTATCATCTGAGCTCTTTTTCTTATTACCAGCATCCGGAATGACAAGAATCTTGATGTTCCTTCTAGCTATGGATCTAGATAGCGCAACATACAATTGCCCGTGGGAGAACACCGGCTCGGGCAAGTAAATACCCGCATTCGGTATAGTCTGCCCCTGTGCCTTGTTAATTGTCATGGCGAAGCTGAGCCTAATTGGAAATTGCTTCCTCTTGAACTGAAAAGGGAACATCTCATCATCAGAGGGACAAAGGGGGATCCTTGGCAAGAATATCCTCTTTCCAACATGTTGGCCCAACACAATCTCTGCATCGATGACATTCCTTTGGAATCCTCGAACCACCAGCCTCGTGCCATTGCAAAGTCCGTTTGCAGGGTCAATGTTTCTGAGCAATATAACAGGGCAGTTAATTTTGAGCTTCAACACATGTGGGGGAAGCCCATTAGGGGTCAATGTGTTAAGGAACTCAGATGGGTAGTAGTTATGAGGGTCGTCCACCGCATGATCAAAGCTATGGTACACCATCTCACCTCCCTCAAATCGATTGATCATCTTCAAATTAATCCTATCCACACAATCATTCCGTGTCGACAAGATTGCTCTGGAGGTGATGTAGTTTGGGTCTAACATGTTAGCACCGAGACTGGGAAAAACATTGTCTATTAGTCTATCAAGGTCGGTGTCTTTCCCAGTAGATGGCACACATATCTCGTTTGGAAGGCAAACATCACCATCACCATTGGTCTCCTCCTTACCATCATCGATGCGCAATAGGTATTCTGCAAACAATGGGTCACTATGTGCCCTCATATTGCGTACCAGCTTAAGGTGGCGCATGCAATCCCAAAGGTAAGACCTACGTAGTGATGAAGCAATTATCTGAGCCCTTGACCCCTTACGGACAACAGGGAGGACCTGCCTGAAATCTCCACCGAACACAACCGTCTTTCCACCGAATGGCAGGTCTGGTCGGCCCATTATATCGCGCAAACTGTTGTCCAAAGCCTCCACTGCTTGTCTCTTTGTCATGGAAGCCTCATCCCAAATAATGAGAGAAGCTGAATTTAGGAGCTTGGCAGTCCCGCTCTGTTTCGTGAAGCTACAAAACCCACCATCATCAATGCTCAATGGTATCTTGAACCATGAATGAGCTGTTCTCCCTCCGGGCATTATGGAAGCCGCAACACTGGAAGTAGCTGTCGCTATAGCAATCTTTTTATGCCCGCGTACCGTTGCGAGTAGTGCTCTGTACAAAAATGTCTTTCCGGTGCCTCCAGGTCCATCCACAAAGAACACACCACCCTCATCACCATCAATAGCAGACATAATATCATCATATGCGGCCCTCTGTTCCATATTGAGTGAGTGTGACAGATTTGTGTCCTCGGGGTTGAGCTCGATGGTGGACTCCTCGAAGATCTCCCTTGGCACACCAGTGGCATTGTCATATTCCTCATCGATATTAGGAAGAGGAAATGACTCTATGTCCTTGCCCATTGACTGTAGCATATTCCTAATATCTATTAGAACCATTTGCTCTACTGCCACTTTGGATGGATTGTTGCGGCAATAATCTTCTGACATTGCCTCCAAGTGCTTCTCCCAGAGTCCGCGCACATCGCTTGGCTCGCAAAATACCAATATTGTTGCAAAGAGCCTCCGTAGAGATGATGGCATCTCGTACAATGTAGATTCAGTAAGTGACTCATCCAATGTGTTGTCCCCTTCGATCAATCCTCTTCTCTCTGCAGCTTCACGAAAGGTTGGCAAGATCTCTCCGTTAACGGTCCTTAGGTCATCGTAGGAGGCGGCACCGGTGACATGGTTTAGAAGGACTCGCAGGTAATAGCGTTCCCCCTCAGCTGGATGAGCGGAAACAATTCTTCCAACTTGTCCACCTGTGTATCATGACCTTCTTTTCCAGTATTTATTCTTACCTGTCTGCCAAGTATACCATTCAGGGAAGTCCCTATACAAGATAGAACGGGCCTCCTCTTGTAACTTGTTTGCCTCGAAGTACTCTGTAAGCATTGACTTCTCAGCACCTTCACGGTTAACTACTTGTCGGATATCTTGGCCCTCTTTGAACGACACCATGTGCATGTTTGGAAGATGGAGTTGTAGTTGCATCACAGGTGGTGAGTTCTTACTCAATTCAAAGCCGTATATCCTCCACAAGGCCTCCGGAGGAGTCACCCATCTCGCATCTCTATATTGTTTTATCTCATCTATGTCTCCATTGCTATTTGCCTTGCCAGCCTCGCTCATTGAAATAGACGCCCGATCATGGCCCTTGTATATGTACTTGAATAGGTACTTAACAGCCTTTATGCTTCCACATGCCTCAACATTGATGTGACAATTGAAGTGACGCAGTAGGTGTGGGTTATATGGGACGACCCACATATTATCAAGCCATTCCTTCCGAACCATTACTTTACAACCATCTTCACGTCTTCTGTAAAGAGGGTAGGAGTCCTTGCCCTGTAAGGTAGCGGCATTGAAAGGCCGAGGATAGTGATTCTTGCAAGTAGGACGACCCTTTGTGCATGGGCAATCATGATTCAAAGCACCACAGGGGCCATGCATCATATGCTTCACGACCATCTTGTACAGTTCTGGGTACTTCTTTTTATTTGGCAACTCGGCGGAGATAAGACGATCATACTGCTCGGGGCACATAAGCTTGTATCGCCCCTCCATGATAAGAAGGAAGTGGGCATGGGGAAGACCCCTCTTTTGGAACTCCACCACATAAACATAGGCTCTGACCTTTCCTAAGATGTCCTTCTGAAGCAACTTATTCTTCAGTTCCTCCAACTTTGCCCTAAAAACACGCACAATGAGGTCCGGACGATCCTGAGGTGTTTGACCAGGGTAGAGCTCGCGCTTGATCTCATCCTAGTTTGGGTTTCATGTCATTGTGAGGAATACATCGGGCTTGCCATACTTCCGCACCAAGGCCATAACATCCATGTAGCGACGCCTCTTGTCCCGTGGACCACCGATAAATGACGTACCCAACACTGTACGCTTTCCAATAGCATCCGCTCTACCCTCATATTCATAAAAACAAGCCCAATACATATGTGTGATGGCGTGGAACATGACCAAATTACCTTGCCCAGCGAACGGGTAACCTTCCTCATATTCAGAGTCTTCCTCCAATATGATGCCCCTTTCGTCACCTATCGTTTAATTATTTATGAGCCCATGTTTAAAAATAGGTCGTGGATTGAATCTAATCAAGAAAAATTACCATCATCATTGGCTTGTGAGCTTGTTTGATGCATTTGAACAGACTCGGGCATTGGAGACATAGTTCCTATGAATACAACATGAAAGAATGATCATTAGAATGGTTAACCCCATATATTAGAGCATTAACACAATGAGGATATGAATGTTACCATTGTTAATGGCGACTGATTGTGTTGGCCGTACAGAAACATTGCAGCCTTCCATGGTCATCGATGGGTTTTCATCTGTCGATGTAGCCACATGCTTCTTACTATTTGCATAGAATGTTTCATTTCGGAGACCTAGCAACGCATGCTTTTCTCCAGGTGTTACATGTTTTCTTCGTGATATATTACTAACATCAGTAGTTGGGGTTTCCACACCTGATATTTCCTCTGAAGCAGAAAAAATGGGGGTCCTGTTGACCTCGGGAATAGACCAATCATGTGTGGGTATGGATTCATGAGGAACACATGCATCCACAGGGATCCATGATGCGTTCTCCATGGCCATCGACTCTTGGTTCAAAGTGTTGCGCCTTAACGCGCGAAGAGCCTTCTTTGAACACTTTTGCACAGGAGTCATATTGGCATACCGTGCTCTATCTTTTGAACGCCTAGTTTCAATTTGTTCTAATAAAATGACATGCTAATGGTAAGAAATAATAGTCCATGCATGTACGTGTAAAGACATCATCAATTTGTTTCTTTAAATGTGCAATCCTTACCTGCCAATGATTTCCTTTGTTGATACGCAACATGCTTTCTTGTTAGTAGTTCATTTTTCTTGTCCGTACTCATATGTGCATATCGTTCCTTTTCCCGCTGCCTCTTCTGCTCTTTGGGATCTATGATTTGTGATTGAATGAGTGATGAAGAGGGTCCATCATTGTTGCAATTGTTCATGTCAACTGTATCTGCATAGCACAAAAATATCACATTAATAGCCTCATTGGGCCGAAATTATTAACATACTTACTTTCATTTCTATATGACCAAACAACTTCAAACAATCAGCTTGCTGATGTACTATTAATTATTTACATCATTGCATTCATCTTAATCTGGTGCGAGTTTCCTTCGTACCAGTTGGGAGGATTTATTGCCCTTGAAATGGCATATTATTTGATTGCCTTTGGTACGTGACATTATTGCCTAGCCATTCGCTATCTTCAGCAGTATCCTCATTCTCCTTGTTCCATGTTGATGATTTTCTTTTTGGACGGGCTTCACGTTGTCTGCTAAGCAATTCATCTTTTTTTTGGCTATCCATTTGTGCATATCGTTCCCTATCTCGTTGCCTCTTCCGCTCCTTTGGATCTATGGGTTGTGGTTGAATGATGAACGGTGCGGGTTCAACATTACAACTATTGTTAATGTCAACAAAATCTACATAGAAAAAGCATCACGCATATAGCTACATTAGATATGAATTATTAACATAGTTGCATTTATTTTAATACGGAATTTGCCATCATACCACTTGGTTGTCTTTCTTGCCCTTGAGATGGCACATGAATTGACACCCTTTGGTAAGTGTCATTTCTGCTTAGCCATTTGCTATTTTCATCAGGGGCCTCATTTTCTTGTTCCCGGCAGTGTCTCCTTGGTAAATAATCAAAGATCAGGTGGGTTAGTTGTATTATAAATATGAAATTAATAACTGATAATACATAATTGTAAATGTTGGCAAAGTGCACCTATATTAACGGGCGGGCTTTGTAGTTGGGAGAGTGCTAACTCTCGTGTATGAGCTGATTGTCGAGCTTTATTCTGTTTATATGCTTCACGACGCTTCTTAAGTAGTTCATCTTTCTTTTGTTGATCCATTTGCGCATATCGCTCCCGAGCACGTTGCCGATTGCGTTCTTTCGCATTTGTAGGTTCCCCTCCAGTACTGGTGTCAACGATGCCTAATAAAATGTGCAATGTAGTTAGTTGATGAGCACCGGGTGATACACTTACACATTATATCATCATTGTTACTTGTGTTGATGGAGTTGGACAAGTGTTTCAAAGGAGTGCGTTCACAGGAGAATCCATCTGCAAAGAAAAAAGTAGAATAAATCAAATGACTCTGTTGTGTGGGAGACTCCATCTCGGCCGCTAACTAGACAAAATTAATTTCATAATTTAAAATTTACCAAAAATACCACTAAACAAATGTAAACATCAACATTAATTATTATGATGAAAAATATGAAATTTATAAAGCCTTAAATTTTATATGAAATTTGTTTGTATACTTAAAATTAATATCACATTATGATAAAAATTTCTCGTTGGGCATGCATATTTTATATTAAAAAAAAGACATGATTTACGGATTAATTATGATATAAATTTCTCCTTGGTATTTTTTATTTCTTGGCTGAAAGATGCACTGACGCATAGACGGATAATTCTATAAACCACTTGAGGTGTGGTGCTTGGACGGATTTGTTTTGCAGGGGCTACTCCTCCTGTGTACATCCGACGCGCGTTGCTTCGGTGGCGACAGTGGCTGGGATCGAGTGTCGTAGACAATGAGCACAACCTACCATTTAAACTGTTTGTACTCATTGTCTCCCGCTTCCCCTTATATCGAGTGTCGTAGACAATGAGCACAACCTACGTACCATTTAAACTGTTTAGTTTTTTTTCACGATAGCATAGAAGATACCATTGTGGTTATTCTGTCCAAAATGGAAATAAGAAGTAAGCACACAACCACGCAAGAGGTATCTAAAGACCAAGTGTTTAATACTCCCTCTGTAAACTAATATAAGAGTGTTTAGATCACTACTTTAGTAATCTAAACGCTCTTATATTAGTTTACGGAGGGCAGAAGAACCAGATCAACGTCTGAACCTAGATGCTTATCCAGCAATTGTGAGTCTGCTTTCTCTCTAACCGCTCAAGCACATGTGTGTCCTGAAGCACATGGCTTCTCTGTCCCGCTTTCCCTCGACACGACGGCCTCCTCCTCTCACCGCCAGCACCGCCGGCCGAGATCGATTCCTGGGCACGCGGATCTGGCCGGGAGGCATGCAGAGGAGCTCGCCGGGGCCTGTTCGGTCCGGCCACGAAGCTGGATCTGGCGACCATGCCTTGGAACGATGCGCCATCAACCTTCCTTACGCCTCCCCACGCCTCGTTGCTCTGCACTTTTTTGACAGCACCATTGACTCATCCCATGCACAACAGCAGCTACGGCGCGCGGCGTCGTGGAGCAACGAGATGAGTCAATGGTATGAGTCAATGGCCAGCTTTGGCCAAGGGAGGATGGTGTGATTTCCGCTCTCGCTAACCTGATGGTAAACATGAATGATTCATTAAACTTACCGAGACGACTTCAACTAGGTCAAATTGTCGTTGTTGTAGTTGCTCGCATACTTGGACGGTGTGATTGGTTCGAGGGGCCAAGGGAGGATGGTGTGGACGAATTGGTTGTCTCTTAACCAAATGTACGGCGTGGGAAGAATATTGATGCACTTTGAATTGGCGATTGTTTAGCAAGGGAATCTCTTCTTTTTGGAAGGATATCGTGAAAAACGTCCACCTTAATTATCAGGCGAGACAGCGCTACTATCATTAATTGAATTCTAGTGTGGAAAAAGGAATGTCAATTAAGGTGATTGACAACCAAATTAAGGTGATTGCGTTCTGATGGGAGGCTACGTAAGAGGAGGGAGGGGTGGACGAAACACGAGCGAAACATGTTGTAGGCAGGAAAAGGAACCTTATTCTTTTTTTTAAGTAGTAGAGATAGAGATTTTTGAAAAAGGAGTATTACCTCTGACCTCTGCAACTAGACAAGAAAAATCTCCAACTATTATTCAAAAAGACAAGAAAGGAAGCTCTGTGTTGTTTTAGTGCCATCGTATCTCTCACTTGAAAAGATAACAAAAGAAGCGACCCCTCGTCATTTGTACTAGTATTTCACAAGGTCAATCAAGTCATTTTGTAGTAGAAAGCTAGGAGCATCTACTCTCTCAAACTGTAACCACATCTGACATCTCCAGTAGCAGCAGCAGCAGCAGGCCTGAGACAAAAATTATCAGGTCAGGTAAAAAGTTGCGAGCGCACTCATTCTCGGCAAACAGATGACACAAGTGTTTTGTTTGTGCCCAAATACAACAAAAAAGAAATGTATTCACATAGCACAATGAGCAGATGTGCAGGGGCATGTCCCATCCACAATTTATATATTATTCTACCTATATGAATTGCAAACATTTTCAATATAATCTTTATTTTTTTTGGAAAAGAAGGTTAGAACCCCTTGCCTCTGCATCAATAGATGAACACAACCATCTTTATTAGTTATTCAACAAAGGTATGGCAAAAACACACATCAAACAATTCGTAGCCACCATCCACAACTACAAACATGACAATGGAAAATGCCATCACGCCCCACCATCTAGAATCGGGGTCACCGCCGATCCACCCACATGACGTACCATGAGCATACACCCAGTGCAGCAGCCACCATCATCAAACCATCGACCCATCATCAGAAAAGAGATCCGCAATATCCTTGCCAAGTCGGCCAGTCGCTGATGCTGCCACGACGCCACCACCCTGCTCCCGTCCATCAATCAAGATGCGTCCATCGCGGAGTCTCTATAGCACCATGCTGTCGAGACCCGCCGTTATTGACGCGGTAGATGCCACACCGCTCTACCTCTTGACGACTCCATCAAGCATGTGCTCCAAAACGATGCTCTCATGAGGGAAGACGACACCAAAAGCGTCAACATCATCCGATCGACCAGGGAGACCCAGAAAGGGTTTCCCATCGAAACAACCCAAGTGACTAGATGATGACTGCAATGGTGATCCCTTCAACAAGGTAATGACGCATAGACCTGGCCATCACCTGTGATGACCTTAGTGGGAGCTCGGTTTTCACCGGCAGCCACTACCTCCCAACTCGCAGCCCGGATGTCGCCGTCTCCTGAAACTACCGCCCCGCCGCGCCGGAGTAGCCATGAAGCAGGAGCCACCTTGTCGTCGCCTCCGATGGGAGTATGGGGCCCGCGAGCACAACCTAGATTGATGTAGGACCAGAGCGCCGCACATGGCCAGCGGACAAAACCGAGGTATTCCATCACTCCGCGCAGAACCACCGCATGCCACCACCAAGAGAGCCACGTGAGGACCCTACGATCTCCATGTCGCTCTAGCAGTATGGCGTGCCGTAACCATGGCCCCTGCTCCTGAAGAACCTCCCCCCGGCCCCGTTATCGGTAGTCGTGCGGCTTTGTCTGCGACGTCCTCATGAGGCGACGAGAGGGAAGATGGGGACGAGGAGGCCGTGTACTCAAGGATCCCGCCGGTGGCTATTGGTTGGAGACTAGTTGATGGATGGCGGCGGAAGCAAGCACGAAATCACCCCGATCCAGGTTTTTCGGAGTAGTTGCGTACCGTGTTGATTTCTAAACTAGTGCCTATATTTATGGAGATACTTTCACAAGGTTCTTGATAATATTGTTATAAGCTGAGAGAGCAGCGATATGGGTCATACTACTATATGGTAGCATTATCCAGGCCGTTGGTTAGGGCGGATCGGCCAGGCTGTCTGCATTGAATGCTAGCACGGTTGTCTCCAGAAAATGGTACTACCTCCGTCTAGGTGAATAAGTCATTCGCGTAGTTTTAGGTCATCGATTTGAGGAATTAAATATGTGTTATATGTCATGAAAAGTATATCACTAGATTTCTACACGGATGTAGTTTCTAAATATATATTTTTTGTCACATATAATTCATATTTAGATAGTTAAATCGTCGACCTAGAACTACGCGAATGACTTATTCACCTAGACGGAGGTAGTAGTGGAAAAAATGGGCCAGCCAGGTGGATAGCAGATACGGTATAAATACGAGGCCGGCCGACGTTAGCCAGAGTACGTCATGGGCCGGCAGCCCCTTGTGTATCGGTAGATTCTGGACCATGGTACATTTTTTTTTTCTTTACGTTTTAAATGTTTTTTCACCACGTCCCCTTTTGGGGGGAGATCAAACTTAAATTTTTTTGCACGGCTGCTGCGAAAATGGATTGTTGTGAAGAAACGGTAAAAAAGAGGTGTACTGTTTTTTGTTTTTTCACGCTGGTGTGTGTTTTCCTCTGTCGTGAGGTGCTTAATTAGGAAAAAAAGCACCGGGATAAAAATTCTCGTTAAGCATGCATGCGTGTTTTTTTTTTGTCCTGACGTTCTTGGCGAACAACCCCGCGTGCATTCATGGCGGATCGCCTGGTTTGGCGGAGATGGTGTGGGAGCTAACGGGCGGTGGGATAAGGCCGCCCATTGTCGGTGCTCGTAATGAAAAAGGGGTGAGAAATAAAAGGAAAAAAGGGTGAGAGCGGGCATGGAGGCGGAGGCTGCGGCGGCGGCGGCGGAAGCGCCGGAGTTGGCTCCAGATGGAATCTTCCCTGTGGATCCAGTATGCAGGTGCGTGTTTTCACATGTCGGATCTGTATTTGATTTCTGACTTGTTTCGCTCCCGATTTGTGTCCTTTGCCTATCTTCCATGGAGACGCGGTGTTGGCTTCCTCTGTGCATGCCGGCGACGTTGGCATTTGCTGGCGTCTTCGATCGGTGGCTGGGAAGGACACCTGCGGTGACAACGGCGTCCCGCTCTTGCTGTGAGGTTGAAGACGAAGACATTAGTAGGAAGGTTTGAGGAGAGACAGATTGGGGATCTGGAATAGAACGGGAGGGGATAAGGAACCACATAAATGCAGGTTGCGCGGCCCGGGCCCATGCGTGTCCGCCCAGGTAAGGAGGTAAGGTGTAAGCCTACAGTGGAAGACCGTAGAGGACCAAGGCCGTTGGGCCTCATTTACTAACAAAGGACAGGACACGCTGTCACTGTGCTCAATTCAGTGCCTGAGTCAAATACAGATAGATATATATATATATATGCATGCGCGCGAATCTCGAGAGGAAGTGAAGGCTGAGATAATAGTACCATATAGTAGTACGACCCATATTGAATTTTATTTCCAGTAAATAAATCTTTAATCCTGGTATTCTCATAACATGGTTATGTTTTTTCTTTGACACAATCTGCTAATTGATCTACATTCTGATACCCTATGTTAGCTTGCAAAAAATGCCTTATATTGTGGGAGGGAGGGGTACGTATATTATACTCTAATACATATTTATAGTAACTTACAAGCTTGTCAGCGAAGCGACCGCACAAAAAGAGAGACATACCAATATGGTGTACTTTTGCAGGGAACAGCCCTAGTCTTAGCTATAAGCAATTAATGCAACACAAGGTGAATGATGTCATGGCAGGAGGGATTAAATTTCATATGAAATCTTTTCAATATATGGTATTTATTTATAAAAAGAAGGTGCTCAATTAGTAACTTGCTACAAAAAAATGTACTACTGAACATGCATGTCAAAGGCCGGGACTTACTCATTGATTTATACTGAAGGTAGGAGTATTAGAGAAGAGTGAGGAAATCTGGGTAAACGAAGCCTCGAGATTTAGTGCGAATCTTGAACTCGTGCTCGATCTCCAGCAGGGTCAGGGATTGCAATCTTGTGTGTTGTCTTGTTGTGCTGTAGATGTAAAAGAGAATTTGATAGGTTTTCAAGGTTATGTAGGCCTTCTTTGGCAGATAAATACGTATCATCATCAAGGAGCTAGGTGATAATCCCGAGACCGTCGTATGCGCTCCAATTCAACGAACAGAAGCTCCCACCATTATTATGCAGAGAAGAGCAGAAGATCCCCTTAACGACGACAGCGCCAGCATTACCATTACCGGTCGTCGTCTCAGAGGATTTTACTGGAACCCCAGTGATGCTGATGGATAACTTGATGGCAGGATCCTTGTCATGGATGCCGCTCAGCAGCAGGAAGGAGCCCAGTGATGCTTCAGTAAGCAGTTAGGATGCAGTAAGCAGTTAGGATGGCTGGCTGTTCCTGACCGACGAAAGACCACCATCGGATGACTCGCCGTCGTGCGGTGCGGGGTGACGAAAGGCAGACTCTTGCGAACATCAACCGTCTGCCACTTGGCCGAGACGGTGTGGAATGCATGGGTGGCACGGCAAGTGGGCGACTTGAGCGACATGATCGAGTAGGTAGGAGCCGACGAGCACATACGACTAGTGCACGGTGACCATTGGCGGGTTTCTCAACTCAACTCATGGGACGGGAAGCAAGGTGGGCTCCGTGGCGGTGCTGCTGGTTTCCGGCCGGCCGACTGCTCCGGTGGATCGATCATCGTTGCTTCTTGCGCCGCCCAGCCTCTTTCTCTTGCCCCCCTTGCCAATTGCCATGATTCTTCATCCGGCCTCCTATGCTACTGCTGCCGATGGATCGAGAGGATCCTCAACGTACACAACAGGCGGCCGCCGACCGACTTAAAAGGATTTTTCTTTTCTTACGTACGCTTTGGGTTGGGTTTGGCCCTCCCTCTTTGATTTTTCTTTCCTAATAACAAGATCCAATTTCATCTCATTTTTCCATCACCTTTGCCTTGCCTTAGGGCAACTCCAAAACCCATCCCCAAAACTTATCTCCACCTCTATCTCTATCTCTACTACTAATAAACAATCAAACATTATCTTTTCTACGCGCACCTAACCAAACGACACATTACCACCACTGGATTAAGCGCACACGCCTCAATCTAATAGCCATTATTAATCTAATCGCGATCTAGTGTACACTTAGCAATTTTCTTACTCCACCAAGAGGAAAATCACTGCGTCCGCAGCCCCTCGCATCGTGCGATCATCGCAGAAAAAAGGAAACTGGCCGCCCTCGCCTCCCTTCGCCTGCAACCCCGATGCCTTCCATTCTTTGGCAGCCACCACACCGCACGACGCCCGACAGCCCCATCTCCTCCATCGCCTCCCTGTACCGCACCATCGAGTAGGCGGACGCTCCTCCGTCACCTCCTCCATGATCGACCATCCTGCCCACTACCCTATTCGAGATCTCATTGTCCTCATGCACACCGATTCCGTGCGACATCGTGGCCGCCCTACACGCGAGCCCGCCTCTGCTTAGGCCGCTGCAACGCGAGCCTGCCGTCGCGGCGCGAATCGGCTTCCGCTGAGGCCTCCGCCATGCGAGCCCGCACCTGGTGCACTCGTCGCCGCGTGAGAGCCTGCCCACGACGCGAGCCCGCCTCCTTGTGGGAGCTTGCTGTTGGTATTGATCTAAAGGCTCAATGGGCCAAAACGAAAATAAAAGAAAGGGTCAGAAAACAACTTACGTTAAGGGGAAACAGGGAGGTCACGATCCAACGATCGTGCCCCTCGATCCCACCTTAAGCGCCCTGATCGGGGGCACCCTAACCAACTATGGTTTTGGTCCCCTGTCGCCAGCGCACATTAAAAGGTGGGGGAGCAGCCGGCATCCTACGTTGGACAAGTTCTCGTACGGACTACTCCTGCTCCCCACATCCCAAAACCCTAACCGATCTGGGGGAGCGCTGCACGACGGGAAGACCATCTCCAAGCTCTGCCCCTGTTCCAGGGCAGTGCCGGTGGCGCCCGGAGGGACGCCGCTACCCGCTGCGAACATCTACCCCGAGCCTGCATCACGCCTGCACCGAGCAGGCACGGGACTTCGCATCGCCTACACCAATGGCTGCTCCCATTGGTGGTAAGAACCCTAATTTTATCTCTGTAATTGATTCAATTAGGTGATCTATTATCTAGGCATAAGATCCAATCTATCCTACGGGATTAAATAAGTCTAACATTGGTATCAGAGCATGGTTAATCCTAGATTAGATCCCTAATGATGTTCTGGTTATATTAATGTGCTTGAGTAAGTCCAGATCATCACTGTTAAAGGTTAACGATTACTGCTTGGTCAAATTGCCCTCTGTTGATGTCAATCTTGAATCTCTAGGGTTATGTGGTTTCGGTTTAGATCTAATTTGCTACGGGATTAGTGTTAATGATTCAATAATATTGATTAATCCATTCGGTTAGTCTAACAACACCATGCTTCCGCATCTGATGTGTGAATGAATACTGTTTTTGTTTAGTCCCTGCTAGCAATTAGATTGAATTGGCAAAGTCAAAGACAGCCGAACCCTAACTCTAGAAGTTCTCCTGTTTTTGGAACCCTAGAAAGTGAAAATCATGCCTCCAATCCAAAGAAATAAGATAAAGGAGGGGCTGGATCTTACGTTGTTGAGCATGCCGGCTTTTCGGGTCCGACGGCCACCGTCGTTGGGCACAAAATGGCAGGAACGCCGCCGCTCCTCGGGACGGCGAGCGGAATGAAGCAGCAGCCGCCGCTGCTGCGCTCACGCACGCGCGCGCGTCGCCTGGCCTCCGCGCCTTGCACGCCGCCGTCGCCGTCGAACGCCTGCGCCGGCAGTAACCGCAGAAATGCCCCTACCTTGCGTTGCAGCGTCACCGGAGCTGCGCTCGACGGAGGAGCGCGGCGGACAGAGTCCATTTGCACGCTGCTCCGGCGAGCGAAGCTGCCGCGTCGCCATGCCCTGCGCGCCTCGCGCCGCCGTGTCCCCTGAGCGGGCGCGTCTCCCCGTCGCAGCCAGCCGCAGTCGCTCGCCTCACTCCTCTGGAGAGAGCGAAAGAATCGGGAGAGAAGGGGATAAGGCTAGGGTTTGACCAGGCAGGAGCTTTTGCTCCACTCGGGAGCGATCCGAGCCGTCGGCTCGATCCAACGGACGAGCCCGACGTGCTGCTCCAGACGGGCCTTCGGCCGATTAACGGGCCTGTTTTGCGGCTGGGCTTCGGCCCAAGTTGTCTTAGCCCGTAGAACAATTTTTTTTTTCTGCTGGGCTAGAATTTAAAAGGACTGCCGTGGGCTGATGGGCTAAAATTAAAGTCTCTGTGCATTTTCTGTTTATTCAGTGCATTTTCGCATTATGATTATTTCCAAAATGTTCATGTACTGTTTTAAATAGAAAATTGCCACACACAAAATAAAATGTTATTAAATTATGTTCCAGTTTTCTGAATAAAATGGAACCAAAGAGAAATTTTATTCAGAAAACTATTATGAAATTAATGTTTGTGTCAATTTATGGCACATTAATGTGATCATTTTGTAATACAGACCAACGTTGTTTTACATTTTGAATCACCTGTTAATTCCTTATTATTTCTGCCCAACGGTGATATAATTTGGAGTTAACTCTTGCATGAAAATTGATCAAACCAACGTAGATTAATTTTTGGTGCAATTTAATTATAATTATGTTGTTCTTTTCCGTTACTTATGATATTTTGAAATGATGAAAGCTCCCGGTCCCCGTGGTTTCGAGAACATCGAGCCACTCACGGGAAACAACTTCCAAACTTGGAAGGACTCGTTGCTATTGCACCTTGGCTGGCATGAGGTTGACCTCGCCCTAAGGGAAAGTAAACCAGTGGAGCCTGCAAAGACTGCCACTGGGTATGCTGAGCTTAAGAAAGTTTATGACACTAAAGCTGAGAAGTGGGAGAGGTCCAACAGAATGGCACTCCTAATTATGAACTTCTCCATCTCCACTGAGATTAAAGGGGCTATTCCCCCTAATGAAAGTGCTTCCGAATATTTGAAATCAGTGGAAGAACAATTTAAAGGCTCAGAGAAAGTGTATGCAGATGAGCTTTTGCACAAGCTGCTTGCAAAATATGAAGGAAATGGAAATGTGAGGGAGCATATTTTGGGCATGAGCAATGCTGCGGCAAAGCTTAAAACGATGAAGTGTGACTTGAACGAAGAGCTTCTTGTGCTCCTAGTTTTTAGGTCACTACCCTCACAGTTCAACCCATTCAAGATAAACTATAATTCTCTCGAAACCAAATGGAAACTATCTGAACTCATTGCTCATTGTGTTCAGGAGGAAGAGAGAATGAAGAGTGAGCAGAAAGATCTAGCTCTCCATGTTAACTCTGCAAAGAGGAAGCATGATAATAATGGTCATAACAATTTTGTCCCCAACAAAAAGCAGTATTCTAAAAAGAATTCTCCAAAGCCTAAGCAATGCAACGAGGCAAGTTCTTCACGTTCCGCTCCTCCAACGGCTACTTCAACTAATCTTACAAATGCCGCTGGAGAAAGACTCTGCAATTTTTGCAAGCAGCCAAATCATGTTAAGGCGGACTGTCCAGGTTTTCTTAAGTGGCTGAATAAAAAGGGTAAGGATGAGATCACTCTTGTAGATGAATCTCTATATGTCGATTTTTCCAAATCTACATGGTGGATTGACTCAGGTGCGACGGTTCATGTCGCGAATTCTTTGCAGGGATTCCATATAAGCCACACCCTAAAGGGAACAAGAAGACTTAATGTCGCGAATGGGAAGGAGGCTGAAGTTGAAGCCGTGGGCTCCCTCACCTTGAAGTTGCACACTGGCTTCCTACTTCAGCTCAAGGACGTTCTTTATGTGCCTACTTTGAGTAGGAATTTAATTTCAGTTTCATGTTTAGATGATTTTGGATTTCATTGTACCTTCGGGGAGAAACAATGTTTTTTAAAGTATTGTAATAAGGATGTTGGTCTCGCCGTCCGACGAGGCAAACTTTATATGTTAAATCTTTCCAGTTATCCTATGTGTATGAATCTCTGTGAGATGAATATGAATGAACGCAATCATGAAAAAAATGGGAGAAGTATCAATCCTTCTTCGAAATTGTGGCATCGTCGTTTGGGCCACATTTCCAGGGGGAGAATGGAACGATTGATTAAAGTAGAAATACTTCATCCATTAGATTTCTCTGATGCAGGCAATTGTATTGACTGTATTAAGGGAAAATACGTTTAAACAATTAAGAAAGGAGCAGTAAGAGCCACAACGGTCCTTGAACTAATTCATACTGACATATGCGGACCTTTTAACATAAAGTCTATGGACGGTTTTGATTCCTTCATTACCTTCACAGATGATTTCTCTCGCTATGGCTACATTTACCCCATACGTGATCGATCTGAAGCTTTGAAAAAATTTAAGATTTATAAAGCCGAGGTTGAAAATCAACTCAACCAAAAGATCAAAGTAGTACGGTCTGATCGCGGGGGAGAATATTATGGCAGACATGCTCCTTATGGGCAAATTCCCGGACCATTCGCAAAATATCTAGCTGAAAATGGAATTGTTGCCCAATATTCAATGCCTGGTGAACCTCAGCAAAATGGCGTCGCTGAGCGTCGCAACCGCACTCTTATGGATATGGTACGTAGCATGCTTAGTCATGCAAACTTACCAGTAAGCCTTTGGATGGACGCATTGAAAACAGCTGCACACATCCTGAATCTTGCTCCAACTAAGTCAGCACCGAGCACACCTTATGAGATGTGGGCGGGAAAGAAACCGAGCTTGAATTACTTGCGTGTGTGGGGCTGCCCAGCTGAAGCTAAAGTATTCAATCCACATATTAAGAAGTTAGACCCAAAGACAGTCAGTTGTTTTTTCATTGGGTACCCTCATAGAGGAAAAGGATATCGCTTTTATTGCCCAGGTCATACCACCAAGTTTGTGGAAACCAGGCAAGCGGTGTTTTTTGAGGATAATGAAATCACTGAGGTTAGGGCGATTGATCTTGAGGAGAAGCGGGTGTATGTTCCAACCCCGACTATCCAACAGAACCTTATCCCTATGCCTAATATGCATAAGACACCTACTGGTGATCCCGAACCTGAAGCGGATCATCAATCCGACGAGGACCCTCAGCAAGATGAGGATCCTCAGCCAAATAATGAGCCTCAACCCAATGTTAATCCTCAACCTTCTCGGGCAAGAGAAAATGTGCATACTAATGAGCCTACGAGAAGATCACAACGGGAAAAGAAAAAGGCCATCTCTAACGATTATGTCACTTTCATGTGTGAGGATGAGAATGACATAGGGAAGGCACAAGATCCGACCTCATATAAAGAAGCCACTAAAAGTGAAGACTCGTCCAAATGGTTGGTAGCCATGGAGGACGAACTGAAATCTATGAGTTCGAATGATGTTTGGGACTTAGTAGAAGTTCCTGATGGAGCCAAAAGGGTAGGCTGCAAGTGGGTCTTTAAAACCAAATATGATTCCAAAGGGAACATTGAAAGGTTCAAAGCGAGACTTGTAGCAAAAGGTTATACACAGAGAGAAGGGATTGATTATAAGGATACCTTCTCGCCTGTGTCGACTAAAGATTCCTTTAGAATTGTCATGGCACTTGTAGCTCATTATGATTTGGAGCTGCATCAAATGGATGTCAAGACGGCCTTTTTAAATGGTGACTTAAAAGAAGAAGTTTACATGACTCAACCAGAAGGTTTTGTCGTGGAAGGAAAAGAACACATGGCATGTCGTTTAAAGAAATCCATATATGGCTTGAAGCAAGCTTCAAGGCAGTGGTACCTCAAGTTCGACGAGATTATTCGAACTTTTGGTTTTAAAGAAAATGAAGTGGACAATTGCATATATGTTAAATTCAAAGGCAATAGGTTCACAATTTTAGTCCTATATGTTGACGATATTCTATTGGCTTGCAGCGATAAAGATATGTTGCATGAGACCAAGAGATTTTTGTCCTCAAAATTTGACATGAAGGATCTCGGTGAAGCCTCGTATGTCCTTGGCATTGAGATTCATCGAGATAGGTCCAAAGGTACATTAGGACTATCACAAGAGGCATACTTTGAGAGAGTACTAAGGAAATACAATATGCATAAGTGCTCTTCCTCACCTGCCCCCATAGTCAAGGGTGATAAGTTTGGGACATTCCAATGTCCGAGGAACCAAAATGAAACTGATCAGATGAAGTCGGTTCCTTATGCTTCAGCTGTTGGAAGCATCATGTATGCTCAAGTTTGTACATGCCCCGACTTAGCTTTTGTAACCGGGATGCTTGGCAGATTTCAATCTAATCCGGGACCGGACCACTGGAAGGCCGCAAAGAAAGTTTTGCGTTATATGCAAGGTACTAAAAATTTCATGCTTACATATAGAAAGTCGGATAACCTGGAAGTTATTGGTTACTCAGACTCTGATTTTGCCGGGTGTGTGGATAGTAAGAGATCCACGTCAGGTTATATATTCACACTCGCTGGAGGAGCCATATCGTGGAAAAGCTCCAAGCAAACTATAGTTGCCTCATCTACGATGATGGCAGAATATCTAGCATGTTTTGAGGCCACTGGGCAGGTTGTATGGCTAAAGAATTTCCTTCCCGGACTTAAAGTGGTTGACAGCATTTCCAAACCACTGACATTGTACTGCGATAATGAACCCGCAGTTTTCTATGCAAATAACAACAAGTCAAGTGCAGCTGCCAAGCACATCGACATAAAGTACCGTGTTGTTCAGCATAGAATCCAGGATCAAACTATTAATGTCAAGCATATCAGTACGACACGTATGCTTGCGGATCCGCTCACTAAAGGCTTACCACCCAATACATTTCGTGAGCACGTAGCCGGCATGGGATTATTGGAAGCCTCTTGATTCTGGAATTATGGGACCGCTAATATAAACCACTCCCCATAAAGTAATATGTATTCCACTTTGAAGTAAGATGTGTGCTATGAGTATTGCGGTTCAATGGCATTACATTGGCTGTTGTAACACCTTACTCTAGTATATCATTCCTATGGAGAATGGGCAAAAGTTATTGAGCCTAACGATCAAGGGGGAGAATGTTGGTATTGATCTAAAGGCCCAATGGGCCAAAACAAAAATAAAAGAAAGGGTCAGAAAACAACTTACGTTAAGGGGAAACAGGGAGGTCACGATCCAACGATCGTGCCCCTCGATCCCACCTTAAGCGCCCTGATCGGGGGCACCCTAACCAACTATGGTTTTGGTCCCCTGTCGCCAGCGCACATTAAAAGGTGGGGGAGCAGCCGGCATCCTACGTTGGACAAGTTCTCGTACGGACTACTCCTGCTCCCCACATCCCAAAACCCTAACCGATCTGGGGGAGCGCTGCACGACGGGAAGACCATCTCCAAGCTCTGCCCCTGTTCCAGGGCAGTGCCGGTGGCGCCCGGAGGGACGCCGCTACCCGCTGCGAACATCTACCCCGAGCCTGCATCACGCCTGCACCGAGCAGGCACGGGACTTCGCATCGCCTACACCAATGGCTGCTCCCATTGGTGGTAAGAACCCTAATTTTATCTCTGTAATTGATTCAATTAGGTGATCTATTATCTAGGCATAAGATCCAATCTATCCTACGGGATTAAATAAGTCTAACACTTGCCTCCACCATGATTCGTCCTCAACGTTGTTCGCCCAACTGACAACACTGCTGTATGCGCAGTCGCTCTGGAACCCATCTAGAACAAGTCAGTCCGGCCGGCCACAGGCCCTACCACGATCGCTGATCTCCCTGGTGTGTTGTTTCATTGAAGGTATGCTTGTATATGGCATATCCAACAACTTACACAATGCAGAAGGCACATACTTCATGATTTCACCAAAATCTGTAGGCGAATATAGCACATGCAGATGCAAAAGATCAGTTGTCATACATAATTGTATTTGAGGCCTATGTCGTAGTTGTAGAATAAAATCTTTCTACAGAAAAAAACAATTATATAAGTTGCTATTCTTTATTACACTTCAGGTTCACAAATGTGTCCTTGCTCTACACAATTATGAATCTTTTGTGTATTATCCTTTGTGTTTGCTGTGTGGGTGCTGATATAGGATTCAGAGTAAAATATAAAAGATGTTGAAGAATCATATCATCCTTTGGGCTTGTGTGGGTGCTGAACTGCTGATAGGTACCATCAAAAGGTTTGATTATTGTTGCTACCCTAAGAATTGTGTCATCATTCCTTCATAATTGCAGTTTATCCTTTGGGAATTTTGGATGCAAGGGATGGTATTTCATCAAAGATGATTTTCGGCTTGAAAGCAGAGGTACGAATTAGCCTCTGAACATCATGTTATCTTCTTTTGACCAATTACTCGAACCAGAGAATTGAATATTGTGTTCTTGTCTTCTTCCAGGCTAGCAATAATAGGACTTTGTTCAATGTGTCTTATGTACTTGATAGTGTTGACAAGAGCAAGCTTGAGGCAACCATGATGGGCGGTACAAAGCGATGCTCGCGGCGCTTGCTGCAGGACATAATTATTGTGTCAGCAGTGTCTCTGTATTTCTTCCTCTTCTGATACATTTTAGGTTTCTTGCTAAAATCTGTTTCACCGCAGCTACAAAAATTTTAGATTCTTTCTGCACTGAAGTACATGTTGAATTTTTTTTTTACAAACTTTGTGATCTCTATATCTCTCTTGCTTGGACTTGTGTATATTACTAATGTATCTGCTCTTTCAGGTATGTCCAAAGCTCTATTGAAATATGCTCTTTCACAAATTTATCTGAACCCACATATTTGGGCACATTCAAGTTACGAAGTACAAACAGATATTTATTTGTTTTTGATACAGTATTTCGAGACTGATGGGAAACTACTACCAATACTCTGTGGACTCCCTAAGATCATTGACATTGTATGCCTTCTAAGCCTGTACTATATCTGTAGAGAGACCACATATATTCCCTTCATTCCTAAATATAGGTCTTTTTAGAGATTTCAAATGGACTACAACATACGGATGTATATAGACATATTTTAGAGTGTAGATTCACTCATTTTGCTCCGTATGTAGTCACTTGTTGGAATCTCTTTAAAGACTTATACTTAGGAACAGAGGGAGTAGAAGAAATTCGCAACATCCGTCTTCTCCTATTGAGTCTTGCAAAAATGAGCCTAAAGCGGGCGAGACCCTTTTTTCGTAAAATGAGCCTAAAGTAAGTACTACTTCATTCGGAGATGCTTTTTGGTGTCTACACTCCAGAACGTTGTGTTTTTTCTCTCCATCTGAACTTATGTATCATTTTCTTATTATTATGTTCAATGCTGCTATATACGCAAGTCTTGAAATATTTTCCTTGCGTTATGCTGGTAAATTTATTCTTTAGTATATTTTCTCTTGAGATTAATCTGTATTATGACAAACTTCTGTTGTCGGTTGAAGGTTTCCTGACATGATAAGAGTTCTTGTGTCCTTTTCCAAGAATTCAAGATGTTTCATGTATTGACAATATACTTTACATGGTGATCTGTGTTTTTCACATAATTCAGATCTATCATCATTCTTGGAGCAAGTAATTAAATGCTGTTGGTGTTTGTCGGACCCAAGTCATTTAGTACTTATGTTTAGTGCGCTTTACTAACTGATAGTCTCTGCAATGTAAAGCTACTCTGGGTCACATTCCACATTCTACTTCTACATAGAGCTTGAGATTTAGCCACCTGTTTAGTCAGCGATGTGTCATTTTTGTGCACTCTGATCTTTTTAATCCGAGGTGCACCTATAGACATTAATAAATCAAAAAAAATATGATACCATATGAAAGACGTTTTTATGAATTCTACAGAGATATGTCTTCTTTACATTTTTATGAATTCTCACTACATAATATGTAAGTGCACCGCCACCCAGAGGATGTTTCCCCTTTGTGTTCTAATACTACATGAAGTTTGAGAATACTTGATGGTGTTGTTGTCACGCCCAATATGCGAAGCTATCTACGTGGCAACTCGATGGTCCCACCAGAGATAGACCCGCATATTGGAACGCTTGCAAGGTGGATATCATTACATCGTACCATTCAAATACATAAGGGGATACACAAATACATACATATCTCATAAGAATACATCATTACATAACATAAATCAAGCAGAAGAAGCGGCATCCGCCTACGGATGAAATCAAACGAAAAGCAAGACATCCACCCTGCTATCCCAGCATGCCGACCAGGAACCTATCCCGAGATCGAAGAAGAAGAAGAAGCACTCCAAGTCAAACGAACATCGCTCTCACGTCAAGTCATCGCGAAACTGAACCTGCAACTGGTGTTGTAGTAATCTGTGAGCCACAGAGGACTCAGCAATCCCATAACCATGGGTAACAAGACTATCAAAGCTTAATGGGTATGGAAGGGGTAAAGTGGTGAGGTTGCAGCAGCACTAAGCATTATAAGGTGGCTAACTTACGAGTACCAGAGAGAGAAGAGAGGAACTACGCATAACGGTCGCAACTACAAGTGATCACTATCTGATCCTATCCACCTACTTACGAGTCAAACATAACCCCACTGTGTGCTCTTCTCGAACTTCTCCGAAAAGAGACAGTCACGGTTACGCACGCGGTTGGTGTATTTTATTTCGGGTCTGGTGTCAAGTTCTCTACAACCGGTATTAAACAACTCCAATCTGCCCATAACCGTGGGCACGACTTCGCGTAAGATTAAACCCTGCAGGGGTGTTCCAACTTAGCCCATGACAAGCTCTCACGGCATGCGGAGACAATCCTCCATATAAACGAATCCGATCAGACTCGGGTTCTAGTTGCACAAGACATTTCTGCAAAGGCGAAACAAGTCCAGCAAGACCTCCCGGCGTGCCGACACCCTGATAGTAGCCGCGCGTATCTCGTCTCAGGCCACGTCCGGATGAGCGACGCGTACAGGGTCCAAGTCCCCAAGTTGCCCCGGGGCGGCCCCGCACAGTGCTCTAGTTTGGACCAACACTCATGAGGAGCACTGGCTCGGGGGTTGTATTAAGAAAAGTCCACGGGGGCCGGCAAGTCCCTATGCATTAATTAAAGTTGTTTAGGCGAATGGTAAAACCAAAGTTGGGCGGAAATGTTTAACCCAAACGAGCTGTCAAGGGGTCCCCATAAAACCCTACCGCGTTAGGAACGCAAAATCAAGGAACATAACACCGGTTTATCGGTACTTAAGGCGGCAAGAGCGGAACAAAACACCAAGCAGAAGGCTTAGCCTTCCGCCCTTTACCAAGTATATAAGGGTGCATTAAGTAATTATAAGCAATATTGTGATAAAGCCAACAAACTCCATGTTCCCAACATGGAAACAAACTGCGACTGCACCTGCAACTAGCAACACTATAAGAGGGGCTGAGCAAGCGGTAACATAGCCAATCAACGGTTTGCTGGGTAGGGAGAAAACGGTTAGAGGTTGACATGCAATTGGGAGGCTGACATATGTATGGTAGGAAGCGCGACATAACGAAAGCATCGAGACAACTAGCATGGCAATGATAGTAAAGGTATCCGGGTCATGATCATCTTGCCTGGAATCCCGCTAGGAAGAAGATCGAGTCCATGAAGAAGACCAACGGGCGTAGACGATCCAAAGAAGATGATCCAACGTAGACGAACCAAACGTAGTCGAACCAAGCGTAGTCGAACGAATCCTCACGATCGCAACGGAACAGGAACTAGAGATACGAAGCACAACCGGAAAGAAACAATCAACACGAGAACACTCAACACATAAACATAACGAGTCACTCAACCAAGCATGATGCAAAACAAAGCTACATGATGCTAATCATGGCAAGAGATGAAGCAAGCAAAGCAACACAACTAGGCAAGTTTAAATGAGGCCGGAAACAACTTATAACAACTCCGGTAAGTCCTCATATGCAATTTTCGAAATTAGTCCAGAACTGAATTACACTCATGTTGAAGTTGTTAAACAGCAAGTTAAGATGCACAAGGATGATCTACACGAAATTCTAGTCAAGTTACATATAAAGTTTATTAGATTCGGAGCGACGGGCTAAAAGATATGAGCAAAACAAGTTACACAAGGCATAGAAGCAAAATGCACAAAACATCATCAAGAAACACCCAAACAAGGATGCAACATGATAATATGATGCTACACAAGATTCTAAACAAGTTTCATATAGAACATGATCAAAACGGAGCAACGGTTCAACATATGCACGTGAAACAAGTAATAGTCAAAATCTGCCATTAACGGTTCGATAGCACTTAGCAACAACCAAAACAACAAGCTACAGCCACCTAACATAGCAAACAAAGGCATGGCATCAAAGTACATGTTAAACATGACAAAGTATGTTTACTAAGCATGGGCATATGAGCTATAGAACAATAGGAAACATCATGGCAATATGCAATGTCATAACAGTTTTCAGACTTAGCAAATTTTAGCATGTCAAGCTGAAAATAGATTCTGGTAGCAACTTTGGAGCATGATAGTTAACACATACAACATAATCTTCTACAGCAACCAAGCATGAAAATACTTAGCATAACACCCTTAACAAAAGTCCATGACTGAAGATTTGCTAGAAATGCCCAGGTTAAAAGATAACAGCACCTAAACATGGGATCTGGATAATAACAGCACAAAGGACTTAGTGAAAATTTAGGCATGGCAGAAACAGATTTGATAGCATGTTCATGAGCTTGTGGCACTCATCACAGTGCACAATAAAATGCAAACTAAAATTACCCAGCAAGAAGACATGTTATACAAGACATTCATGCAAAGAACTAAGCCATATCATCAAGCATATGCTCTACCCGAAAATGCGAAAACAACAACTAATGTTAAAATGACATGTTCAGGAACTTGCTCAAATGCACAAAATAATTGCACCACTGGATTGGTGGGCTTCTCCTACCCCAAAACATATATAATATGCCGGGGTTTGCATGTAAAATAATCCACAAGATGCACAAACATAAAACTACCGATAACGACGAGTTGCCGTCTTCACGGGCTCGTGCAAGTCACCTCAAGCAAGATCAAGAGGTGCAACTCATGCCACTGGAAAGAAGGTATGTTTATGCCACAAATTCATGTAGAAACTATTCCCAAAGGAGCTACACATGCAAAGATGTCACACGACGAAAATGCAATCTCTTTACAAAGGACAGCAGTAATAATTTCGAAGCAACTTCACGCACAGATCTAGGCATGATACATGAACCAAATGCAACAACTAGCAGTACTAACATGAAGTACATCACACCATGATCATTTTGACATATCATACATGCAAAACGGACATACATGCACAAAGTTATGACCCCACGAACATGCATACAAAAATTACAACAGCAAAAGGACTTAGCCGAATTTACAGAGACAGGGTGAGCGCGGGATTACTATTCTACGCCCAGGGCGGCGAAAAGAGGGCAGGCCGATGTTCACCTTAGTGGGCTGAGCCCAGGCTCGGTGGAGGGGCAGAGGCCGGACTAGGCCGGGGCGATGGCGAGGCCCACGCGCGCACGCACGCGAGCTGGGCAGTTCTGCTCGAACCCTAGCCCGATACGGCAGCGGAGGCGATGGGCTCCAGCGAGCGGCGGAGGAGGGAGCCGGCCGGATCTGGCCTGGACCGGCCGGATCCAGGCGGCGGCGAGGTGCTGCAGGCGCCGGGTGCCACGTGAGGCGCAGCGGCGACGCGGACGGCGCGGGGGCGGCGAGATCCCGGCATCGGGGCGGCGAACTTCGGGCGGCGTCAGGGTTAGCAACGCAGGCGGCTAGCGCGCGCGGGCGGCAAACGGGAAAGGTGCGGCGCGGCGGCGGCAGAGAGCCGGAGGCGGCGGAGAGCAGCGGGGCCGACGGCGGAGCTCGCCGGCGGGCTGAGGCGGCGCTAGGGCAGAGGCGGAGCGGAGCGGAGCGCGCGGGCCAGGTTCGGCCCGGCTACCGCCCGGGGCGGGCCGGCCGCGGGCCGCGGCGGGCGGCGGCTGCGGGAGGAGGCGCGGCGGCCACGTGGAGGTCACGGAGTGGCTGGCGGCGGTGGTTGGGGCAGCTGGACCAATGGGGAGCCGCCAAGTGGCGGTGGCGAGGTGGAGGGCGCCGGATCTGAGGGGGAAGGCACGGAAAACGAGGGAGAGGGGGTTGGTGGCTGCGAATTAGAGGTTAGGGAAGGTTTAGGGTCCCAAAATGGAAGGGGAGGTGTTTAAATAGGTAGGGGGCTAGGGTTAGGGGGCTTAGGCTCCGATTCGGACCACACGATCTCGATCGAACGGCCGGGAACGGAGAGGGATCTAGGCTGGGCCTAGTGGGCTGTGTAGAGAGGTGTGGGCTGAGAGAAGAGGGGGAGAAGTGACCCGGCACGGTTTTCAGAGTACCGAAAACATCCGACGATTTACCGGCAACGGTGCCGCTATACATTTAACGGTTGGGCTATCAAACGAACTCCGAATGGGACGAAAATTGGCGGGCGGTCTACTGACAATATAATAACATCACACGCCAAGTTTCATCCCATTCCGAGAACATTTTTATGCCACTAATAAAATAATATTTCGGAGGTGCCACGGGCGCGTGTGTGTGTGTCCGGACTCCAAACGGAGGACGGAAGGAACCGGGAGAAGGCCAACGACGAACGGATGCAAGTTTTGAAAACCATGACGATGAAATGCACACATGATGACATGGCAAAAAGCAACACGCAAGCAGATGACATGGCAACAACGACGAATAATTGGATGACATCTGGCGCATCGGTTTCGGGGCATTACAACTCTCCTCCACTAACAGAGGATCTCGTCCCGAGATCATAGGACGACCACGGGAGAGGAAGAGGAGATGAGAGGTAAAACAAGTACTCAAAAGAGAAGAACAAAGTTGATAGGGGGGGATCGACGAAATGAAGAGCACTCGGGGTAGAAACAAAAGGGAAGGGAATATACGAGAAAAAGAAAGTTGAAGAGGCACGATAGAAAAGGAGTTTGAACCAGAGTATTGAAAAACACTCCGATCGAAACGAGATAGCCAAGGAAAAAGAACGAAAGAATTCAGACAGCACTCCGATAGAAAATAGAAGCAAAACTTGATGAGATGGTCAGAACATAAAAAGGGTGCAATACTCCGATAGAAACGAATCAAGGGTTGATAAGACGAAAAGACTCGAAACGAGATACAACATACTCCGGTAGAATGAATTAGCATGAAACGGACATGATGTTGGTGAAACGAGATGAAGGACGAAAAGAGCAACATCACAATGCCTCCGGAATAAAATGGATAAGAAAGGAAAAGAGCATGATCTTCACAAAATGAGATGAAGTGTCGAAGAAACATCACAAAGCCTCCGGAACAAAGAAAGAATGCTAGATTGTTGGAATGAAAAGAACGGAGAAGAAGATTGCAACTTCTCTCACCATTGAATTTGAAAACAACATCTTTACGAAGAAGGGTTGAACGGAGTTGTTGGAAATTCAACAACGAAAGAATTAGCTTGTTGTGGCCTTATGGAAAACATCTCAAAATTTTGAGGTGACAACCGCCACTAACGAAAACAATCGATTAATTGAGATCTCGAAGAGATGAAAATCTCTTTAACCGAGAATAGATGAGAAAACTTGGATTATTGATAAGCACCATAATAGCAACAATCCTTCAGAAAGGTTTTAGGTGAAATCTATATGAAGATAACTCCAACAAGGAAAAAGGTCGGTTGAAAAGATTTGAACGAAGAGAGACATGATGGGTTTAAATATCCCATTCTTGACAACTTGTGAATATCGAAGGAAAATTGTCAAGAATAATATAATACCACCTCAAAAGGTACGGTAGAAAGGAATGCACTTTGAAATGCAAGACGGAGAATATTTGATGACCTCCAACAATAATCTTGAATATCACTTCGAGAATGAATTAAATCTTGATGAACCACCATGAGGAACTCCGGCACAAAGGTATTATAGAAACGAAGGTTGAAAAGAGCGAGATGCAACACAACGATGATATGGATGAAGCTCCGGTAAGCAAACTGATTGATAGAAATGCGGGTAGAAAAGAACAAGCTGAAGCGTTGTCATGATTTAGATGGAGCTTCGTGATGAGAGAACCAAGAAAAACTTGAACTCCGGAAAGAAAAGATGAAGCGAATTGAACCGAGACTTGATATGACGAACGAACTCCGGAAGAAAGAATTAAATCACCTCGATGGAAATAAGAATAAGAATTATGATATGACTATCCTTCATCAAATTAAATTGACGATATCGACGGAATTGCATACTACTTATTCTTCTTGAAAAGGATTGACGAGAGGTATAGCACCACTCAATGGACCGCCGGTAGGATCAGAAAGAACGTATGAGATGATGCGATAGAAAATGCCAAGATATCTCGAACAAGCCTCTGGTAGGAACTCAAAAGAATGAGTGAATTGACATGATAATAAAAGAATATGAATCCTGAAGGAGCCACCGTAAGCATTTAGAACGAACGAGGACAAAGAATGAATCGCCGTGAAGAATTGATAACAAACGAAGAAAGACAACAAATCACCGGGAAGGATTAGAAAAAGAATTACGATACTTGAAGGTACTCAAAACAAGAGGCCGAAGAAAAAGAAAGAATCTTCGGTAAGAATTAGAAAACGGGCGAAGTTACTTGAGGGAATTAATTACTGGAGAACGAAGAGATCACCAGTTGATTCGTGAATACTTGAACGATACGCCGGGAAGAATGAGAATGCGAGACAATGTTGAGAATGAAGAATTCTTCTGAAATGACGAACTCCGGATAAACGAAAATGGAAAGAACTCATGAGAATGCTCCGGATGAGAATGAAAAGAATTTATCACAATCAAAATAATTGTGAGGATGGCACGAAGCTGGAATGACGAATCTTTGAGAACGCGGGTGAGGGAAAACTTCTTCGGTCTTCACAGCAGAGAGGGGACGACGATAACCACCATGAAGATTTTTGAAATACTCCAGAATCACGAGGAATAGAAAAGGTCGAGTCGACGAGAAAAGAATTAGAAAACAATCTTAGAGAAGGCATTTGACCGATGACAAATCATACTTACATCAAACACAGAAAAACAATTTGAGAATACTTCGGAATAAGGAAGAACAGATATGTTGGGGCAAAGACGAAAAGAATTCGGAATCGAACTTCGAGGAGATATTTGACCGATGAGAATTCATTCTTACGTCAAATTTGAAAGAATTGAGAATAACTCCGGAAAAATTAGAAGAGTCAGGTAAGATCCTGGAAAAACCTGTGGGTTAGGGCCCACTGAAAAGAAAACACCGTTGGAACAATTGCTGAAGAGATATTGCACCGGTAGAATCGAATCACTTGAGTGAAATAGCCACCACAAAAATAGAACGAATGGACCTCCAATGAAAACATCGGAACTTCCGAGATAATTATGACACTCCGGGTAAAATAGAGAGAGGGATGATTACGAGTTGCAACAGAATGGAAAACATTAGAACGATGAAAGAATATGATCAACATCGAAAACATGAATTGAATCCACCGGAAAAGAAAACGAGACTGAAGAATGATGAACTTGTAGCTCCTGAACAACTTCACCGGTTAAGAATTTGAAGGAAAAGAATGCAAAACTTCCACGTTAATACAACGGATACTTGATTCAAGAATTTCGACTCTGCGAAGGAAAAGGGTGGGAGGGTGGGAAAAGCGAAAGACAACTTCGGATGGATGAAAAGAACTCTGTTGAGTAAACATAGAATTGATCTTGCAATTGTTGAAAAAGGATTGGATTAACTCGAAGACAAGAATGGAGAGGTTCCACATGAATAGGATGGATATTGGAATCGGGACTTCCGAATCCAAGAGGAAAAAGGGAGGGTGGGTGGGGAAAAGAAAACAAGTCGGGACGGGTGAAGCAAACACTGAAGAGAAGTCGAGAATCAAACTTGCAGAGGATGAAGAGGATGAAACAATCCGAAGAGAATGGCACCGGTTACAAAGAGGATCGCAACTATCGAAAACACCTGCGTGATCCTAAAGAAAATTGGAAGGGGAAGAGCGAAAAGATCAAAACACTTACGTCAAGAATCCTCACAAGAGCGACGAAGGGGATAAGGAGTAAAAAGAATTCCTACTCTCCGATATAACTAGACTCCGAAAATAGTTTTTATTCTAGACTCAACAACGGCCAAACTAACGATCAATCAAGGGGGCTTCCTATGGTCGGTCGAGGCTCTGATACCACTTTGTCACGCCCAATACGCGAATCAATCTACGTGGCAACTCGATGGTCCCACCAGAGATAGACCCGCATATTGGAACGCTTGCAAGGTGGATATCATTACATCGTACCATTCAAATACATAAGGGGATACACAAATACATACATATCTCATAAGAATACATCATTACATAACATACATCAAGCAGAAGAAGCGGCATCCGCCTACGGATGAAATCAAACAAAAAGCAAGACATCCACCCTGCTATCCCAGCATGCCGACCAGGAACCTATCCCGAGATCGAAGAAGAAGAAGAAGCACTCCAAGTCAAACGAACATCGCTCTCACGTCAAGTCATCGCGAAACTGAACCTGCAACTGGTGTTGTAGTAATCTGTGAGCCACAGAGGACTCAGCAATCCCATAACCATGGGTAACAAGACTATCAAAGCTTAATGGGTATGGAAGGGGTAACGTGGTGAGGTTACAGCAGCACTAAGCATTATAAGGTGGCTAACTTACGAGTACCAGAGAGAGAAGAGAGGAACTACGCATAACGGTCGCAACTACAAGTGATCACTATCTGATCCTATCCACCTACTTACGAGTCAAACATAACCCCACCGTGTGCTCTTCTCGAACTTCTCCGAAAAGAGACAGTCACGGTTACGCACGCGGTTGGTGTATTTTATTTCGGGTGTGGTGTCAAGTTCTCTACAACCGGTATTAAACAACTCCAATCTGCCCATAACCGCGGGCACGGCTTCGCGTAAGATTAAACCCTGCAGGGGTGTTCCAACTTAGCCCATGACAAGCTCTCACGGCATGCGGAGACAATCCTCCATATAAAAGAATCCGATCAGACTCGGGTTCTAGTTGCACAAGACATTTCTGCAAAGGCGAAACAAGTCCAGCAAGACCTCCCGGCGTGCCGACACCCTGATAGTAGCCGCGCGTATCTCGTCTCAGGCCATGCCCGGATGAGCGACGCGTACAGGGTCCAAGTCCCCAAGTTGCCCCGGGGCGGCCCCGCACAGTGCTCTAGTTTGGACCAACACTCATGAGGAGCACTGGCCCGGGGGTTGTATTAAGAAAAGTCCACGGGGGCCGGCAAGTCCCTATGCATTAATTAAAGTTGTTTAGGCGAATGGTAAAATCAAAGTTGGGCCTTGCTGGAAATGTTTAACCCAAACGAACTGTCAAGGGGTCCCCATAAAACCCTACCGCGTTAGGAACGCAAAATCAAGGAACATAACACCGGTTTATCGGTACTTAAGGCGGCAAGAGCGGAACAAAACACCAAGCAGAAGGCTTAGCCTTCCGCCCTTTACCAAGTATATAAGGGTGCATTAAGTAATTATAAGCAATATTGTGATAAAGCCAACAAACTCCATGTTCCCAACATGGAAACAAACTGCGACTGCACCTGCAACTAGCAACGCTATAAGAGGGGCTGAGCAAGCGGTAACATAGCCAATCAACGGTTTGCTGGGTAGGGGAAAAACGGTTAGAGGTTGACATGCAATTGGGAGGCTGACATATATATGGTAGGAAGCGCGACATAACGAAAGCATCGAGACAACTAGCATGGCAATGATAGTAAAGGTATCCGGGTCATGATCATCTTGCCTGGAATCCCGCTAGGAAGAAGATCGAGTCCATGAAGAAGACCAACGGGCGTAGATGATCCAAAGAAGATGATCCAACGTAGATGAACCAAACGTAGTCGAACCAAGCGTAGTCGAACGAATCCTCACGATCGCAACGGAACAGGAACTAGAGATACGAAGCACAACCGGAAAGAAACAATCAACACGAGAACACTCAACACATAAACATAACGAGTCACTCAACCAAGCATGATGCAAAACAAAGCTACATGATGCTAATCATGGCAAGAGATGAAGCAAGCAAAGCAACACAACTAGGCAAGTTTAAATGAGGCCGGAAACAACTTATAACAACTCCGGTAAGTCCTCATGTGCAATTTTTGAAATTAGTCCAGAACTGAATTACACTCATGTTGAAGTTGTTAAACAGCAAGTTAAGATGCACAAGGATGATCTACACGAAATTCTAGTCAAGTTACATATAAATTTTATTAGATTTAGAGCGACGGGCTAAAAGATATGAGCAAAACAAGTTACACAAGGCATAGAAGCAAAATGCACAAAACATCATCAAGAAACACCCAAACAAGGATGCAACATGATAATATGATGCTACACAAGATTCTAAACAAGTTTCATATAGAACATGATCAAAACGGAGCAACGGTTCAACATATGCACGTGAAACAAGTAATAGTCAAAATCTGCCATTAACGGTTCGATAACACTTAGCAACAACCAAAACAACAAGCTACAGCCACCTAACATAGCAAACAAAGGCATGGCATCAAAGTACATGTTAAACATAACAAAGTATGTTTACTAAGCATGGGCATATGAGCTATAGAACAATAGGAAACATCATGGCAATATGCAATGTCATAACAGTTTTCAGACTTAGCCAAATTTTAGCATGTCAAGCTGAAAACAGATTCTGGTAGCAACTTTGGAGCATGATAGTTAACACATACAACATAATCTTCTACAGCAACCAAGCATGAAAATACTTAGCATAACACCCTTAACAAAAGTCCAGGACTGAAGATTTGCTAGAAATGCCCAGGTTAAAAGATAACAGCACCTAAACATGGGATCTGGATAATAACAGCACAAAGGACAGTGAAAATTTAGGCATGGCAGAAACATATTTGATAGCATGTTCATGAGCTTGTGGCACTCATCACAGTGCACAATAAAATGCAAACTAAAATTACCCAGCAAGAAGACATGTTATACAAGACATTCATGCAAAGAACTAAGCCATATCATCAAGCATATGCTCTACCCGAAAATGCGAAAACAGCAACTAATGTTAAAATGACATGTTCAGGAACTTGCTCAAATGCACAAAATAATTGCACCACTGGATTGGTGGGCTTCTCCTACCCCAAAACATATATAATATGCCGGGGTTTGCATGTAAAATAATCCACAAGATGCACAAACATAAAACTACCGATAACGACGAGTTGCCGTCTTCACGGGCTCGTGCAAGTCACCTCAAGCAAGATCAAGAGGTGCAACTCATGCCACTGGAAAGAAGGTATGTTTATGCCACAAATTCATGTAGAAACTATTCCCAAAGGAGCTACACATGCAAAGATGTCACACGACGAAAATGCAATCTCTTTACAAAGGACAGCAGTAATAATTTCGAAGCAACTTCACGCACAGATCTAGGCATGATACATGAACCAAATGCAACAACTAGCAGTACTAACATGAAGTACATCACACCACGATCATTTTGACATATCATACATGCAAAACGGACATACATGCACAAAGTTATGACCCCACGAACATGCATACAAAAATTACAACAGCAAAAGGACTTAGCCGAATTTACAGAGACAGGGTGAGCGCGGGATTACTATTCTATGCCCAGGGCGGCGAAAAGAGGGCAGGTCGATGCTCACCTTAGTGGGCTGAGCCCAGGCTCGGTGGAGGGCAGAGGCCGGACTGGGCCGAGGCGATGGCGAGGCCCACGCGCGCACGCACACGAGCTGGGCGGTTCTGCTCGAACCCTAGCCCGATACGGCGGCGGAGGCGATGGGCTCCGGCGAGCGGCGGAGGAGGGAGCCGGCTGGATTTGGCCTGGCCCGGCCGGATCCAGGCGGCGGCGAGGTGCTGCAGGCGCCGGGTGCCACGTGAGGCGCAGCGGCGACGCGGACGGCGCGGGGGCGGCGAGATCCCGGCGTCGGGGCGGCGAGATCCCGGCGTCGGGGCGGAGAACTTCGGGCGGCGTCAGGGTTAGCGATGCAGGCGGCTAGCGCGCGCGGGCGGCTATTGGAAATATGCCCTAGAGGCAATAATAAAGTAGTTATTATTATATTTCTTTGTTCATGATAATCGTTTATTGTCCATGCTATAATTGTATTGATTGGAAACTTAAATACATGTGTGGATAAATAGACAGACAATGTGTCCCTAGTAAGCCTCTTCAGGACTAGCTCGTTGATCAAAGATGACCGAGGTTTCCGGGTCATAGACATGAGTTGTCATTTGATAACGGGATCACATCATTAGGAGAATGATGTGATGGACGAGACCCAAACGATAAACGTAGCTTTTGATCGTATCAGTTATCGCTATAGTTTTCTGCATGTCAAGTATAAGTTCCTATGACCATGAGATCATGTAACTCACTGACACCGTAGGAGTACCTTGTGTGTGCCAAACGTCGCAACGTAACTGGGTGACTATAAAGGCACTCTACAGGTATCTCCGAAAGTGTCTGTTGAGTTGACATGGATCGAGACTGGGATTTGTCACTCCGTGTGACGGAGAGGTATCTCCGGGCCCACTCGGTAATACGTCATCTCAATGAGCTCAAAGTGACTAAGTACTTAGTCACGGGATTATGTATTACGGAACGAGTAAAGAGACTTGCCGGTAACGAGATTGAACTAGGTATAGAGATACCAACGATCGAATCTCGGGCAAGTAACATACCGACGAGACAAAGGGAACTGTATACGGGATTGCCTGAATCCTTGACATCGTGGTTCATCCGATGAGATCATCGAGGAATGTGTGGGAACCAATATGGGTATCCAGATCCCGCTATTGCTTATTGACCTGGGAGTGTCTCGATCATGTCTGCATAGTTTCCGAACCCGCAGGGTCTACACACTTAAGGTTCGGTGACGCTAGGGTTGTTAGTGAGAACAGTGAATGGTAACCGAAGGTTGTTCGGAGTCCCGGATGAGATCCCGGACATGACGAGGGTCTCCGGAATGGTCCGGGGACGAAGATTGATATATGGGATGAGAGTGAACGGAGTCCGGAATTGTTCCGGGGATCATCGGGAAGAAATCGGAGTACCGAAAGGTGTTTCGGGGGGCACGATAATTGTTACGGGCCCTATGGGCCATAAGTGGGAGATGCAACAGCCCTCATGGGGCTGTGCGCCCCCCTTGGGCCCTCTCCACCTGCGCATGGGGGCTGGCCCCCCCTAGGGAGCCACACCCCAGAGTCCTTGGAGGGCAAGGCACCCTGGGGGGGGGAACCCTAGCCCTGGGGGCGCCGCCCCCTTCCCATCTCCCTTGGCCGCCGGCCCCTAGGGGAAACCCTAGGGCGCCTCCTCCCCCCTCTCCCCCTATATAAAGAGAGGCAGAGGGGAGGGCAGCCACACACGTTCGTGCCTTGGCGCTGCCCTCCCTCTACCGTAGAGATCTTCAACTAGACAGTAGTGCTTGGCGAAGCCCTGCTGGAATTCCTCCACCACCATCTCCACCACGCCGTCGTGCTGCTGGTTCCTCCATCAACTTCTCCTCCCCCTCTGGCTGGATCAAGAAGGAGGAGACGTCCCCGAGCTGCACGTGTGTTGAACGCGGAGGCGCCGTCCATTCGGCGCTGGGATCTTCGGCGATTTGAATCGCAGCGAGTACGACTCCATCAACCGCGTTCTTGAACGCTTCCGCTTAGCGATCTACAAGGGTATGTGGATCGAACTCTCCCCTCGTATTAGCATCTCCTAGATTGATATTGGTGAGCGTAGGAAATTTTTTTGTTTCCCATGCGACGTTCCCCAACAATTAAATACCTCCCACTAAAGCTCAAAGGGCCAGCTCGACACTAGCTTAATAGCATGCCTGAAAATTCTATCGGCAGCTGGGAGGACTTGGAAGAAGCTTTCCTGGACAACTTCCAAGGAACATATGTCCGGCTACCAGACGCCGATGACTTAAGCCACATAGTTCAACAACCTGGAGAATCAGCCAGAAAATTCTGGACTAGGTTCCTAACCAAAAAGAACCAGATCGTGTAACACCCCAAATTTTTTTATTTGGTTTTTATTTTTATTGGGTTTTTACCAATTGTCTTTATTTGATTTTTAGGAGGATATTTGAATTTTCTCTCCTCTCAAAAACTTTTGAAGATAAACTTTCCTTGAAAAACATTTCAAATTTTTTGATTCTGGTTTTGAGGGCTTTCCAACATGTGTTGATTCAAAACAAATGCACTTGGGGGTAAATTGTCATTAAAAAGAAGTTTTTGAATAGGGGGTTTATTCTTTCTTTTTCAAAAATGCCCCTATACTACTCTCTTGCCATGACTTGCATTTTTGTTTTCTTCTCAAAACCTTTTCCCCTACCTTGGGTCAAGCCAAGCATGCTATTCCAGCAAGGTCCAAACCATTTTTAAATTATTTCCTATTTAATTCTTTCTCTAAAACTTTTTCTACACTATTTTGGACCCTAGAAGATTTTCAAAGGAAGTACCTTATTCGTCAAGCTTTTTGTCCCAAGCAAATTACCCTAGCTACTCCTTAGTACCCTCAACCAAGATCCATCAAGAGCTGCTGGACCACAGTTCAAAATTTTCAAAATTTGCTCACTGCAAGTTTGAACCAGGTTTGCTAAATTTGGTGAAATTCATTCTTTTCTCTTTCCAAAAATTCTGAGAAAATTCAGGCAGCCTCTAGGTGCACCAAGAGACCACCTCATCAAGTTTCAGCTCCAGTTAAATTTCCCACATGCCTAAATCATTTCGTCGAACAGGTGGCGTGCACTGTTCCTGTCAAGTTCAGAGACATTCAGTGTTTCAGTTCAGAGACAGTGTCGCTTTTGATCGTATAAGTTATCGCTATAGTTTTCTGCATGTCAAGTATAAGTTTCTATGACCATGAGATCATGTAACTCACTGACACCGTAGGAGTACCTTGTGTGTGCCAAACGTCGCAACGTAACTGGGTGACTATAAAGGCACTCTACAGGTATCTCCGAAGGTGTCTGTTGAGTTGACATGGATCGAGACTGGGATTTGTCACTCCGTGTGACGGAGAGGTATCTCCGGGCCCACTCGGTAATACATCATCTTAATGAGCTCAAAGTGACTAAGTAGTTAGTCACGGGATTATGTATTACGGAACGAGTAAAGAGACTTGCAGGTAACGAGATTGAACTAGGTATAGAGATACCGACGATCGAATCTCGGGCAAGTAACATACCGACGAGACAAACGGAACTGTATACGGGATTACCTGAATCCTTGACATCGTGGTTCATCCGATGAGATCATCGAGGAACGTGTGGGATCCAATATGGGTATCCAGATCCCGCTATTGGTTATTGACTTGGGAGTGTCTCGGTCATGTCTGCATAGTTTCCGAACCCGCAGGGTCTACACACTTAAGGTTCGGTGACGCTAGGGTTGTTAGTGAGAACAGTGAATGGTAACCGAAGGTTGTTCGGAGTCCCGGATGAGATCCCGGACATGACGAGGGTCTCCGGAATGGTCCGGGGACGAAGATTGATATATGGGATGAGAGTGAACGGAGTCCGGAATTGTTCCGGGGGTCATCGGGAAGAAATCGGAGTGCCGAAAGGTGTTTCGGGGGGGCACGGTAAAAGTTACGGGCCCTATGGGCCATAAGTGGGAGAAGCAACAGCCCTCATGGGGCTGTGCGCCCCCCTTGGGCCCTCTCCACCTACGCATGGGGGCTGGGCCCCCCTAGGGAGCCGCACCCCAGAGTCCTTGGGGGGCAAGGCACCTGGGGGGGGGAACCCTAGCCCCAGGGGGCGCCGCCCCCTCCCCATCTGCCCTGGCCGCCGGCCCCTAGGGGAAACCCTAGGGCGCCTCCTCCCCCCTCTCCCCCTATATAAAGAGAGGCAGAGGGAGGGCAGCCACACAAGTTCGTGCCTCGGCGCTGCCCTCCCTCCACCGAATAGATCTTCGTCTACATCGCAGTGCTTGGCGAAGCCCTGCTGGAATTCCTCCACCACCATCTCCACCACGCCGTCGTGCTGCTGGTTTCTCCATCAACTTCTCCTCCCCCTCTTGCTGGATCAAGAAGGAGGAGACGTCCCCGAGCTGCACGTGTGTTGAACGCGGAGGCGCCGTCCGTTCGGCGCTGGGATCTTCGGCGATTTGAATCGCGGCGAGTACGACTCCATCATCCGCGTTCTTGCAACGCTTCCGCTTAGTGTTCTACAAGGGTATGTGGATCGAACTTTCCCCTCGTATTAGCATCTCCTAGATTGATCTTGGTGGACGTAGGAACTTTTTTTTGTTTCCCATGCGACGTTCCCCAACAATTAAATACCTCCCACTAAAGCTCAAAGGGCCAGCTCGACACTAGCTTAATAGCATGCCTGAAAATTCTATCGGCAGCTGGGAGGACTTGGAAGAAGCTTTCCTGGACAACTTCCAAGTAACCTATGTCCGGCTACCAGACGCCGATGACTTAAGCCACATAGTTCAACAACCTGGAGAATCAGCCAGAAAATTCTGGACTAGGTTCCTAACCAAAAAGAACCAGATCGTGTAACACCCCAAATTTTTTTATTTGGTTTTTATTTTTATTGGGTTTTTACCAATTGTCTTTATTTGATTTTTAGGAGGATATTTGAATTTTCTCTCCTCTCAAAAACTTTTGAAGATAAACTTTCCTTGAAAAACATTTCAAATTTTTTGATTCTGGTTTTGAGGGCTTTCCAACATGTGTTGATTCAAAACAAATGCACTTGGGGGTAAATTGTCATTAAAAAGAAGTTTTTGAATAGGGGGTTTATTCTTTCTTTTTCAAAAATGCCCCTATACTACTCTCTTGCCATGACTTGCATTTTTGTTTTCTTCTCAAAATCTTTTCCCCTACCTTGGGTCAAGCCAAGCATGCTATTCCAGCAAGGTCCAAACCATTTTTAAATTATTTCCTATTTAATTCTTTCTCTAAAACTTTTTCTACACTATTTTGGACCCTAGAAGATTTTCAAAGGAAGTACCTTATTCGTCAAGCTTTTTGTCCCAAGCAAATTACCCTAGCTACTCCTTAGTACCCTCAACCAAGATCCATCAAGAGCTGCTGGTCCACAGTTCAAAATTTTCAAAATTTGCTCACTGCAAGTTTGAACCAGGTTTGCTAAATTTGGTGAAATTCATTCTTTTCTCTTTCCAAAAATTCTGAGAAAATTCAGGCAGCCTCTAGGTGCACCAAGAGACCACCTGATCAAGTTTCAGCTCCAGATAAATTTCCCACATGCCTAAATCATTTCGTCGAACAGGTGGCGTGCACTGTTCCTGTCAAGTTCAGAGAAATTCAGTATTTCAGTTCAGAGACAGTGTCGCTTTTGATCGTATAAGTTATCGCTATAGTTTTCTGCATGTCAAGTATAAGTTTCTATGACCATGAGATCATGTAACTCACTGACACCGTAGGAGTACCTTGTGTGTGCCAAACGTCGCAACGTAACTGGGTGACTATAAAGGCACTCTACAGGTATCTCCGAAGGTGTCTGTTGAGTTGACATGGATTGAGACTGGTATTTGTCACTCCGTGTGACGGAGAGGTATCTCCGGGCCCACTCGGTAATACATCATCTTAATGAGCTCAAAGTGACTAAGTAGTTAGTCACGGGATTATGTATTACGGAACGAGTAAAGAGACTTGCCGGTAACGAGATTGAACTAGGTATAGAGATACCGACGATCGAATCTCGGGCAAGTAACATACCGACGAGACAAACGGAACTGTATACGGGATTACCTGAATCCTTGACATCGTGGTTCATCCGATGAGATCATCGAGGAACGTGTGGGAACCAATATGGGTATCCAGATCCCGCTATTGGTTATTGACTTGGGAGTGTCTCGGTCATGTCTGCATAGTTTCCGAACCCGCAGGGTCTACACACTTAAGGTTCGGTGACGCTAGGGTTGTTAGTGAGAACAGTGAATGGTAACCGAAGGTTGTTCAGAGTCCCGGATGAGATCCCGGACATGACGAGGGTCTCCGGAATGGTCTGGGGACGAAGATTGATATATGGGATGAGAGTGAACGGAGTCCGGAATTGTTCCGGGGGTCATCGTGAAGGAATTGGAGTGCCGAAAGGTGTTTCGGGGGGGCACGGTAAAAGTTACGGGCCCCATGGGCCATAAGTGGGAGACGCAACAGCCCTCTTGGGGCTGTGCGCCCCCCTTGGGCCCTCGCCACCTACGCCTAGGGGGCTGGGCCCCCCTAGGGCAGCCGCACCCCTTTGGAGTGGGGGGCAAGGCGCCTGGGGGGGGAACCCTAGCCCCAGGGGGCGCCGCCCCCTCCCCATCTGCCCTGGCTGCCGGTCCCTAGGGGAAACCCTAGGGCGCCTCCTCCCCCCTCTCCCCCCCTATATAAAGAGAGGCAGAGGGAGGGCAGCCACACAAGTTCGTGCCTCGGCGCTGCCCTCCCTCCACCGAATAGATCTTCGTCTACATCGCAGTGCTTGGCGAAGCCCTGCTGGAATCTCTCCACTACCATCTCCACCACGCCGTCGTGCTGCTGGTTTCTCCATCAACCTCTCCTCCCCCTCTTGCTGGATCAAGAAGGAGGAGACGTCCCCGAGCTACACGTGTGTTGAACGCGGAGGCGCCGTCCGTTCGGCGCTGGGATCTTCGGCGATTTGAATCGCGGCGAGTACGACTCCATCATCCGCGTTCTTGCAACGCTTCCGCTTAGCGATCTACAAGGGTATGTGGATCGAACTCTCCCCTCGTATTAGCATCTCCTAGATTGATCTTGGTGGACGTAGGAATTTTTTTTGTTTCCCATGCGACGTTCCCCAACAGTGGTATCAGAGCTTGGATCTTGCGTAGATGCTTTCACGAGTAGAACACAAAAGATTTTGTGGGCGTTGATGTTTAGATTGCTTCCCTCCTTGGTCAATCTTGATTCAGCGGCATTATGGGATGAAGCGGCCCGGACCAACTTTACATGTCAATGTACATGAGACCGGTTCCATCGACAGACATGCGACTTATGTTGCATAAGATGGCTGGCGGGTGTCTGTCTCTCCTATCTTAGTTGAATTGGATTCGACAAAGGTGGTCCTTGTAGAAGGTTAAATAGCAACTTAAATATCACCGTTGTGGCTTTGCGTAGGTAAGAAGCGTTCTTGCTAGATACCCATAGCAGCCACGTAAAACATGCAACAACAAATTAGAGGACGTCTAACTTGTTTTTGCAGGGTATGTATGTGATGTGATATGGCCAATGACATGATGAGATATATTTGATGTATGAGATGATCATGTTGTAATAGTTAATATCGACTTGCATGTCGATGCATACGGCAACCGGCAGGAGCCATAGGGTTGTCTTTAATTTTTGTATGACCTGCGTGTCAATCATTAAGCGCTATGTAATGCTTTACTTTATCGCTAACGGTAGCAATAGTAGTAAGAGCATGGTGGGCGCGACAACCCTGATGGCGACACGATGATGGAGATCATGATGATGGGGATCATGGTGTGACGCCGGTGACGATGGAGATCATGCCAGTGCTTTGGAGATGGAGATCAAAAGCACGAGTTGATGGCCATATCATGTCACTTATGATTTGCATGTGATGTTAATCCTTTTATGCATCTTATCTTGCTTAGAACGACGGTAGCATTATAAGATGATCCCTCACTAAAATTTCAAGATTAAATTGTGTTCCCCCCGAGTGTGCGCCGTTGCGAAGGTTCGTCATTTCGAAGCACCACGTGATGATCGGGTGTGATAGACTCTACGTTCGCATACAACGGGTGCAAGCCAATTTTGCACATGCAGAACACTCGGGTTAGACTTGACGAGCCTAGCATGTACAGACATGGCCTCGGAACACGGAGGACGGAAAGGTCGAACATGAGTCATATATTAGATATGATCAACATGTAGATGTTCACCATTGACACCACCTCATCTCACGTGATGATCGGACTTGGGTTGGTGGATTTGGATCATGTCACGCTCGAATAACCAGAGGGATGTCAATTTGAGTGGGAGTTTGAAGTAATTTGATTAAGTTAAACTCACTTATCATGAACAATAGTCTAAGATGTCTTTGCAAATTTTATGTTGTAGATCAATGGATCGCGCAGTAGCTCCCCTGAATTTTAATGCGTTCCTAGAGAAAACTAAGCTGAAAGATGATGGGAGCAACTTTGTGGACTGGCTCCGCAACCTGAGGATCATCCTCACAGCTGCCCAAAAGATTTATGTCCTAGATGCACCGTTAGGTGACCGCCCCGCTCCGTCCTCTGTGGAAGTTATGAACTCCTGGCAGACGCGTGCGGATGACCACTCAGTTGTGCAGTGTGCCATTTTGTATAGCTTGGAAGGAGGACTTCGAAGGCGTTTTGAACGTCATGGGGCATATGAGATGTTCCAGGAGTTGAAGTTCATCTTTGAGAAGAATGCTAAGATCGAGAGGTATGAAACCTCCAATAAGTTCTTTGCTTGCAAGATGGAGGAGAATTCGTCTGTCAGTGAGCACTTGCTGAAGATGTCTGGGTACTATACCCGTCTAGCTGATCTGGGACTTGTGTTCCCGGAGGAGGCTATCATTGACAGAATTCTCCAATCACTCCCACCTAGCTACAAGAGCTTCGTGCAGCATTATAACATGCAAGGGATGAACAAGTCCATCGCCGAGCTGTTTGTGATGCTGAAGGTCACTGAGTCGGACATCCAGAAAGAACATCAAGTGTTGATGGTCAATAAAACCACCAGTTTCAAGAAGAATGGCAAGGGCAAGAAGGGTAACTCTAAGAAGGGTGGCAAGCAGTTGCTCATCCAGGGAAGAAACCCAAGGTTGGGCCCAAGCCAGAGACTGAGTGCTTCTATTGCAAGGGGAACGGTCACTGGAAGCGGAACTTCCCCAAGTATCTGGCGGACAAGAAGGGGGCGAACAAAGATAAACAAGGTATATGTGATATACATGTTATTGATGTGTACCTTACCAACTCTCGTTGTAGTGCCTGAGTATTTGATACCGGTTCGGTTGCTCATATTTGCAACTCTAAGCAGGAACTACGGAATAGACGGAGGCTGGCGAAGGACGAAGTGACGATGCGCGTGGGAAATGGTTCCAAGGTTGATGTGATTGCCGTCGGCACGCTCGCTCTTCGATTACCATCGGGATTAGTTATGAACCTGAATAATTGTTATTTAGTGCCTGCGTTGAGCATGAACATTATATCTGGATCTTGTTTAATGCGAGACGGTTACTCATTTAAATCAGAGAATAAAGGTTGTTCTATTTATATGGGTAATATCTTTTATGGTCATGCACCCGAAGTAGGGGGTTTATTCTTATTGAATCTCGATAGTGATGATACACATGTTCATAACATTGATGCCAAAAGATGTAGAGTAGATAGCGATAGTACCACTTTCTTGTGGCACTGCCGTTTGGGTCATATCGGCGTGGAACGCATGAAGAAACTCCATGCTGATGGACTTTTGGAGTCTCTTGATTTTGAATCACTTGACACATGCGAGCCGTGCCTCTACTTCAACCATAGAGTAGCGCAGCACAGAAAGATGTTTTTGTGGAGCCTACGACGGTTGAAGAGGAAGCCAATGATGATGATCAAGAGGTGGTGGCAGGCCGGTGTCAGGCTGGGGCCCCACAAGATCCTTCAGTACCGGTTCGTGGCACGAACCGGTACTACAGGGGGACCTACAGTACCGGTTCATGTAACCAACCGGTACTAAAGGTGCCTCTATATAAACCCTTCGTCGAGCCTGAGCCAATTTCCCTTTCATTCCTCTCCTCTATTCTTCCTCTTCCTCTCTCGAGCTCATACTCCATTTTTGCCAAAATTTGTGAAGATTTGAAGGCCCCCCATCCATCCAAGTGACCACAAAGGTTAGCAACTTTCTCCTTTCATCTCTCATTGCTAGATTAGCTCTTGCAATGCTCTAAGTATAGTGATTTGTGGGTTTTATTTTGGGAGCAAATGATATGTGCTAGTATTTGATTTATATGAAATTTGAGCTCAAAATAACTCTTAGTTTGCATATATAGGTGTTGTTTACTTAGTGCCTTCCCATCTCTGTCCTAACCACCATCGAACGCCCGCACCGTCACGTCGTCGGCACCACCTTATGGTGAGACTCTTGTTCTTATATTTGTTATATAAAAAAATTCATGTTTGTGTGATTTAGATATATAGTTTCTCGTATAATTATCTTACCCGTACGTTGTTTGTTATACATAGTGCCATGGGTTTGGTATCCGTCCCCGTCGGCCCTCGTCCGGGTTATGATTCGGATGTGGTATATTCTCTTTTAGCACTATTTGTTGCATTTCGAGTTTATGACAAATTATGCACATCAAGTTGACATAGATATTTTCATCTAGGAGGTATGTGAACCGAAAATGCCAACCGACCCAATTGTGGAGATGTTAAATTTAGTTGAAAAAGAAAACGAGTATTTGAAAGAAAAATTGAAAAGAATTGAGGGGGAGAAGATGGAATTGGAGTTGCATGTTGCCGAAGTCGTCGATGATCACAAGATCAAGATGGAGAAGATGCGCTTGAAGAATAGAAAGATTAGAAAATATGCCATCGATAATGAGGCTTGGTATCATTATGTTGTTGGATCAATTGTTACCTTAGTTGCGGTCTTGATCGCATTTGTTGTTGCATTTAAATGCTTTAGCTAGAGAGTTGTTTCTATGTTGTTTTATGAGAATAAGTGTTGTAGGAACTTTGTGTATGAACTTAATAATTTATGTATGAACTTTGTATTAATTTGGTCTTTTCGGTGTTGTGTAATGAAGATGAGCCGGGAATGGATGTATGATGACCGATGCTCTCCCCAGTTCACTAATGGCGTGCATACGTTTCTGCTTGCGGCTGAGGCGAACAAGGGGGTGGATGGTTTTATTCCTTGTCCATGTGCTGGATGTAAGAATGATCAGAATTACTCTAAGTCAAGAACCATTCACGTCCACCTGTTTGAGTCCGGTTTCATGCCCCACTATAATGTTTGGACCAAGCACGGAGAAAGAGGGGTTATGATGGAAGACGATGAAGAAGAAGAGGACGACGACAGCTATCCTGGCCATGGGTTCTATGAAAACGATGGTACAACAATGGGGGAAGAAGCTGAGCCGGCAATGCGGGAAGAAGCTGCAGAACAGGCATCAGATGAGCCCGCAGATGATCTTGGTCGGGCAAATACTGATGCAAAGAGAATGTGCGCAGGTGAAAAGGAGAAGCTGAAGTTGCAGAGGATGTTAGAGGATCACAAGAAACCGTTGTACCCAAATTGCGAAGATGACAAGAAAAAGCTGGGTACCACACTTGAATTGCTGCAGTGGAAGGCAGAGAATGGTATACCTGACAAGGCATTTGAAAAGCTACTGAAAATAATGAAGAAGAAGCTTCCAAAGGATAACGAATTGCCTGACAGTACGTACGAAGCAAAGAAGGCTGTCTGCCCTCTAGGATTAGAGGTGCAAAAGATACATGCATGCCCTAATGACTGCATCCTCTACCGCGGTGAGTACGAGGATTTAAATGCATGCCCGGTATGTAGTGCATTGCGCTATAAGATCCGCCACGATGACCCTGGTGATGTTGAGGGCGAGCGCCCCAGGAAGAAGATTCCTGCCAAGGTGATGTGGTATGCTCCTATAATACCACGGTTAAAACGTTTGTTCCAAAACAAAGAGCATGCCAAGTTGATGCGATGGCACAAAGAAGATCGTAAGAAAGACGGGAAGTTGACAGTACCCGCCGACGGATCGCAGTGGAGAAAAATTGAGAGAAGGTGGAAGAAATTTGCAGCTGACGCAAGGAACGTATGGTTTGGTTTAAGTGCAGATGGCATTAATCCTTTTGGGGAGCAGAACAACAATCATAGCACATGGCCTGTGACTCTATGTATCTATAACCTTCCTCCTTGGTTGTGCATGAAGCGAAAGTTCATTATGATGCCAGTGCTCATCCAAGGCCCGAAGCAACCCGGCAACGACATTGATGTGTACCTAAGGCCATTAGTTGAAGAACTTTTAGAGCTATGGAGCATAGAAGGTGTACGTGTGTGGGATGAGGACAAACAGCAGGAATTTGACCTTCGAGCGTTGCTGTTTGTAACCATCAATGATTGGCCTGCTCTTAGTAACCTTTCAGGACAGACAAACAAGGGATACCATGCATGCACGCACTGTTTAGATGATACCGACAGTACATACTTGGATAAATGTAAGAAGAATGTGTACTTAGGCCATCGTCGATTTCTTCAGAGCAGGCATCCCGTTAGAAAGAAAGGCAAGCATTTCAAAGGTGATCCAGATCACCGGCAGAAGCCTCCCCACCGTACTGGTGAAGATATAGTTGATATGGTCAAGGATTTACAAGTAATCTTTGGAAAGGGTCCTGGCGGACAATCTATTCCGAATGATGCTGACAGACGTTCACCAATGTGGAAGAAGAAATCCATATTTTGGGACCTACCTTACCGGAAAGACCTAGAGGTCCGCTCTGCAATCGACGTGATGCACGTGACTAAGAATGTTTGCGTGAGCCAGCTGCTAGGCTTCTTGGGCGTGTATGGGAAGAAAAAAGATACACCGGAGGCACGGGAGGACCAGCAACGTATACACGGAAAAGACGACATGGATCCAAAGAAGTTCAAGGGTCATGCAAGCTATGCTCTTACCAAAGAAGAGAAGGAAATCTTCTTCGAATGCCTGCTCAGTATGAAGGTCCCAACTGGCTACTCGTCGAATATAAAGGGAATAATAAATATGATAGAGAAAAAGTTCCAGAACCTAAAGTCTCATGACTGCCACGTGATTATTACATAACTGCTTCCGGTTGCATTGAGGGGCGTTCTACCGGAAAACGTTCGATTAGCCATTATGAAGCTATGTGCATTCCTCAATGCAATCTCTCAGAAGGTTATCGATCCAGAAATCCTACCAAGGTTACAGAGTGATTTGGTGCAATGCCTTGTCAGTTTCGAGTTGGTGTTCCCACCATCCTTCTTCAATATCATGACTCACGTTCTAGTTCACCTAGTCGAAGAGATTGCCATTCTAGGTCCTGTATTTCTACACAATATGTTCCACTTTGAGAGGTTCATGGGAGTCTTAAAGAAATATGTTCGTAATCGTGCTAGGCCAGAAGGAAGCATCTCCAAGGGTCATGAAAATGAGGAGCTCATTGAGTTTTGTATTGACTTTATTCCAGACCTTAAGCCGATTGGTGTTCCTGAATCGCGGCATAAGGGCAGACTGGATGGAAATGGCACGCTAGGACCGAAACAAATAATATGTATGGACGGGCATTCTCTCACTAAAGCACACTACACAGTTCTGCAAAATTCTGCCTTGGTGACTCCGTATATGAAGGAACACAAGAATTTTCTACGCTCCAAACACCCAGAGAAGTCTGAAGACTGGATTACACGTGAACAAACGGGGACTTTCGCCGGTTGGTTGCAGACACGTGCCATGCATGACGCCGATGTTGAAGAAGACCTTTACTTGTTGTCCCAGTTACCATCTTCGAATATAATGACTTTCAAAGGGTACGAGATAAATGGGAATACATTTTACACGATCGCCCAAGATAAGAAGAGCACCAACCAAAACAGTGGTGTCCGCTTTGATGCACCAAACCAGAGTGGAAATGACACATATTATGGTTACATAGAGGACATATGGGAACTTGACTATGGACGTGGTTTGAAGGTCCCTTTGTTTCGGTGCAAATGGGTCAATATGGCACGAGGCGGGGTAACGAAAGACCCGCAGTACGGAATGACAACAGTGGATCTCAACAATCTTGCGTACGCAAACGAACAATTCATCCTAGCCAATGATGTGGCGCAGGTTTTCTATGTGAAGGACATGTCTACCAAGCCGAGAAAAAGAAAAGATAAGGAAGCGAATACATCAGACGATGAGCCAAAGCGCCACATAGTTCTCTCAGGGAAAAGAAACATCGTGGGAGTGGATGACAAGACAGACATGTCAGAAGATTATGAAAAGTTTGATGAAATTGCTCCCTTCATAGTGAATGTTGACCCGAGCATCTTGTTAAATGATGAAGATTCTCCATGGTTACGGCACAAAGGGAAACAAGCGAAGAAAAAGTTTCGCACCCAAAGATCCCACTCTGGGATGTGACCGACTTCACTGTCCCACTTCTGTTTTGGCATTTCAAACGCGGAGAAATGTTATGTCCAAATCCACTTTCTGACTTCATTTGCTATTTTCCATCGATTTACTGATATTTTTGAGCTAAATGACCCTGAAATTGAAAAGCACTACAAATGAACTCTGAATAGGTTGAAACTTGGCATGGTATCCTCATTTCACCCACATAGCATGTGCAAAAAAGTAGAGATGGTTACGGCAAAAATTGGATGCACTTCGTGTACAAAATGGACAATCTCTTTCGAAGTATCAGGGTTTCACACGAAAACGAGTCTGTTACAAAGGCTTTTAGTTTTTTTTACTTATTATAACTCCACACTTTTTGTGCATTCAGTATGCACCATTCAAAGCCACGTCATCAACTTTCAACCCTTTCTGGCTTCATTTGCTATTTTCCATCGATTTACTGATTTTTTTGAGCTAACTGACCCTGAAATTGAAAAGCACTACAAATGAACTCTGAATAGGTTGAAACTTGGCATGGTATCCTCATTTCACCCACATAGCATGTGCATAAAAGTAGAGATGGTTACGGCAAAAACTGGATGCACTTCATGTACAAAATGGACAATCTCTTTCGAAGTATCAGGGTTTCACACAAAAACGAGTCTGTTATATTACAAATGATTTTCTTAAATAACCAAGTTTTACTAAATTGAATATAATGATAAAACACAGTAATATTAAACATAAGAAAAAAGAATCACTGAAAATATTCAAATAAAACTCTAAAAACAGCAAAATATAACTCAGAAATAAATTAAAGAAAATTAATAAAGCAGAAAAGGAAAAAAAACTCTAAAAACACCCTATAGCACCGGTTGGTGGCTAGAACCGGTGCTATAGACCACCCTATAGCACCGGTTGGAGCCACCAACCGGTGCTATAGGGCTGCGTTCACGCCGCTTCGCCTAGCGAAAATTGGCCTATAGTACCGGTTCCTGGCACGAACCGGTACTATAGGCCCCTCCTATATATACGCCAGTTGCGAAAACTCAGTTCTTATCGCTTTCTCCCACAGCCACCCCCGCCCCGTCGCCGCTCCCGCCCCTCGTCGTCGCCGCGCCGCCGTCGCCGCCCCGCTCCCTTCGCCGCGCCGACCCGCTCCCGTCGCCGCGCCGCCCGTCGTCGCCCCCGTCGCCGCCGCCCGTCGTCGCCCCCG
>LR738709.1:727008681-727039549 GCA_902687465.1 Secale cereale | reverse complement strand
CGCCTCGCCGCTGTGAGCCCCCGTCGTCGCCGCCTTATGCACACACACACACACACACACATGCACACACACACACATTTTTTAATTTTTGAGATGAATGTTAGATATTGATGTTAGATGCATTTTTCAGTTATTAGATGATTGTTGCATGAAATTTTTAGCTAGATGAATATGTTAGATGAATATTTTAGATGAATGAATATGTTAGATGAATTTTTTAGATGAATGAATATGTTAGATGAATTTTTTAGATGAATGAATATGTTAGATGAGTGAATATGTTAGATGAATTTTTTAGATGAATGAATATGTTAGATGAATTTTTTAGATGAATATGTTAGATGAATATGTTAGATGTATATATATGTGTTGACAACAGATTTTGACACGGGCGAGAACATAATTAAGGTGGCCTCAGATCAGAAAGTGTTCAACATCAAAGTTGTTCATCTCGTCAAAACAGTCAGCTTTGCCTTTGGAGTCATCATCATTCGAAGTCATTTACTACTCCAAAAATCTTGCCGCGGTGGACGGTAAGCTTGCCGCGGTAAACAGATAGGCCTTACTGAAAGGGTTTGCCGCGTTGAAACAGTAACCTTGCCGCGGTGGATAGATCTTGCCGCGGTAAACAATAACCTTGCTAAGAAGGTTCATCGGTAGACAGAAGCTTGCCGTGAGGAGCAGTAACTTCACCGCAGCAAACAGCCTTGTCGCGGGGAACGGAGCTTGAACAGTACTTCGCCAGGGAAGCTTGCCGCTAACAGCAGCCTTGTCGCGGAGAGCAGAACAGTACTTCAGCAGGGAAGCTTGCCGCTGACAGCGGCCTTGTCGCGGTAAATGGGGCCTGACAAATACCTTGCCAAGAAGCTTGCCGCTAGCAACGATCTTGCCGCGGTGAACGAGTCTTGCCGGGTGAACAGTGCCCTTGCCGCATGAACGGTCCCTTGCCGGATGAAAAGTAATCTTGCCGCGTAAGCAGTACATTACGGGGAGAGCTTGCCGGATGGACAATACGAAACTATCAAGACCAGCCCGGTCCGATATTGGAAAAAGATCAACATATGGATTGTGGGCCTCGTCAAAACGCGCAAGAGTAATATTTAAAGCATCTGCATCGAGTCGTATACAGAGTTCACGACACACGCAAGGAGCAAGGCGGAAGGTTAAGGCCAAGTTTAGGCTGAAACCGAGTGGAACCAGGACCAGGACTCTAGGACGTGTTTTGATGTAATTATCTTGTAAGGAGAACCTAGATGAATCCTTTACTTGTACGGGAAGTCCAGCCGCCTCTTATATATGTTGGGGGTGACGGCCGATTGAACAACACACAATCGAACAATCAATATACTACTTTTTCATCTACTTTTTATCCCTACATCGTTTATCTCTCTCGTTCTTCGTCGTTCTTCGTGTTAGAGAGCTGCGAACCTCGAGGCCCTAGGGGCGAGCGAATCGACCTAGGGCAGCCCATTGCCGCCGCACTCCCTGACGGGGTCCCTCCCGGGCGTGCGGGGTTTCGGGTCATCAAAAGCGCCCGCCGGCTGTCTTGCGTATCGCGCTGCCGATCGGGCCTCCCTCGACGTGAGCTGTGGTGCATCACCCCCGGCGTCGAGGGTACACTGTGACGTGTTCGTGTGTCAACACACTTTTTGGCGACTCCGCTGGGGACAAGATCAATCATCATCATCATCCATCATGTCTGGCAACGACAAGATTCCCAAGCCGTCGGAGATCAACACCGATAACATAGTCAAACCCAGTTTTGAGGAGTTATCGGAGGAACATCGCCAAGCCTACGAGGAGTACAAGAAGGTGCGTGAAGAGAAGGAGATGCAGGAGTTCCTTGCCAAGTTCAAGAAGGATCGCCAAGGCAACATCACTCCGGTTGGAGAAATCAAGTTTCCTCTTCTTCACGATGAGCAGGTTAAAACCCCTGTAAGTACTGCCTTTTCTCCCGAACAGTGGGCTGAGATTGAGAGTCGTATTGCTGACGGTAATAATTTAGTATATCAAACTTTCATAGAGAATGCCAATGCTCAGAAAAATACGCCTCAATCATCTAGTGGTAATATTGGTGTGACTGCTACTATGGAAAACCCTAGTCTGTTTATACCTCTTTCATCGGCACCTCCCTTGCCGATGAGTTATTACCCTACCCACACCAATCAGATCGTGGCTGCACATACTAAACCCATCGCGAGCATGCTAAGTTCGGCGGCAACGCCGAACCCGGTTTTACCAATGGGCGCAAACACTCTGCCACAACCAAACTATGGTTCGGCATGCTTGCCGCAGTTCATGCCTACTGCTAATAATTCCACCCCTCCTATGCCCTTGCATCAGACTTCATCGTCTACTACAGACGATGCCCTAGCTAACTTTAGAGAGGAGATGGCTAAGATGCTTCGAGAGAATTTTGGAGTTGAGTTACCTCGGAATCGGATTTACCAAAAACCGTACCCCGAGTATTTTGACGCCATCCAGTGCCCTCCGGGATATAAAGTTCCAGATTTTGTTAAATTCAATGGAGAGGGCACAAAGACCACATGGGAGCATGTTAGTCAATATTTGGCACAATTGGGTGAAGCAGGATCGTTGAATGAGCTGAAAGTGCATCTATTTCCTTTGTCATTAACTGGTACTGCTTTTTCATGGTTCTCTTCTTTGCCGCATGGTTCTATTCGTGTATGGTCGCAGCTAGAACAAAAGTTTCACGATCACTTTTATAGCGGCGACAATGAACTTAAGCTGTCACATCTTACATCGGTTAAGCAGAAGCATGATGAATCGGTCTCCGATTACGTCAAGAGATTTAGAGAAACAAAAAACCGGTGTTATAGTTTGGTGATAACCGAGAGAGACTTAGCAGACCTTGTGCTTAATGGTTTAAAGACTCACATTAGAGAAAAATTAGAAGGCTATGAGTTTTTAAATATTAACCAAGTCTTGCAAAGGGCTTTGGCTCAGGAAAGCCGAAGCAAAGATCTCAAAGAGGTGCATAGATATAAGGCCGATCGTCCTAAGATAAACATGATTGAATATGATAGTGATCATTCGGACGATGATGGTGAAGTTTATGCTGCTGAGTTTGTTTGGCCCTCAAAGGCCAAACCATTTACTTGCAATGATCTAAAGCCGATTCATAAGAATCGTGATGATGAGATGAAATTTACTTTTAACATTGCTAAGTGTGACAAGATATTTGATGCTTTGCTACAAGCTAAAATCATTAGGATATCTCATACCTTACCGCCGTTTGAAGAGCTGAAACGGCGTGCTTATTGCAAATATCATAATTCTTTCTCTCATGCTACTAATGATTGCAATGTTTTTCGACGACAGATACAATCGGCCATCAATGACGGACGATTGAACTTTTCTGAGATGCAAATTGATAAGCAGCCTTTTCCAATAAACACTATGGATATGGAGGGGAGGAAGCTGCTCATTCGGCCGGAAGTAGTCGAATCTGCTAATAAATCTAATGTTGTCATAGGCGAGCCCAGAGAAAATAAGGGGAGCGACAAGGTCTTGGGGAGACAAGTTGTGCTCGACAAGCAACCCGGCGGCAAGGAGATAATCAAGATCACCATCAAAAATCCTGCACTCGGGGGGCAACCGCAAGCTCGAGAGAACGTTCACGTCAGATTCGTTAAACCCAAGAGCCCAGAGGTTGGCAAGTGGAAGACAAACGAAGCCAAAGTGCAGCACAAGAAAATCAAGCCAACCTTTGATATGTTGCTGTCGAAATATGCTAAACAGGCGGCCGGTTCTAGCTCTAATCGGTCATCAAGTTTGAAGCGCTCAAGATCACCTCCGCGACAAGATTTTCAGCATCACACGAGGCCGTATGGGTCGTGGGCGCCAGGACCATGGATGCCGCCGCCTCCTTATGCGCCATACTATATGGGATGATTCAATGGAGGGTGGGAGCAGCCCCCAATGGCCCCTTATGCTTTTCATCCAGGGTGGGAGCAGCCCCCAATGGCCCCTTATGCTTTTCATCCAGGGTGGGCAGAACCAAGGAGGCCTATTCGTGAAAGGCTCTCTTATCCCACGAGAGGCCGGTTAGACAATGGTGTCAATCGGCCATCGCAAGACCATCAGGAGAGGAGCGGCAAGCAAGTTTGGCGTGCTAAATCGCCAAGCACAGCAATCGAGTCTGGGAAAGGCAAGGAAAGCGTCAATGCCGACTCACTCATCCTAGGTACTGAGTCATTCGCTATACAACAGCCGATTGTGCGCAACAGCCCAACTGAGCCGATATTTGCTATTGCGCCAAAGCACTCGGCTAATGATCATGAAGCTAGCACCAGCCTGGTGAAACCAAGAGATCCTAAGTACGTTCAGCCTAAGTGGTGTCCTCCAGGGTTAACAAAGACACAGAAGAGGAAGCTGCAAAGGTTAAGGAGTTAAGAGATGGCAGAGCAGGAGGCCGAGAAGCAAAGAGATCAGTTGTTCAATGTCACTCGGCCCATGTTACCTACAAAACAGATTTGGATACCCAAGCAGATGAAAGATGCGGCAGTTCCTATGCTTGTCGCGGCAACACCTACGCCGCCAAGGAAGGATGATGAGAACACTGATGCATCGTCCCCAACACTTATCACTTCTCTTTCGGTCGGACAGATTTCGGAACCGGTCGATACGCTTGAAGGGGGAGATGAGATGGTGAATTATGAGCTTACACCAGTCCACGAGGGTATGGATATCAATATGGTGTATTACTTACCCGCTGAGTTTCGTGCCATAGATGAAGAGGGAGAAGTGGCTCAGCTGGATTTCGGTCCTAAAAATGCTATATTCGAGAAGCCGAAGGAACCGGTGACACACTTGAAGCCATTGTTCCTTAAGGGTCATATTAATGGATCGCCGGTTGCTAGAATGCTTGTCGATGGTGGCGCTGTGGTGAATCTTATGCCATATTCGGTCTTCAAGAAATTAGGTTTACCTGATGAGCAATTGATCAAGACCAATATGGTGCTTAATGGATTTGGAGGCAAAGAGAAAACTGAAGCCAAAGGGGTGATGTGCATGGAGCTTACAGTCGGAAGCAAAACTTTGGCTACTGCGTTCTTTGTCGCCGAGGTGCAAGGTAATTACAACGTCATACTAGGCCGCGATTGGGTCCATGCGAACCAGTGCGTGCCATCCACTATGCACCAGTTTTTAATCCAGTGGGTTGATGATGAAGTGGAAGTCATTCATGCGGATAATTCGGCTTGTGTTGCTTTGGCCGATGCATCGGTGGATTGGCAACATCCCAATGCTACTTGCTTGACGGGGCGCGACTTGTCGGAGTTTGATTTCCTTAGCGCGACGAGAAGTGGCTTCGTGCCCGTTTCTTTAAAGCCGGTTGGCGGTAATCGGCTCGAAGGCATGATGTGTTTAGATGGATTCTAACTCGGATTGGTTGAAAAGGCGTCTTGTTGAATATCGGTCCAATGAGAACGATATGTATGAATCTATAGAGGAGTTGGATGATATGGATAATTTAGGGCAAGGTTTTACGTCGGCCAATCCATTGGAAGAGATAGACATAGGAGATGATTCAATACCTAGGCCGACATTTGTAAACAAAAATCTAAGAGCCGATCATAAAGCTAAATTGATCGAGTTATTAAAATAATATGTTTGTTGCTTTGCGTGGGAATATCATGAGATGCCAGGTTTGAGCCGAGAGCTAGTGGAGCATCGGTTACCTATAAAGGCTGGTTTTAGACCGTATAAGCAATCCGCCCGAAAGTTTAATCCAAGAACATATGACCGAATCAAGGAAGAGATCGGTCGTTTGCTTGAAGCTAAGTTTATTAGACCTTGCAAGTATGCCGAGTGGATTTCCAATATTGTACCAGTAGAGAAGAAGGGCTCCGGCAAGTTGAGGGTGTGCATTGATTTCAGAGATTTGAATAGGGCTATGCCTAAAGATGAGTATCCCATGCCAATAGCCGATATGCTTATTAATGATGCTTCTGGACATAAGGTCATTAGCTTTCTTGATGGGAATGCGGGGTATAATCAAATATTTATGGCCGAAGAGGACATGTCCAAAACGGCTTTCCGATGCCCTAGTTTCCTTGGTTTGTTTGAGTGGACAGTGATGACCTTTGGATTGAAAAATGCCGGCGCCACATATCAAAGAGCTATGAATTTAATTTTTCATGATTTACTTGGCATTATACTTGAGATTTATATTGATGATATTGTTGTCAAATCGGATGCCTTTGAATCTCACTTAGCCGATTTGCGTTTAACCTTTGAAAGAATGAAAAAGTATGGGCTGAAGATGAATCCTTTGAAGTGTGCATTTGGAGTATCGGCCGGCAAGTTTTTGGGTTTCATTATTCATGAAGATGGCATAGAGAATGATCCCAAGAAGATAGAGGCCATACAGAAAGTGGAGGCTCCAACATGCAAAAGAGACATGCAGAAATTCCTTGGCAAGGTCAATTATTTGAGAAGGTTCATAGCTAACTTGTCGGGGAAAGTTGATGCATTTACTCCTATCCTTCGGTTGAAGAACGATGTTGATTTCACTTGGGGGGCAAGACAGCAAGAGGCGTTTGATATGATCAAGAAGTACTTATGCACTCCTCCAGTGATGAAAGCGCCCAAGCATAAGGAACCCTTTAAGCTTTACATTGCAGCAGAGGAAGGTGTTATTGGTGCTGTTTTAACTCAGGAAACCGAAGGAAGAGAGCATGTCATTACATATTTAAGCCGACGCTTATTGGACGCCGAGACAAGGTATACGTTTGTTGAAAAGTTGTGCCTATGCTTATACTATGCTTGCACTAAATTAAGACATTATCTAGTGCCTAGTACTTGCATAATAGCTTGTCAAACCGATGTCATCAAATACATGTTGCATAGGCCAATTCTTAGTGGCAGAATTGGCAAGTGGGCTTATGCTTTGATTGAATATGATTTGGCTTATGAATCTCTAAAATCCATGAAGGGCCAAATTATTGCTGATTTTATTGTCGAACATCGGATTGATGACAAGCATGATATTGATATAAACCTTGTCTCATTAGTGCCGTGGAGATTATATTTTGATGGTTCAGTTTGTAACAATGGCCAAGGTGTTGGTATTGTTTATATATCTCCTCATGGTGCTGTTTTTGAAGCTTCTTGCCGCTTAGAATATTTTTGCACAAACAATCAAGCCGAATATGAGGCATTATTATTCAGCTTGGAGATGTTGCTTGCTGTAGGCGCTACACATGTTGAGGCTTTTGGTGATTCGTTATTAGTAGTGCGACAAGTGTCCAAGGTCTTTCAATGTTTAGACGAATCACTTAATGTTTATCTTGATAAGTGTTTAGATACAATCTCCACTTTGGATTATTTTAGCATTGCTCATATATCTAGACATGACAATTGGAGAGCAAATGATTTGGCACAACAAGCATCCGGCTATCATGTTGATCATGGTATGTTTCTTATTTCTCAAGAGCCGATGTCTTGTCTTGCGAATGTGGGAGAGGCCGAACCAGAGCCCAATGATTCGGCCACTAACGAAAAATATAGTACAGGTGAAAATCATGATTGGAGGAAGCCCATTATAGATTACTTGCGTGATCCCAGTGGAAGAGTAGACAGAACTGTTCGGCGTATGGCTTTCAAATATACAATAAGAGATGGTGATCTTTATCGCCGAACGGTTGAAGATGTTCTTTTGAAGTGCTTGGATGAAGATCAAGCAAAAGTTGCTATGGGGGAGGTGCATGAAGGCATTTGTGGTACTCATCAGTCGGCCCCCAAGATGAAATGGTTATTACGACGTGCTGGATTTTATTGGCCGACTATGATCAGTGACTGCTTCAAGTATTATAAAGGGTGTGAAACTTGTCAGAAGTTTGGTGATATTCAATTGGCTCCCGCTGCTATGTTACATCCTATTATCAAGCCGTGGCCTTTTAGAGGATGGGGTTTAGATTTCATTGGGCAAATTCACCCATCTTCTTCCAAGGGGCATCGGTTCGTGTTGGTGGCAACTGATTATTTTACCAAGTGGTCTGAAGCAGTGCCTCTCAAGAACATGACACATGCAGAGGTAATTCAATTCATAACTGAGCACATTATTCATAGATTCGGCGTTCCACAGACGTTGACTACAGATCAAGGTTCATCTTTCATGTCACATCAAGTTAGAGAGTTTGCCGGATCATATAACATAAAGTTGCTCAATTCTTCTCCGTATTATGCCCAAGCTAATGGACAAGCTGAATCTAGCAATAAGATACTAATCAAGCTCATCAAGAAGAAGATTGAGAATAATCCAAGGAGATGGCATGAGTTGTTGTCTGAAGCTTTATGGGCACATAGAATCTCAAGGCATGGTGCTACAAAGGTAACTCCATATGAGCTAGTGTACGGTCAAGAGGCTGTTTTACCGGTGGAAGTAAATTTGAATGCTTTGAGAATAGCCAAACAAAATGACTTATCGGCAGTGGACTTTTACAATTTAATGATGGATAACATTGATGAAGTTGCCGATAAACGTTTGGTTGCTTTGAAGGCCATAGAGAGAGACAAACTGAGGGTAGCCAGAGCTTACAATAAAAAGGTCAAGTTGAAGAATTTTCAGGTTGGCGATCTTGTGTGGAAAGTGATTCTACCGATTGGTTCTAAAGATAGAAAATTCGGGAAGTGGTCTCCAAACTGGGAAGGTCCATTTAGGGTTGCAAGAATAGTTCCCGGAAATTCATATTTGGTGGAATCCATGCGAGGGATGCTATTACCCCGAGCTCTCAACGGCAGCTATTTGAAAAAGTACCACCCGAGCGTGTGGCAAGAAGCCTGATTAGGCAATGGCCGATATATGACTATCGCCCTTAGCACAAACATGGCCGATACATGCTTATCGCCCTGAGAATCATAGATGGCCGATGGGGTGTTGACATCGTCCTCAAGACATACATGGTGCAAGTTATTTTTCGGCATGCAGGCTTTGCCGAAAAACAGGGGGCATGTGTTGACAACAGATTTTGGCACGGGCGAGAACATAATTAAGGTGGCCTCAGATCAGAAAGTGTTCAACATCAAAGTTGTTCATCTCGTCAAAACAGTCAGCTTTGCCTTTGGAGTCATCATCATTCGAAGTCATTTACTACTCCAAAAATCTTGCCGCGGTGGACGGTAAGCTTGCCGCGGTAAACAGATAGGCCTTACTGAAAGGGTTTGCCGCGTTGAAACAGTAACCTTGCCGCGGTGGATAGATCTTGCCGCGGTAAACAATAACCTTGCTAAGAAGGTTCATCGGTAGACAGAAGCTTGCCGTGAGGAGCAGTAACTTCACCGCAGCAAACAGCCTTGTCGCGGGGAACGGAGCTTGAACAGTACTTCGCCAGGGAAGCTTGCCGCTAACAGCAGCCTTGTCGCGGAGAGCAGAACAGTACTTCAGCAGGGAAGCTTGCCGCTGACAGCGGCCTTGTCGCGGTAAATGGGGCCTGACAAATACCTTGCCAAGAAGCTTGCCGCTAGCAACGATCTTGCCGCGGTGAACGAGTCTTGCCGGGTGAACAGTGCCCTTGCCGCATGAACGGTCCCTTGCCGGATGAAAAGTAATCTTGCCGCGTAAGCAGTACATTACGGGGAGAGCTTGCCGGATGGACAATACGAAACTATCAAGACCAGCCCGGTCCGATATTGGAAAAAGATCAACATATGGATTGTGGGCCTCGTCAAAACGCGCAAGAGTAATATTTAAAGCATCTGCATCGAGTCGTATACAGAGTTCACGACACACGCAAGGAGCAAGGCGGAAGGTTAAGGCCAAGTTTAGGCTGAAACCGAGTGGAACCAGGACCAGGACTCTAGGACGTGTTTTGATGTAATTATCTTGTAAGGAGAACCTAGATGAATCCTTTACTTGTACGGGAAGTCCAGCCGCCTCTTATATATGTTGGGGGTGACGGCCGATTGAACAACACACAATCGAACAATCAATATTGTCGGGGGAAACTGTCCGCCACGAACACCTATGGGACCGGAGCCCCTTGTCTGTGCGGCACGAGGGCGGAGGGAGCACAAAGAGCAGATCGAAGCAGACGCGCGGGCAGTTTTACCCAGGTTCGGGCCGCACGGATGCGTAAAACCCTACTCCTGCTTGGTTGTGTATTGAGTTGAGCGCTCGGGAGCTTGAAGAAGCAGCTACACCGTGCGTGAGAGTAATCTAGGTTTCGAACCCCCTCCACGTTGTGCATGGGCCTCCTTTTATAGTGCAAGGGGTCACCGACAGGTGTCAACGTAGGAGAAAGGGGTAAAAAAGTAAAAGAGGTGGTAGTTGTAACAGTGCGGGAACAGTGGAGCTACAGTACAGAACAGTGGTCTATACCTACTCAAACAGTGGGGGACAAGGGCATTTAATGCCCGTCGCCGTCGACCCCAAAAGCTCCCGCCTTAGCGTCTCCGTCCGCCACGGCGACGGATTTATCGCCGTGGTGTGCCACCGCGTACCCCAGGCTGCACAGCCACCCGCCACGCGTCCCTGGTTAGGCCCCAGGGCGACGCGTGGGCCGATGAGCTGGAGCGCGGGCACACAGCGCAATCTTCCCGGCAAGCGCCTTGCCGGGGCCTTGATCTTGCCGGGCCCGGGAACCTGCCGCTCCCCGGGCCCCTTGCCGGGGCGCGCATAGCGCCGAGGCAATATCTTCTAATCTTCCTGGCAAGCTCCTCTTGCCAGGGTCTTGTGTTAGTGGAACAGCCTTGAGCCTGGTACGGCCTTCCCGGCAAGCTCCTCTTGCCGGGGTCTCGATCTTCTGTCTTGTATACTTTGTTTTTGAATGGTTTAATAGGAGGCAGGAAGGTCTCCGGCGAGCACGCAGTAAACCTTGCCGCGGGAAGCTGCAACTGCCCGTGCACAAGTTGGGGTACTGGGGTACCCCTACCTTAGTACACCGACAGGAGCCCCCGGGCCTGGGCCACACACGGTGCCGAGCGCTGTTGGGCCAGGCCCAAAACAGTGCACGGGCACCCGCGGCCCGCGGCGCGCCGAATCCACTTCCATATCCGCCGCACCCCACGGTAACGGCACGCGTCGATTGCGGCGCCGTGGGATGGGACGTGCCCACGATCTCTTAATGGAAAGGGGGAAACGCCCCCCACTCCCCCATAAAAGCAGAGGCAGCGGGCGCGGTTCCCCTCCCTGTGCTCTCATTACGTCGTCTTCTTCCTGCAAAAGATTCCTCCTTGCGCTCCGCCTCCACAGCTCCGCCGCCGCCTAGCTCTTCGTCCTCTTCCTTCCGCCGCGTCCGCCATGGCCCCAAAGACCGACAAGGGAAAAGCGGAGAAGTCCAAGAAGGAGAAATCCGAGCAAGCAGCCAAGCTCATCGCTTACCGGAAGCGGCACGTCGTCTTCTCGCCGAGGCTCGGCGTGCAAGAACTCTGGAACAAGTACTACTTGTTCTGGTCCAAGGGCACCGACGCGCATCCCCGCACCCGAGCATACCCGGCCGCCGCCAAGGACAACTATCCCGGCGGGTATTACTTCTTTGCTGCTTTTTTCCACTGTGGTCTCTGTCCTCCTTTTTCGAACTTCTTCTGTGATATCATGAACACGTATGGCTTCCATCTGCTTGATTTCACCCCCAACGCCATCCTCACCATGGCCGTTTTCGCACATATGTGCGAAAACTTCATAGGAGTCCACCCCAACGTAGCCCTCTTTAGACACTTTTTCACCCCTAGAGCCGAGGCCGATGCCCCCCTCTCCGGATGTATTTCTTGGGTCTTCCGTCTCGGGAAGAAGGGGTCGTACTTGCCGGGGGAGCTCCGCGGCAAGTGGGAGGAATGGCGAGCGGAGTGGTGCTGGATTGTAGAGGACCAGCCGCAAGCCTTCACTGCGCCGCGCACAACGCCTATCGCGCGCGGCAGAGATTGGAGCGATCTAGACTCCGACGACGTCAAGCTCGACATCGCCCTCGTCCGGATCCTCCGTCTTCGGCTGGCCCGACTGTCAGTTGCCGAGGTGGGCGCAGATTTCCTCCGCCGGCGCATCGCCCCTCTCCAAGACCGGAAGAGGCCGGCCTGGGAGTACGGCGGCCCGGCAGATATCATGAGGCTGCGCCCCGGGCTTAATTTTAACTTCACCACTCTGGAGCTGCGCGGGATGGTACGAGAGCTCTTCAAGTACGACCCGACGCACCCCGAGTGGTTCAGGACTCCCCGGGAAGTGGTGCCGCTCTGCAACAACGCCGCGAGGGACCGAATCCTTGCCATGATGCCGATGTGCGACTCGCATGGCTTGGACCGCTCGTGGATCGCCCCGAAGCCCATCGACGTCCTCAACTTCTACGACAACCTCGTCGAGGTGGCGAGTAACAAGGAGGACCTCAAGCTGCATACGCGGGACACCACCGAGCAGGAAATCGCCTACATAGCTTCTCGGGCTGAGGAGGCCGCCGCAGCCGCGGCGGCAGGAGTCTTCGGGTTCTCGCCGGAGGAGGCGGAGGCCGAGGAGGCGTCCACCCAGGCGGAAGAGGCGGAGATCCGCCGATTGCTGAACCTCCCACCCGACGCGCTTGCCGGGGTCCCCTCGTTGAGGCACTCCGGGATCCATGGGATCGCGACGGAGGCCGCGGCAAGGGAGGGCACCGCCGGAGGAAGCAGAGGCGCCGCGAGGGGCGGAGGCGCCAAGGGGAAGAGGGCCGCAGCGCTGGATGCTGGGCCCAGCGAGCCGGCCGGGGCAGAGGAGGAGGAGGAGGAGGCCGAAGACTCCGGCGGATCTACGAAGTTATACGCCGACGACCTCTCCTCGTCGGAGAGCTCCCCGCCCCCGGCAAGCCCGAAGGAGTCCCCGGCAAAGCGCCTCCGCAAGGCGGCGACGGGGGAAAGGGCACAGGCGCCCCGGCAACAGCCACCTCGGCGGGCGGCTCCCCGGGGGAGTCAAGCCGCGCCAAGGCCGTCCGGCGCACCAGCCGCAGCAGAGGCGGCCCGTGCGTGGACCACGACGGAGGCGCCCCGCAGGCCGGCAGCGAGCCGGCAGGGGTCTTCTCGGAGCGGAGCAGCGGCTCCGCCCGCCCCCCGGGCGCCGGCAGCCACAGGGGCTGGGTCTTCGCAGCCCCCAGCCCCGGTGAGCACCAAGCGCGCGAGGGAGTCTTCGCCTCCCGCTCCTCGCGTCGACGCGCCCTCGGTGGAGTATGACTTCTCCGCCCTGAGCGAGGACGACGAGGAAGACCAGGAGTAAGGATCCGTGATTCTTCATCTTCTTAATTTTTGTCTTGAGCTTCTGTTGATGCTAACTCTGTCTTCTGTTCTGGTTTCAGGACCCTGGCCCATCGCGCCGCGAAGAAGGCCAAGGCGCCCGAGGCCGAAGTCGCGGAGGACTCGGCAGCGGCGGCAACAGAGGGCGCGCCGGAGCCGAGCCTGCCGGACTCTGGCACTGCTCCGATGAGCGGCCCCCAGCGCAGCCCGCAGCGCAGCCCCCAGCGTAAGTCTGGGGTTCTTTCTTTTTGCTCGTCGGGGTACGTCTGAGGCTTTTGATTTTATCTTCATGTTTTGACATTTCTTGTCTTGTTCCGTGCAGAGGAGGAGCCGCAGCGGGAAGAGCGCCCGGAGACCACCGCCGAGGAGCTGCAGGCACCGCCATCCCCGCCAAGGCAGGACTCTCCGGCAAGGGAGAGTGCTCCGTCAAGGGCGGGTACTCCGCCAAGGCAGAGTACCCCGCCAAGGACGAGCAGCCCGGCAAGGGCGGCCACCCCGCCAAGGCCAAGTTCCCCGGCGAGGGCGACTACTCCGACGAGGCCGAGCTCCCCGGCGAGGGAGCCCGTCGCTGAGGACGCCCGCCAAGGTAACCTTTGTAACTTGTCTTCTTGGCTTGTCTCTTTTTGGATATTTGCTTGAGTCTTGAATTTCTTTGTCTTCTTCTTCTTCCTAGATCTTCCTCCTCCTGTGCCTATGGAGACGGAGGTAATTATCCTCGAGGAGGAGGACGCGCAGGGCGGCGGCGGCGACGCTCCAGTCGTCGAGGAGGTGGGCGAGGCCGCCGAGCCGGCCGCGCAAGAGACTGCTCCGGCTGCGGATGCAGCGGCCGGGGAGGGGGACGGTGGCCGCACCGCCGACCCGGAGGTGGCGGGAGCATCGGATGCTGCGCCGGCCACCGGTCCCTCCGCCGGCGAGGAGCAAAGGTTCTATCTCGAGGCCCCCAATGGCGTCTTCATCCAGATGCCGTGGGGGTCTTCGTCGCGGGCTCCTGCGGAGGGCGAGGCGTTCGACGGAGAGGTCCTCGCCTCCGCAGGCCTGAAGATCGTCCAGGCGCCCGGTGGAGGTGAGGGGCCCGAGGAGGAGCGATTGCTTCATCAACTCCTGGCCCTTTACCGGGCCAGGCAAGCAAAGCTCGCTTCCCGGGAGGCTCTTGCCGCCAAGGCCGCGGCAGAGATGGAGAAGCGTGCGGCGGAGCTCAGCGCCGCCAACCAGGCTGCTCTCCGCCAGGTGGCGGAGGAGCGAGAGCGTCTCGCCGGCGAGTACCAAGAATGGGTACTTGAGAGGGCCGAAGCCGATGAACAGCAGCGCCTCGCCGGGGTGGAGATGTCCCGGCGAGAGGGAGAGCTCGCGCAGCGGAAGGTGGATCTGGATTCTCACGAAGAAGACCTTGCCGCTCGCGAGGCTGCCCTTGGCGGGGAGCTGAAAGAGGCGAAGGCCGCCGCGGCTGCCGCGGAGGACGCCAAGAAAGAGCTCGCCGCCAAGGTTGAACAACTGGAGAAGGCGATGAAGGTGAGCGCCGAGAAGGTTGCCGCGCTCATCCTGGAGCGCGAGAAGGATGCTCACACCAACTCAGAGCTCCAGGTGAGTTTGTCCCAGAGGGGTGACGAGCTGAAGGCCGCCAAGGATTCCATTGAAGACTTGGAGCTGAAGGTCACCACCCTGAAGGAATCGCTTGATGCTGCCCGGGCCCAGGAGACCAAGCTGAAGGATGAGCTCCGCAAGGAGCGAACCTTGATGGAGAACGTCAACAAGGCCTCCGAGCTCTTCCGGCAGACTATCGAGGTGTGGACCGAAGAGCTGGTTTCTTCTGCGTCCAACATTGACCAGGAGTTGCTTGCTTTGAAGGTCGAACATCTTATCTACTCGCCGGATCTAGATCTCCCGCACAGCGCCAAGCTCAGCCTCTTCTTCAGAGGCGTCGCTCCGGCCCTTGCAGGTCTCCGGAACCGCATCCCCGCGCAGCTGGCCGAGGAGTCGCGCCGTCTCTGCGCGGGAACTCTGGAGCGGGTCTTGACGAAGATCGTGTACCGCAACCCGGGGATCAACCTCAGGAACGTTCTTTGCAGCTTGCCGGCAGATGCAGACACGGAGGCCCTGAAGGAGCAGGTCGGCCATATCATCGCCAAGGTGGCAAAGCTTGGCAGGAAGGAGGGCGACCGCGTAGACTAGGGCCCCATTTATCTTTATCTTTTTGTTGCTGCACGTTATGTTACGAACTCATTAGTCCATTGCGACAAGTTATCCTTGTAAGATATTTGCTTTACTTCAATCAATCAGTGCAATGTTATCTTCCTTGTTCCAATCTTTGACTTTGTATGTTCTTCACCCTACGCTCCCGGGGAGCTTGCCGGAAAGGGGCCCTTGCCGCGAGCGCTGAGTGCTGGACTCCGAGCGGCCTGCCGGCCAAGGTCCTCGCCGGCAAGCAACCTTGCCGCAGCAGGTCGCAACGCGCTTAGCTTGCTGAGTGTACTCGGAAACGAGGCAAGGGCGCGACACTTGTCGCAGCTCACTTAAATCGTTGAGTGGACTCGAAAACAAGATAAGGGTGCGGCAAGCTACGGGTAGGTTCCTCCGCGCACAGGTTTTCCATACAAAGTGTGATCGTTCAAGGAAGACAACCAAAATTTAAAATTTGAACTGGTCAAATTCTAACAACTTATCTTTCATATGCCGCTTGCTCATGTTGTTTGCTTTCCGGTAAGGCTCTTCTTACTTGAACAGCACTTAGTTCCTCCTCCATCTCCTTCCCCCCCGGCAAACTTGTGCGCGAGGAACGTTCCTTCTGTTTAAGAGAAAAGGAAAGGGAGAGGGAAAAAGCATATTGCCTTTCGGCGTAATAGTGCTTACCGAATGTCTAAGTGTTGCATCAAATGCCAAATAAAACATGCAAATAGCAAAGAGAAGCATGCAAAAGGCAATCGATGCGAAAACACGAAATCTTTACTGACGCACGGGGTCTGCGCCCGGCTTTGTACAAAGGGTTACATGCAACAGCGGCAAGGCTTGTACAAAAGATGGTTGCCGGAGCGGATCACGGCAACCGCGCCTTAGGGGTGAAACTTGCGAAGATGCTCTATGTTCCAGGAGTTGCTCACCGGTAAGCCTTCTTCGGTCTCGAGGCGGACAGCGCCGGGCCTCGTAACTTGTCTCACCCGATAAGGGCCTTCCCACTTCGGCGTCAACTTGTTGGAATTCTTGGCGGACTGAACACGCCGAAGAACAAGGTCGCCTTCCTCGAGACTCCTGGCCTTGACTTTGCGGCTATGGTAGCGGCGCAAAGCTTGCTGGTATCGAGCAGCTCGTACAGCAGCCTGGAGACGTCCCTCCTCAAGGAGCAATGCGTCATCTTGTCGCAGTTGCTCTTGCTCGAGCTCATCATAAGCGAGCACTCGAGGAGATCCGTATACGAGTTCCGTGGGGAGAACTGCCTCCCTACTCCTGCTTGGTTGTGTATTGAGTTGAGCGTTCGGGAGCTTGAAGAAGCAGCTACACCGTGCGTGAGAGTAATCTAGGTTTCGAACCCCCTCCACGTTGTGCATGGGCCTCCTTTTATAGTGCAAGGGGTCACCGACAGGTGTCAACGTAGGAGAAAGGGGTAAAAGAGTAAAAGAGGTGGTAGTTGTAACAGTGCGGGAATAGTGGAGCTACAGTACAGAACAGTGGTCTATACCTACTTTAACAGTGGGAGACAAGGGCATTTAATGCCCGTCACCGTCGACCCCAAAAGCTCCCGCCTTAGCATCTCCGTCCGCCACGGCGACGGATTTATCGCCGTGGTGTGCCACCGTGTACCCCAGGCTGCACAGCCATCCGCCACGCGTCCCTGGTTAGACCCCAGGGCGACGCGTGGGCCGATGAGCTGGAGCGCGGGCACACAGCGTGGTCTTCCCGGCAAGCACCTTGCCGGGGCCTTGATCTTGCCGGGCCCGGGAACTTGCCGCTCCCCGGGCCCCTTGCCGGGGCGCGCGTAGCGCCGAGGTAATACCTTCTAATCTTCCTGGCAAGCTCCTCTTGCCAGGGTCTTGTGTTAGTGGAACAGTCTTGAGCCTGGTACGGCCTTCCCGGCAAGCTCCTCTTGCCGGGGTCTCGATCTTCTGTCTTGTATACTTTGTTTTTGAATGGTTTAATAAGAGGCAGGAAGGTCTCCGGCGAGCACGCAGTAAACCTTGCCGCGGGAGGCTGCAACTGCCCGTGCACAAGTTGGGGTACTGAGGTACCCTAAGAGGCAGGAAGGTCTCCGGCGAGCACGCAGTAAACCTTGCCGCGGGAGGCTGCAACTGCCCGTGCACAAGTTGGGGTACTGAGGTACCCCTACCTTAGTACACCGACAGGAGCCCCCGGGCCTGGGCCACACACGGTGCCGAGCGCTGTTGGGCCAGGCCCAAAACAGTGCACGGGCACCCGCGGCCCGCGGCGCGCCGAATCCACTTCCATATCCGCCGCACCCCACGGTAACGGCACGCGTCGATTGCGGCGCCGTGGGATGGGACGTGCCCACGATCTCTTAATGGAAAGGGGGAAACGCCCCCCACTCCCCCATAAAAGCAGAGGCAGCGGGCGCGGTTCCCCTCCCTGTGCTCTCATTACGTCGTCTTCTTCCTGCAAAAGATTCCTCCTTGCGCTCCGCCTCCACAGCTCCGCCGCCGCCTAGCTCTTCGTCCCCTTCCTTCCGCCGCGTCCGCCATGGCCCCAAAGGCCGACAAGGGGAAAGCGGAGAAGTCCAAGAAGGAGAAATCCGAGCAAGCAGCCAAGCTCATTGCTTACCGGAAGCGGAACATCGTCTTCTCGCCGAGGCTCGGCGTGCAAGAACTCTGGAACAAGTACTACTTGTTCTGGTCCAAGGGCACCGACGCGCATCCCCGCACCCGAGCATACCCGGCCGCCGCCAAGGACAACTATCCCGGCGGGTATTATTTCTTTGCTGCCTTTTTCCACTGTGGCCTCTGCCCTCCTTTTTCGAACTTCTTCTGTGATATCATGAACACGTATGGCTTCCATCTGCTTGATTTCACCCCCAACGCCATCCTCACCATGGCCGTTTTCGCACATATGTGCGAAAACTTCATAGGAGTCCACCCCAACGTAGCCCTCTTTAGACACTTTTTCACCCCTAGAGCCGAGGCCGATGCCCCCCTCTCCGGATGTATTTCTTGGGTCTTCCGTCTCGGGAAGAAGGGGTCGTACTTGCCGGGGGAGCTCCGCGGCAAGTGGGAGGAATGGCGAGCGGAGTGGTGCTGGATTGTAGAGGACCAGCCGCAAGCCTTCACTGCGCCGCGCACAACGCCTATCGCGCGCGGCAGAGATTGGAGCGATCTAGACTCCGACGACGTCAAGCTCGACATCGCCCTCGTCCGGATCCTCCGTCTTCGGCTGGCCCGACTGTCAGTTGCCGAGGTGGGCGCAGATTTCCTCCGCCGGCGCATCGCCCCTCTCCAAGACCGGAAGAGGCCGGCCTGGGAGTACGGCGGCCCGGCAGATATCATGAGGCTGCGCCCCGAGCTTAATTTTAACTTCACCACTCTGGAGCTGCGCGGGATGGTACGAGAGCTCTTCAAGTACGACCCGACGCACCCCGAGTGGTTCAGGACTCCCCGGGAAGTGGTGCCGCTCTGCAACAACGCCGCGAGGGACCGAATCCTTGCCATGATGCCGATGTGCGACTCGCATGGCTTGGACCGCTCGTGGATCGCCCCGAAGCCCATCGACGTCCTCAACTTCTACGACAACCTCGTCGAGGTGGCGAGTAACAAGGAGGACCTCAAGCTGCATACGCGGGACACCACCGAGCAGGAAATCGCCTACATAGCTTCTCGGGCTGAGGAGGCCGCCGCAGCCGCGGCGGCAGGAGTCTTCGGGTTCTCGCCGGAGGAGGCGGAGGCCGAGGAGGCGTCCACCCAGGCGGAAGAGGCGGAGATCCGCCGATTGCTGAACCTCCCACCCGACGCGCTTGCCGGGGTCCCCTCGTTGAGGCACTCCGGGATCCATGGGATCGCGACGGAGGCCGCGGCAAGGGAGGGCACCGCCGGAGGAAGCAGAGGCGCCGCGAGGGGCGGAGGCGCCAAGGGGAAGAGGGCCGCAGCGCTGGATGCTGGGCCCAGCGAGCCGGCCGGGGCAGAGGAGGAGGAGGAGGAGGAGGCCGAAGACTCCGGCGGATCTACGGAGTTATACGCCGACGACCTCTCCTCGTCGGAGAGCTCCCCGCCCCCGGCAAGCCCGAAGGAGTCCCCGGCAAAGCGCCTCCGCAAGGCGGCGACGGGGGAAAAGGCACAGGCGCCCCGGCAACAGCCACCTCGGCGGGCGGCTCCCCGGGGGAGTCAAGCCGCGCCAAGGCCGTCCGGCGCACCAGCCGCAGCAGAGGCGGCCCGTGCGCGGACCACGACGGAGGCGCCCCGCAGGCCGGCAGCGAGCCGGCAGGGGTCTTCTCGGAGCGGAGCAGCGGCTCCGCCCGCCCCCCGGGCGCCGGCAGCCACAGGGGCTGGGTCTTCGCAGCCCCCAGCCCCGGTGAGCACCAAGCGCGCGAGGGAGTCTTCGCCTCCCGCTCCTCGCGTCGACGCGCCCACGGTGGAGTATGACTTCTCCGCCCTGAGCGAGGACGACGAGGAAGACCAGGAGTAAGGATCCGTGATTCTTCATCTTCTTAATTTTTGTCTTGAGCTTCTGTTGATGCTAACTCTGTCTTCTGTTCTGGTTTCAGGACCCTGGCCCATCGCGCCGCGAAGAAGGCCAAGGCGCCCGAGGCCGAAGTCGCGGAGGACTCGGCAGCGGCGGCAACAGAGGGCGCGCCGGAGCCGAGCCTGCCGGACTCTGGCACTGCTCCGATGAGCGGCCCCCAGCGCAGCCCGCAGCGCAGCCCCCAGCGTAAGTCTGGGGTTCTTTCTTTTTGCTCGTCGGGGTACGTCTGAGGCTTTTGATTTTATCTTCATGTTTTGACATTTCTTGTCTTGTTCCGTGCAGAGGAGGAGCCGCAGCGGGAAGAGCGCCCGGAGACCACCGCCGAGGAGCTGCAGGCACCGCCATCCCCGCCAAGGCAGGACTCTCCGGCAAGGGAGAGTGCTCCGTCAAGGGCGGGTACTCCGCCAAGGCAGAGTACCCCGCCAAGGACGAGCAGCCCGGCAAGGGCGGCCACCCCGCCAAGGCCAAGTTCCCCGGCGAGGGCGACTACTCCGACGAGGCCGAGCTCCCCGGCGAGGGAGCCCGTCGCTGAGGACGCCCGCCAAGGTAACCTTTGTAACTTGTCTTCTTGGCTTGTCTCTTTTTGGATATTTGCTTGAGTCTTGAATTTCTTTGTCTTCTTCTTCTTCCTAGATCTTCCTCCTCCTGTGCCTATGGAGACGGAGGTAATTATCCTCGAGGAGGAGGACGCGCAGGGCGGCGGCGGCGACGCTCCAGTCGTCGAGGAGGTGGGCGAGGCCGCCGAGCCGGCCGCGCAAGAGACTGCTCCGGCTGCGGATGCAGCGGCCGGGGAGGGGGACGGTGGCCGCACCGCCGACCCGGAGGTGGCGGGAGCATCGGATGCTGCGCCGGCCACCGGTCCCTCCGCCGGCGAGGAGCAAAGGTTCTATCTCGAGGCCCCCAATGGCGTCTTCATCCAGATGCCGTGGGGGTCTTCGTCGCGGGCTCCTGCGGAGGGCGAGGCGTTCGACGGAGAGGTCCTCGCCTCCGCAGGCCTGAAGATCGTCCAGGCGCCCGGTGGAGGTGAGGGGCCCGAGGAGGAGCGATTGCTTCATCAGCTCCTGGCCCTTTATCGGGCCAGGCAAGCAAAGCTCGCTTCCCGGGAGGCTCTTGCCGCCAAGGCTGCGGCAGAGATGGAGAAGCGTGCGGCGGAGCTCAGCGCCGCCAACCAGGCTGCTCTCCGCCAGGTGGCGGAGGAGCGAGAGCGTCTCGCCGGCGAGTACCAAGAGTGGGTACTTGAGAGGGCCGAAGCCGATGAACAGCAGCGCCTCGCCGGGGTGGAGATGTCCCGGCGAGAGGGAGAGCTCGCGCAGCGGAAGGTGGAGCTGGATTCTCATGAAGAAGACCTTGCCGCTCGCGAGGCTGCCCTTGGCGGGGAGCTGAAGGAGGCGAAGGCCGCCGCGGTTGCCGCGGAGGACGCCAAGAAAGAGCTCGCCGCCAAGGTTGAACAACTGGAGAAGGCGATGAAGGTGAGCGCCGAGAAGGTTGCCGCGCTCATCCTGGAGCGCGAGAAGGACGCTCACACAAATTCAGAGCTCCAGGTGAGTTTATCCAAGAGGGGTGACGAGCTGAAGGCCGCCAAGGATTCCATTGAAGACTTGGAGCTGAAGGTCACCACCCTGAAGGAATCGCTTGATGCTGCCCGGGCCCAGGAGACCAAGTTGAAGGATGAGCTCCGCAAGGAGCGAACCTTGATGGAGAGCGTCAACAAGGCCTCCGAGCTCTTCCGGCAGACTATCGAGGTGTGGACCGAAGAGCTGGTTTCTTCTGCGTCCAACATTGACCAGGAGTTGCTGGCGCTGAAGGTTGAACATCTTATCTACTCGCCGGATCCAGATCTCCCGCACAGCGCGAAGCTCAGCCTCTTCTTCAGAGGCGTCGCTCCGGCTCTTGCAGGTCTCCGGAACCGCATCCCCGCGCAGCTGGCCGAGGAGTCGCGCCGGCTCTGCGCGGGAACTCTGGAGCGGGTCTTGACGAAGATTGTGTACCGCAACCCGGGGATCAATCTCACGAACGTTCTTCGCACCCTGCCGGCAGATGCGGACACGGAGGCCCTGAAGGAGCAGGTCGGCCACATCATCGCCAAGGTGGCAAAGCTTGGCAGGAAGGAAGGCGACCGCGTAGACTAGGGCCCCATTTATCTTTATCTTTTTATTGCTGCATATTATGTTATGAACTCATTAGTCCATTGCGACAAGTTATCCTTGTAAGATATTCGCTTTACTTCAATCAATCAGTGCAATGTTATCTTCCTTGTTCCAATCTTTGACTTTGTATGTTTTTCACCCTACGCTCCCGGGGAGCTTGCCGGCAAGGGGCCCTTGCCGCGAGCGCTGAGTGCTGGACTCTGAGCAGCCTGCCGGCCAAGGTCCTCGCCGGCAAGCAACCTTGCCGCAGCTGGTCGCAACGCACTTAGCTTGCTGAGTGTACTCGGAAACGAGGCAAGGGCGCGACACTTGTCGCAGCTCACTTAAATCGTTGAGTGGACTCGAAAACAAGATAAGGGTGCGGCAAGCTACGGGTAGGTTCCTCCGCGCACGGGTTTTCCATACAAAGTGTGATCGTTCAAGGAAGACAACCAAAATTTAAAATTTGAACTGGTCAAATTCTAACAACTTATCTTTCATATGCTGCTTGCTTATGTTGCTTGCTTTTTGGTAAGGCTCTTCTTACTTGAACAGCACTTAGTTCCTCCTCCATCTCCTCCCCCCCCGGCAAACTTGTGCGCGAGGAACGTTCCTTCTGCTTAAGAGAAAAGGAAAGGGAGAGGGAAAAAGCATATTGCCTTTCGGCGTAATAGTGCTTACCGTATGTCTGAGTGTTGCATCAAATGGCAAACAGAACATGCAAATAGCAAAGAGAAGCATGCAAAAGGCAATCGATGCGAAAACACGAAAACTTTACTGATGCACGGGGTCTGCGCTCGGCTTTGTACAAAGGGTTACATGCAACAGCGGCAAGGCTTGTACAAAAGATGGTTGCCGGAGCGGATCACGGCAACCGCGCCTTAGGGGTGAAACTTGCGAAGATGCTCTATGTTCCAGGAGTTGCTCACCGGTAAGCCCTCTTCGGTCTCGAGGCGGACAGCGCCGGGCCTCGTAACTTGTCTCACCCGATAAGGGCCTTCCCACTTCGGCGTCAACTTGTTGGAATTCTTGGCGGACTGAACACGCCGAAGAACAAGGTCGCCTTCCTCGAGACTCCTGGCCTTGACTTTGCGGCTATGGTAGCGGCGCAAAGCTTGCTGGTATCGAGCAGCTCGCACAGCAGCCTGGAGACGTCCCTCCTCAAGGAGCAATGCGTCATCTTGCCGCAGTTGCTCTTGCTCGAGCTCATCATAAGCGAGTACTCGAGGAGATCCGTATACGAGTTCCGTGGGGAGAACTGCTTCTGCTCCATAGACTAGAGCAAAAGGTGTCTGTCCGGTGGCTCGACTTGGTGTCGTTCTGATTGACCAAAGAGCCGCCGGGAGCTCCTCTATCCAATTTCTTCCGCACTTGCGCAGCCTGTCAAAGGTCCTTGTCTTGAGTCCGCGCATCACTTCAGCATTTGCCCTCTCCGCTTGGCCGTTGCTCCTCGGGTGAGCAACAGAAGCGAAACAGACCTTGGCGCCAAGGTCTTGGACGTATTGCATGAAGGTGCGACTAGTGAATTGCGTACCGTTGTCGGTGATGATCCTGTTAGGGATCCCGAAACGGCAAACAATCGACCTGAAGAACCTGACTGCTGACTGTGCTGTCACCTTTCTCACTGGCTCCACTTCTGGCCACTTTGTGAACTTGTCGATTGCAACGTACAAGTACTCAAAGCCCCCGATAGCACGAGGGAAAGGGCCGAGGATATCGAGCCCCCAGACCGAGAAGGGCCATGACAAAGGGATTGTTTGGAGAGCTTGAGCTGGCTGATGAATTTGCTTTGCATGGAACTGGCACGCTTCACACTTGGTTACTAGTGCAGTTGCATCTTGGAGGGCTTCTTGCCAAAAGAACCCTTGCCGGAAAGCTTTCCCGGCAAGTGCCCTTGCGCCAATGTGGTGGCCGCATATGCCTCCGTGTATTTCCGCCAACAGCTTCTGTCCATCTTCTCTGGAGATGCATTTCAACCTGACACCGTTGAGTCTTCTTCTGTACAGCTCGTTATCCACAAACTGATACATACTTGACTGCCTGGTTATCTTCTCTATCTCTTGAGGGTCGTCGGGAAGTTCTCCAGTTTGCAGAAAACGGACGATCTGCTGCGCCCATGCCGGAGCTCGAGGCTCGACGGCAAGGACTAAAGGCTCGAGGGCCGCTGCGAGAACCCCAGCTTCTACGGCAAAGACCTCTGGTCCTGTCGGAGCTGACGGTCCCCTGGCAAGCTCGCCGGGGCGAGGCTTGTCGGGAACACTTGCTTCAACTGCACAAGCCCGAGGGCTCGCAGGAGCAAACTGTTCCTCAGCGTTGTTGTTGATCCTGGGAACTTTGGCGGCGGGTTCAGGAAGATCCGCCGGCAAGTAGTCGCCGGAGACCAACTTTCTCTTCTTGGACTGCCCAATTGACGGTGTAACTGATGGCTGAGTCAGCTTGAGTAAAAAGGTCCCTGGTTCCACAGGTAACTTCATCGCGGCGCACTTTGAAAGGCCATCTGCAATCTCATTTTGAGCTCTTGGGACGTGCTCCATCTGCAGACCTTCAAAGTGCTCTTCAAGCTTCCTCACTTCATCGACGTATGCTTCCATCAAAGGGCTCTGGTAGCTCTTGTTAACTTGCCGGACCACCAACTGAGAATCGCCCCGCACAATCAGCTTTCTGATCCCAAGTTCGGCCGCAATCCTGAGGCCGGCAAGCAAGCCTTCATATTCTGCAGTGTTGTTTGTCGCTTGCTCCCTGGGAAAATGCATCTGGATAACATATTTGAGGTGCTCTCCGGTGGGCGCGATGAGTACCACGCCGGCACCGGCGCCTTGCAGCGAGAAGGCACCGTCAAAATACATTACCCATTCACTTGTCGCTTCTTGCACGGGTACACTTGTTTCTTGAACTTCTTCTTCTGGTGTTGGGGTCCACTCAGCAATGAATTCTGCCAAGGCTCGGCTCTGTATGGTTGAAGTACTTTCAAACTTGAGTCCAAAGCTTGACAGCTCCAGTGCCCACTCGACGATCCTGCCTGTTGCTTCTGGATTGTGCAATATCCTCTTCAACGGAAAGCGAGTGACCACTGTTATCTCATGGGCTTGGAAGTAGTGGCGCAGCTTCCTCGAGGCCATGAGGAGGCCGAAAAGCAATTTTTGCACACCAGAGTACCTTGATCTAGCCCCCTGGAGAAGGGAACTTACAAAATACACTGGGCGCTGCACCATCTTCTTCCGCACCTCTCCTTGTTCCTGTGCAGGGCCTTCCTTGTCGGGGCCAGAGCTTGTCGGGACAGTCCCCTGCTTGTCGCTAGATTCGCTTGCCGGTGACGCTGACTCCTCGTCGGACTCCCTCTCCGCTACTAACGCAGCACTAACCACCTGGTTGGTTGCCGCTAAGTATAGCAACAACTTTTCCTGTGGTTTAGGTGCGACAAGTATAGGAGTGGAGGACAGGTACCGTTTCAAATCCTGCAACGCCGCCTCCGCTTCCGGAGTCCACTTCATGGGACCTGCCTTCTTCAAGATTTTGAAGAAAGGTAGGGCGCGTTCTGCGGATTTTGAAATGAACCTACTGAGGGCAGCAACGCAACCTGCAAGCCTTCTGACATCCTTGACGCGCTTCGGGGCTTCTATCTGCTCGATGGCTTTGATCTTGTCGGGGTTGGCTTCAATCCCCCTCTGTGATACAAAGAACCCGAGAAGCTTGCCGGAGGGAACTCCAAAGACGCACTTCTCGGGGTTCAACTTGAGCTGTATCCTGCGCAAGTTCTGGAACGTTTCTTCCAAGTCTTGAATCAGTGTTTCTTTGCTCTTGCTCTTCACCACGATGTCATCCATGTAGGCTTCTACATTCCTGTGGATCTGTGGCTCAAAAGCAGTGTACACTACCCTTGCAAAAGTTGAGCCTGCATTCTTCAACCCAAATGGCATGCGGATAAAGCAATAGGTGCCACATGGAGTGATAAATGCAGTCTTCTCTTCATCTTCCTTGGCCATGAAAATCTGGTGATAGCCTGAATATGCATCAAGAAAACAGAGTAGCTCACATCCGGCAGTGGAGTCAACGATCTGGTCAATGCGCGGCAAAGGGAAGGGATCCTTGGGACATGCTTTATTGACGTCAGTGAAGTCTATACACAGTCTCCACTTCCCGTTGGCCTTGCGCACGACGACTGGGTTTGCCAGCCACGTCGGATGGATCACACCTCTAACTAGGCCTGCTGCCTCAAGTTTCTTGATTTCCTCATTGATGAACTCTTGGCGCTCCACGGCTTGCTTCCTCACTTTTTGCTTGATGGGCCGCGCATGAGGACAGACAGCAAGCTTGTGCTCAATCACCTTCCTGGGAACGCCGGGGATGTCAGATGGTTGCCAAGCAAACACATCGACATTCGCCCGCAGGAAGGCGACGAGCGCGCTTTCCTATTTGCTGTCAAGGGCGGCACTGATGGTGAAGGTACCACCAGTGCCATCCTCCTTTGCGGACACTTTCTTGGTCGCCGGAGGAGCAGCCATTCCTTTCTTGCTCTTGCCGGTGGAGCTCGATGGAACGTCCTCGACGGCAGCGCAGCACTCCGAAGAGGTGCGGTTGCCGGAGTGGGTCCCAGAGCACTTGCCGGACTTGGTCTTCGTCTTCTTCCCCCCGGGAGCTTCAGCGGCAAGAGTATCCTTTTCGGCCGCAGCTGCCGCATCCCGGTAAATCTTGTCGGCGCAAATAAGCGCATCTTTCTTGTCGCTGTGGACAGTGATGACGCTTATCGGCCCCGGCATCTTCAGTACGTTGTAGGCATAGTGGGAAGCTGCCATGAACTTGGCGAGGGCGGGACGGCCGAGTATTCCATTGTAGGGCAATGGAATATCAGCGACGTCAAAGGTGATGCGCTCAGTCCTGAAGTTGAGCTCCCCGCCAAAGGTCACCGGCAGAGTAATCTTTCCCTTGGGCTTGCTCCTTCCCGGGTTGATTCCTTGGAATGAACCGGTCTCTTCGAGCTCGCCATCTTGAATCTGGAGCTTCTTGATCACAGCAGAGGAGATCAAGTTCAGCCCGGCCCCGCCGTCAACCAACATTTTGGTGACCTTGAGGTTGCGGATGGTGGGGGAAACCAGCATCGGCAAGCACCCGACCGCCGTGGTGCGGTCAGGGTGATCCTCAAGGTCAAAAACGATGGGCGTGCTGGACCATTTGAGGAGCCTGCGCGACTCCACGGGCGGCTCCGCTGCATTCACCTCACGCACCCACTGTTTCAGCTGGCGGTGGGAGGTGTGCAGGGAGGCGCCACCGTCGACGCACAGGACCTTCGTGGCCTTCTGGAACTCCTGCTCGCTGTTCTCGTCGTCCTCCATGTCTTCATCGTCGTCTTCGTCGTTGTCGCGGCCCCGGGGAGGTCGATCTCCTTGCCGCTGCTTGGCCTTGCCGCGGCGTCCTCCCCGGCCATTGAACGGCCGCTTCTTGCTGGGCTCTTCTCCGCCACCTTGGGCCTTCTCCTTGTCGCGCCTCTCGTACTCAGCTTTTTGCTGCTCGACGAGGTACTCGACGCGCTTGCAGTTGGAGAGATCGTGACCCTTGGTGCGGTGAATCTTACAGTATTGCTTGTCGGAGCTACCCGGCTTGTCGGCCGCCGCCGCAGGGGCAGGCTCCTTGTCGGAGCCGCCAGCCTGCGTTTGCTTGGCGGGGGCCTCCTTGCCGGACTTCTCGACGGCAAGCACTTCCTTCTTGCCCTTCTTCCTGTTGTTCCGCCGCCGGCTCTTCTTTGCCGGGGCGGCGTCGTCGCTGTCGCTTCCCCCTGCGCCGGCATCCTCCCCGGGGAGTTTCCTCCCCTCTTCCGCGCGGGCGCACTTGTCAGCAAGAGCGTAGAGCTCGCTGACGTTCCTGATCTTGGTCATCGCCATCTCCTCACGCATGCGGCGGTTACGCACGTTCTGATGGAACGCGCTGATAACCGCGGCAGGGTGAACGTCTGGGATGTTGTGATGCACCCGGCTGAAGCGTTGGATATATTTGCGCAGGGGCTCGCCTTCCTTCTGGGCCAAAATGTGGAGATCGCTCTCCTGGCCATGGGGTTTGTGGCCGCCGGTGAAGGCGCCAACAAACTGATGGCAGAGGTCGGCCCATGAAGAGATAGAGCCTTCCGGCAAGTGCATGAGCCACGAACGGACGTTCGGTTTCAGCACGAGCGGGAAGTAGTTGGCTAGGATCTTCTCGTCGCGCCCCCCGGCAGCTTGCACTGCGATAGTGTAGACGCTAAGAAACTCCGAGGGGTGCGTCTTGCCGTCGTACTTCTCCGGTACGTCGGGCTTAAAGTTCTTCATACTGGGCCACTGGACGCGCCGCAGCTCGCGGGTGAACGCAGGGCAGCCTGCCGCGTACGGCAAGTCGCCTGGTTCACCGGGCGCGGGTGCGTCGACAGTGTTCCCAGCTCTCTTGTCGGATTGTCGCCGAGCTTCTCGGCGGCGCTCGATCGTGGTCCGAGCGTCTTCATCTCGCCGGTCGTCGAGGACCTGGCGCTGGTCCCGACGGGCCCGCGGGTCCGACGAGGCCGTGGAGCCGTCGTCGGGGTTGTTCCGGCGGGGCGGCGTCTTCTGCTTCTGCGGCGGGGAGTGCACGCTTGTCGCACCCCCGGCAGTCTTGTCGCCGATAGCCTTCGTCTTCTCAGCCTGCCGCGGCCGTGAGGCCGACGGCTGCTGCGGAGAGTCGTTGTTGGCGAAGTCTATCAGGCTCCGGATAGTGGCCCTCCATTCTTCGGCCTTGTCGGCCGCTTGAGGAAAATCGAGGAGCAGCTGCGCCCTTGCGAGCGCTTCTGCCGGAGTAGTGGGGAACGCGGGCGAGCGGTGCGAGGAGCGGGATACGCTCGGACTTCTAACGACGTTAGAAGGAGCGGGGTCCCGCGCCGGCCCCTTCGCTTTGCTTGTGCCCGGACGGGGGTCCGGGGCGTCCCGCGAACCTCCAGTTTGGCCTTGTCCCAGCAAGCGGATACCACCTCCCGTGGTATGGCGCTGCGGGGTCGTCGTGTGCTGTGATGGACGCGGCGCGTCCACGGAGACCGAGGTCCGGTCGTCCGTCTTGTTCTTGGATCTGGTGGCACCGTGAGTGTCCTCGCCGGCGACCACCCTTCCGACGGCGTCTCCCCCGCCCACCGTTGGCTCTGGTGGCGGCGGGTGAGACGCAGACGGGCCTCCGACCTCCGAAGGCTTCTTCTTCGGGGCCATGGAGTTGTCGCTGATGAAGTTGCTGATGAAACTGGAGAGGTTGATGGAGAATGCGCCCGCGCGAACGCCGGATCAGGTTCGCACAACCTCGACGCCCCCTACCTGGCGTGCCAAAGATGTCGGGGGAAACTGTCCGCCACGAACACCTATGGGACCGGAGCCCCTTGTCTGTGCGGCACGAGGGCGGAGGGAGCACAAAGAGCAGATCGAAGCAGACGCGCGGGCAGTTTTACCCAGGTTCGGGCCGCACGGATGCGTAAAACCCTACTCCTGCTTGGTTGTGTATTGAGTTGAGCGCTCGGGAGCTTGAAGAAGCAGCTACACCGTGCGTGAGAGTAATCTAGGTTTCGAACCCCCTCCACGTTGTGCATGGGCCTCCTTTTATAGTGCAAGGGGTCACCGACAGGTGTCAACGTAGGAGAAAGGGGTAAAAAAGTAAAAGAGGTGGTAGTTGTAACAGTGCGGGAACAGTGGAGCTACAGTACAGAACAGTGGTCTATACCTACTCAAACAGTGGGGGACAAGGGCATTTAATGCCCGTCGCCGTCGACCCCAAAAGCTCCCGCCTTAGCGTCTCCGTCCGCCACGGCGACGGATTTATCGCCGTGGTGTGCCACCGCGTACCCCAGGCTGCACAGCCACCCGCCACGCGTCCCTGGTTAGGCCCCAGGGCGACGCGTGGGCCGATGAGCTGGAGCGCGGGCACACAGCGCAATCTTCCCGGCAAGCGCCTTGCCGGGGCCTTGATCTTGCCGGGCCCGGGAACCTGCCGCTCCCCGGGCCCCTTGCCGGGGCGCGCATAGCGCCAAGGCAATATCTTCTAATCTTCCTGGCAAGCTCCTCTTGCCAGGGTCTTGTGTTAGTGGAACAGCCTTGAGCCTGGTACGGCCTTCCCGGCAAGCTCCTCTTGCCGGGGTCTCGATCTTCTGTCTTGTATACTTTGTTTTTGAATGGTTTAATAGGAGGCAGGAAGGTCTCCGGCGAGCACGCAGTAAACCTTGCCGCGGGAAGCTGCAACTGCCCGTGCACAAGTTGGGGTACTGGGGTACCCCTACCTTAGTACACCGACAAATATACTACTTTTTCATCTACTTTTTATCCCTACATCGTTTATCTCTCTCGTTCTTCGTCGTTCTTCGTGTTGGAGAGCTGCGAACCTCGAGGCCCTAGGGGCGAGCGAATCGACCTAGGGCAGCCCATTGCCGCCGCACTCCCTGACGGGGTCCCTCCCGGGCGTGCGGGGTTTCGGATCATCAAAAGCGCCCGCCGGCTGTCTTGCGTATCGCGCTGCCGGTCGGGCCTCCCTCGACGTGAGCTGCGGTGCATCACCCCCGGCGTCGAGGGTACACTGTGACGTGTTCGTGTGTCAACAATATGTTAGTTAGATGAGAGAAGAAGAATGCCGACTGTTGTCGTGAAGGTCTCTTTTCCTTCCTTGTTCTGGTGCTAGACCTTTGTTATGCACTAGAGGAAGGAGGGAGAAGAGACCATCACCGGCGGTCGAAAAGTCAGTGAGGGATATACCACCATATATATGAGAGAGAAGAAGAATGTCGACTGTTGTCGTGAAGGTCTCTTTTCCTCATTCTCCCGGTGCTAGACCTTTGTTATGCGCACTAGGGGAAGGAGGGGAAGAGACCATCACCGGCGGTCGAAAAATCAGTGAGG
>LR738709.1:726979162-727008671 GCA_902687465.1 Secale cereale | reverse complement strand
TCCTCCTTCTCCCGGTGCTAGACCTTTGTTATGCGCACTAGGGGAAGGAGGGGAAGAGACCATCACCGGCGGTCGAAAAATCAGTGAGGGAGTGTATCCACCATATATGAGAGAAGAAGAATGCCGACTGTTGTCGTGAAGGTCTCTTCTTCCTCCTTCTCCTGGTGCTAGACCTTTGTTATGCACTAGGGGAAGGAGGGAGAAGAGACCATCACCGGCGGTCGAAAAATCAGTGAGGGAGTGTATCCACCATATATGAGAGAAGAAGAATGCCGACTGTTGTCGTGAAGGTCTCTTCTTCTTCCTTCTCCTGGTGCTAGACCTTTGTTATGCACTAGGGGAAGGAGGGAGAAGACACCATCACCGGTGGTCGAAAAATCAATGAGGAAGTGTATCCACCACATATGAGAGACGAATAATCCCGAGCAGAGAGTTTTCAAGAAAAGACATGGCAGACCGATATATAGTTAACCGGCCGTGATGAATAATAATTATATATTTTAGATATTGTAGTACATATTTTTAATTATACAAGTTTAATCTCTTTGAAACATAGGAAATGTCGTCTTCCGACGACGATAGGATCCCGGAGTGCTCCTGGTGCGGTGACGACCGGGGTCTGTGCGACAGGCCTCACCTGGTAGACGGTCGTTACTTCAGTATTAAGCTCAACGAGACCTTCGATGTCGAAACGGTACGCAACAACAAGTCTTGTTTCGTAATTAATTAAGCACGATTTCTACTGATTCAACGTGTAATTAATTAATTTTCTTCTTTTACATGCAACTAGTTTATCCCATGCCATGCAAGACGCTATGTCTTGGAGAGGATGAGATTTGAAGATCATGAAACTATGGAGACAAAGCAAATTCACCTAAGGACCATGCATAATGTTGATTTAGAAGTGGATTTGTACAATTCAGATAGCGTAACCACTTTTGGTTGCAACAATTGGGAAGCATTTTGCAAGATATATGGTTTTTATGAGGGTATGCTTCTCACCATGGATCTTGGTAATCCGGATTCCATCGCCGAAGACGATTTGGACATTTGGGTCCTGGTTGACGATATGATTCCAATTCTACCGAGAAGTGAGTTTATCAAACATAGTTATTTAGTAATTTATATTGTTTATTTAAAAATAGTTGACAACTTATTTCCATTGATAGGTTATTTTAATTATTCAAATAATGTGAGGATGATGCTAGACAAAACCTACTACACCCCTGGCTCAGAATGTACTTATAAGGACAAAGAGCAGATGATCTTCTTTTATTCCTTTCTTGTGGATTACATTCAAGATCGTAATATTCCTCCACATTATGGTCAATAAGTCCCACTAGTGCACGTCTTGAACTACGTTAATATCAATGGAGATACCATGGTAAGATTTTTTTACTATTACGACATTCGTGCATGTTTTGCATTAGTTCTTCTTGAACTGAACTACAATGCTAACTACGAAGTCTTACTATGTTTTGCAACAGATTCTCCCTAGTGACTGTGTGCCTCCTCTCATGTTTCGATCTGGTCGACTACAAGTTTTAAACATTCTGCCAGGTGATCCTACAAATCACACGTGTCCATATCGGATTTCTTCTACAAATGAAGGAATGAGAATCAAAGAATGGCGAAGAATAATGGAAACTCGTAAGGAGGTACTTACAAGCAATAGAGTGAGAAGGGCAAGAATTGGAGACAAGATAATCTGCGTTCTCCATAATGGCCCTTTAAATCTAATTGATTTAGAGTCAAACATCACCTTGTTTTATGCCATTTTACCTTAGAAAATTGCTACGTAGTAGCCAAAGGTCGACTTGATGGTGTACTAAGAACAAACTAAGTAAGATTATATTAGATGACTATGAGATGATGATGAGTATTTGACTTCTTATCAAGTAGAAGTTGTATGGTCGATGATGATGTGTAAGACTTATTATTTGGTACCAATGTTGAGTTTTTATTATTATTATGATCGATGATGCATGATGCTAAGTTGTTCTATGAGCTATTATATACTCCCTCCGTTTTATTTACTCGTCGTGGTTTTAGTTCAAATTTGAACTAAAACCACGACGAGTAAATCGGAACGGAGGGAGTAGATTCTAATAGTTTTGATGTGCGTACCATATATGTTGGCTCCACGAGAAATTATATTTATATATATGCATAACGTGTACAATATGTAGTATCGTAAAATACCAGCAAATGAAAAAGAATTAAATGGAAAACACAAAAATAAAGGAAAAATAAAAACCCAAAACCCCTCAACCTAATAATACCGGTTGGTTATACCAACCGGTACTAAAGGTCCTCCACTCCACGCCGCTGGGTCGTGCCACGTGGAAGCCCTTTAGCAGCGGTTCGTGCGGAACCGGTACTTAAGCGGGGCCTTTAGTGCCCACCAGTTAGTACCGGTTCCAGAACCGGTACTAAAGGGCCTCACGAACCGGTGCTATAGGCTGATTCTCCACTAGTGATTGTGCAACACCCATACATCTCCATGTATTCTAGATCGCAACCTGCATCTACGCATAGCACGGCTCTTGATGCCACTGTAGGGTAACGCATCAGAAAACAAAAATTTCTGACCTACGCACGAGCCCAGGACCACTATGAAGACTGCATACAAGGTTTTGATCATATTCGTTACCGACTCGTAGCGCAGCGGAAGTAGAGTCGGTGATGATCGGCGGTGCAGATCCCCGCAGCTAGGATTTACAACCTCCCAACCGCGAGGATGTATACCCTCATCCGCCACCCGGACAGCCCTCCGGGAGGCGGTCGTACAGTCCCCCGGACGGTGTCGCGGACAGCCTTTCGGGAGGACTCACAGAACTCGTACCGTCACTTGGACAGCCCTTCGGGAGGCACTCACAAACAGCCCCTCAGGGCACTAAGATCGAAACTACGACCTCTCTACAGAGTTGCACACATACGGTGTCAGCTATCCGGCAGGGCTTCGCCGTCTAGAACTAGTTCCTGCCGGAACCCAGACAACCTTTCGGCTCTACGAAACTATTTCACTGGGAGGGAGAGAAGAAGCCAGATCATTGCAATGGCATGTATTTGAGAAGGAGTGAGTGTGGAGGGCTGCCCCTCCACCTCTATTTATAGGAAATCCCAAGGGGTAGGGTAGTTTCACACAAAAACCCAAAATGCACTTGAATGAAGTCCTTCCACAAGGACCTAGGAGTGAAACCAAGGAACAAGAGGGTCCCCAAGGGGGGATACCTCTTCGTTCATATCTTTCAATCGATCATTTCCTTGTTGGAGTTATCTTGGTGTAGATTTCACCTAAAGCCTTTCCGAAGGATTGTTGCTATTTATGGTGCTTATCTATGATCCAAGTTTTCTCATCTATTCTCGGTAAAAGAGATTTTCATCTCTTTGAGATCTCAATTAATCAGTTGTTTCCGTTAGTGGCGGATGTCACCTCATAATTTTGAGATGTTCTCCATAAGACCACAACAAGCTTTTTCCTTTCGTTGTTGATTTTCCAACAACTTCGTGCAATCCTTCTTTGTAAGGATGCTTCACAATTCAATTTCGGTGGAAGTGCCATTTTCTTCCCCGTTCTTTTCTTTCCAACAATCTAGCATTCTTTCTTCCATTCCGGAGGCATTGTGATGTTACTCTTTTCGGTCATCATCGTGTTCTTCTTTTGCTAATTCATTATACCGGAGTTTGTTGTATCTCGTTTCGAGTCTTTCGTCTTGTCAACCATTGCTTCGTTTCTATCGGAGTATTGTCCCTCTTTTCGATTCTTTCATCTCGTCAACCTTTGCGCCGTTTCTACCGGAGTGTTGTTCGAATTCTTTCGTTCTCTTTCCTTGGCTATCTCGTTTCAACCGGAGTGCTTTTCAATTATCTCGGTTCAAACTCCTTTTCTATCGTGCCTCTTCAACTTTCTTTTTCTCGGATTTTTCCTTCTTCCTCGTTTCTATCCGAGTGCTCTCGACTTTGTTCTTCTCTTTGAGCACTTGTTTTATCTCCTCATCTTCCCCTTCCTCTCCCGTGGTCGTCCTATGATCTCGGGACGAGATCCTCTGTTAGTGGAGGAGAGTTGTAATGCCCCGAAACCGATGCGCCAGATGTCATCCAGTTATTCGTCGTTGTTGCCATGTCATCTGCTTGTGTGTTGCATTTTTTTCCATGTCATCATGTGTGCATTTCATCATCATGGTTTTCCAAACTTGCATCCGTTCGTCGTTGGCCTCCTCCCGGTTCCTTCCGTTCTCCGTTTGGAGTCCGGATACACACACACGCGCCCGTGGCACCTCCGAAATATTATTTTATAAGTGGCATAAAAATGTTCTCGGAATGGGTTGAAACTTGGCGTGCGATGTTATTATATTGTCGGTAGACCGCCCGCTAATTTTCGTCGCATTCGGAGTCCGTTTGATAGCCCAACCGTTAAATATATAGCGGCAATATAGCCGGATAAATCGTCGGATGTTTTCGGTACTCTGAAACCCGTGCCGGGCTGCATTCCCCCCTCTCCTCTCAGCCCAACACCTCTTGCACAGCCCACTTAGCCTGCCTAGCCAGCCCCTCCGTTCCCGTCCGTCGTATCGCGATCTCGCGGTTGAAATCGGGGCTAAAAACCCCCCTCCTAACCCTAATCCTAGCCCCCTACCCTATATAAACACCTCCCCATTCCATTTTGGGCAGCCTAGCCTCTCCACCTACCCCTAATAATCTTCCTCCTCAAAATCTGCGCCACCAGCCCCCTCAGGCCGCCTCCTCCTCGTTTTTTCGGCGCCCCCCCCTCTTTTACCTCGCCACATGGCAGCTCCCCGTTCGCCAGCGCCGCCACCTAGCCGCCGTCAGCCAACCCCAGGCCGACACATGGCCTCCCGCGCCCCCTCCTCTCGCCTCCACCGCGCCAGGCCCACGGGGCCCGAAGCCAACCCGCCCCGGGCCACAGCCGGGCCCGAGCGGCCCACGCGCCCCGCGCCCGCGGCTCGCCTCTCACTCCCCGTCGTCCCGCGTGCCCTAGCGCCGCCGCCGCTCCCGCGTCTCTCCGTCGCCGCGCCCCGATCTGCCTCGCCGCCGTTCGCCATCCCGCCGCCTCACCTCGTCGGCCGCCGCCTCGCTCGTCCTCCGCCGCCTCCTTTCCGGCCGCCGCACCTGCACCCCGCGCCCCTCGTCGAGCTCCGCTGCCTGTTGTCACCTTCGGCCGGATCTGGGCGCCCGGAGACCCGATCTCGTCCGTGCCAGCCTCGCTGGTCTCGCCGCCGCCGAAAATGGGCTCCGGCCGGCTGGATCCGCCCCGACCCCGTCGCCCTCCGCCGGTTCCCAACCTCACCGGCCTCCCAGCGCCTCGCCGGACTCCTTCCGCAGCCGGTCGCCGCCGCCAGCCTCCTGCCTCGCTCGGTCGAGAGCAGGGAAGGCCGAGCGGACCACTGTTGGGCCGCCTCCCTCTCCGCGTGGGCCAGTGCCACCCCAAAGCCCACTCCAGCGCCGGCCCACCTATCCCTCTGCGACCTGGGCCAGACCCAGTGGTAATCACCGCTAAACCCCGCCCGTGCACCACTTAGTTATTTGACGCTCACTGTTAAAACTGCTGAAATATGACTAAGTCTGGAAGACCCGTATAATTTTGTATGCATGTTCGTATCATGACATCTTTGTGCTTGATGCTCCGTATTGTGCGTATGATATGTCAAAATGATCGTGGTGTGATGTACTTCATGTTGGTGCTGTTAGTTTGCATGTTAGGTTACATCTTGATATATTAATCTCTGTCCTAAGTTTGCATCTAGCTGATAATTGCTGAAACTTGTTGTTAGATTGCTTTTTCAACGTGTTGCAACTTGGTGTGTGTTGCTCTTTTGGGCATGGTTTCTACATGGATTAGTTGCATAAACATGCCTTCTTTCTAGTGACATAAGATGCATCTCATGATATTATGTGTGTTGACTTTCACGAGCTCATGAAGTGGTCAACTCGTTGTTATGTGCCCGTTTGAAGTTACGGCATCTCGTGAATTATTTTATATGGCAACCCCAACATATTATATATGTTTTTGGGGTAGAAAAATCCCACCAATCCATTGGTGCCATTAGATTTTGCATTTGAGCAAGTTCCTGAACATGTCATTTTTACATTAGTTGCTGTTTTCGCATTTTCGGGTAGAGCATATGATTGATGATATGGCTTAGTTCTTTGCATGAATGTCTTGTATAACATGCCTTCTTGCTGGTAGATTTTAGTTTGTAATTTATTGTGCACTGTGATGAGTGCCACAAGCTCATGAACATGCTATCAAATCTGTTTCTGCCATGTCTAGATTTTCACTAAGTCTGAAATGCTGTTGTAATCCAGATGCCATGTTTGAGTGATGCTAGCTTTTAATCTATGCATTTCTAGCAAATCTTCAGTAAGGGACTTTTGTTAAGGGTGTTATGCTCACTAGTAGAGAACAGGGCTATAGCACCGGTTAGTGAGGCCCTTTAGTACCGGTTCTGGAACCGGTACTAAATGGTGGGCACTAAAGGCCCCCCCCTTTAGTACCGGTTCTGCACGAACCGCTGCTAAAGGGCTTCCACGTGGCAAGATCCAGCGGCGTGGGGTGGAGGACCTTTAGTACCGGTTGGTATAACCAACCGGTATTATTAGGTTGAGGGGTTTTGGGTTTATGATTTATTTTTCCTTTATTTTTGTGTTTTCCATTTAATTCTTTTTCATTTGCTGGTATTTTACGATACTACATATTGTACACGTTATGCATATATATAAATATAATTTCTCGTGGAGCCAACATATATGGTACGCACATCGAAACTATTAGAATCTACTCCCTCCGTTCCGATTTACTCGTCGTGGTTTTAGTTCAAATTTGAACTAAAACCACGACGAGTAAATCGGAACGGAGGGAGTATATAATAGCTCATAGAACAACTTAGCATCATGCATCATCGATCATAATAATAATAATAACTCAACATTGGTATCAAATAATAAGTCTTACACATCATCATCGACCATACAACTCAACATTGGTATCAAATAATTTTCTAAGGTAAAATGGCATAAAACAAGGTGGCGTTTGACTCTAAATCAATTAGATTTAAATGGCCATTATAGAGAATGCAGATTATCTTGTCTCCAATTCTTGCCCTTCTCACTCTATTGCTTGTAAGTACCTCCTTACGAGTTTCCATTATTCTTCGCGATTCTTTGATTCTCACTCCTTCATTTGTAGAAGAAATCCGATATGGACACGTGTGATTTGTAGGATCACCTGGCAGAATGTTTAAAACTTGTAGTCGACCAGATTGAAACATGAGAGGAGGCACACAGTCACAAGGGAGAATCTGTTGCAAAACATAGTAAGACTTCGTAGTTAGCATTGTAGTTCAGTTCGAGAAGAACTAATGCAAAACATGCACGAATGTCGTAATAGTAAAAAAATCTTACCATCGTATCTCCATTGATATTAACGTAGTTCAAGACGTGCACTAGTGGGACGTATTGACCATAATGTGGAGGAATATTGTGATATTGAATGTAATCCACAAGATAGAATAAAAGAAGAGCATCTGCTCTTTATCCTTACTAGTAAGCGTGCACGTGCAAATGCACGTCTCGACTAATATACAAACATACGTGAAAATAACATGCATATAAAGATAGTTTGATTGCACCAAAAAATATTACAAATCAAGAAAAGACAAACAAGCCTGTCTTTGCATATATAGCCTTTTTTATTTAGAGATACAAGACAAACGCGTCAATTTTTGTGGCCATTTCCTTATCCAGACCCGTACAGCACCCGGAAGGGCACATGCATTATTAAGTAGCATGCAAATATATATAGGTAGGGTTTGACAATAATGGGTCGGTGGATACCGACCGAGAGTTTTATGACAGACGAAAAACTGTATATTTTACATGCCATTGCATATATTTGTTACCAACCCAAAGAGCATAATAAAATTGAAAAGAAGATAATGAGTGCATCTCTGCTCTCACGGAACTTAATTTTTTCAGTCTCCAAAACATATTGCATCGCAAAATTCATGTTTATAAATAAATAGCTACAACATATGGCAAATACAATAAACAAATCCATGGAGATGGAAAATAAATTTTGATAAAAAAAAACTACATTGTGACTACCAATGCGTAGATATCAAGTCCAGTTTTCCTACTTGAGGCACTTGAGAATCTCTCGTACATCATATGGGATATTGTCTTCAGCTTCATTGGCATGATACTCGAGCAAGTGTATCAAAATATTCTTTCTCAACTCATAACCATCCTACATGAACAATGTATGACGTTAGGATGCAATTATGAATGTGTGATATAAAATACTCACCGTGCAAATTGGACGAAAAAAATTGTTACCACACCAAGAGAGCATAAAACTGAAAACAAAATAACCAGATTCATCATTATCTTCGGAGGTTATGACAATAAATATAAAACATGCATAGTGATTTTCAGAATAACTGACCGGTCTTGGCTCGTCGGAACATCAATTGGTGATTTACGTGGCCACAGAGATATATCAGACTTCCAACCCGGTTGTGCTAATTCGAGTGCATCATTCAGGTAAAATGCAACCCTCTGAAATTTTAATGCTCTGGGGATAAGGGCGGAGATAGTGGGTCCAAAATAGATACTTGACGTGCATGTTTGTTGATTGCGAATAAGATGTAGTGGCCGAGGAATGCATGAGGGAGCAATATCTACAAGCAACACTCATTGAGAACAAAATTAATCACGACAACCATATAAAATAGAGAAAACTTACCCAATTGCATGATGATATGTTATCTATCTCAGTCGAGCTACGGAGCAACGATGCTAGCGCCTGAATATCTGGTTATACCCGCGAATCTAAATCTCATGCGGAAGCGAGGGCGGCCTCGATCACGGACGTCTGGGTAAAAAATGGTTAAGAAACATGATGGTGACAATGATAATACAATTTATGATTTGCGATAACTTACAGAAAATTGTAGATCCATAAAGCGCACAGGAGGATCTACTCCCAGTAAGGCCTTCTCACATCCAAGTACACGTATAGCCATGTTGAAACAATCAATGTCCGACATTGCGGTAGACATATCAGTCTCCATATGTTCCACCTGACTATCATCTGCTCAACCTCCTCGACAATCATTTCTCCCCCAGAAAGATCATCATTGTCTCAATGTGCACACATGTACAAGAGGTTACCAGTGCCTGGAAAAGTAGTTGGCAGTAAGAAAGAAAAGCTCTAGAGTTTCAACTTCTGACGAAATAATATAATAGTACTATTAATGTTTTGTGCCATTAATTTGGAAAGAATCATTACTCAGGAAGGAAGCTTTCAAAACTTGAATGATTTTATACGTATCAAATAGACTATTTGGAAGCTAAATAATGTAACACCAAAAATAGGATATGGTTTTCATATGCACTGCTGTAATTATAGGCTAAATAATTTTATATTTGTCTTCCTTTTCATATGATCTGGTTTTCCTTTTTTGTTATGATGCATATAGATAATGGAGTCACACTGCGCATGCCAAGGCATGAGAAATATAGATCATTTGCTTGTGCAGATCAAACATGACTACAACTGCTGGCCGTGTAAAAGTGTCGCTTGACTCCAAGAACGGATGACCAAAATTCATGAAATTAAAGTAGCAGACGATGTACTTACCTTAAACAATCCATCGTAGAGGTGAAGGCCAATAAGTCTACAGTCAAGGTCAATGATCCCAATCTCTATTTCTGTTTTACAAGTAAAAGGCCACCAGCATCATTGCTCTGGCTTTAATTAAGAGACAGGCAAAATGCATCATTCTCTTAAGTACATACAGAATGCTATAAACGGATATAGGAAATGGGATGTTCAAGTAAGGCATAAATTAATATGTATCATATTGCAAACCAGAAGTAGAGTTGAAACTTGAAGCTTTGAGTACAGTACATGTCCATTATCCGTAGGGCGACGAATGCTATCAGAAACATCTCCCATGGATAAACATAATCCAAACAAATAATATCTCCATACGAAAGCATGCTAATAACTCTCAGAAGGTAACATAAAGTGAGAATGTGCATTCTGTTTTTCTCAACAGTCTATGCGGAAACAAGGACATCGAGGTGCCCATTTAAACAAGAAAGGCAAAGAAAAGTAAACAAAGGTAACCCCACCAACATATGCGTATGCCACCTATATCCCACTCTCATGCTGGCAAATTAAAGACCTGCTGACAGCAACAACAAGCGGCAACTAAGGTTAGCTTTCCCTCCATCTCAATCTGCGTCTCCACCACTGCCTAAGTAAATTAGGAGGCCACGACAATGGGCAGATCAGAAGTCCATGCCTAGTGACAGTCAACCAGAACCATTTTACTATCCAATTCGTGGCCCTAAAACACCAATATTAATGCATGGGCACATGCTAATTTACTTGCTTGCCTTGCGAAACAAAACCAGGGGCATAAAGAGTCCATACCTGGTGAGAATCTCTGATTTTTCTCCATCCCACTGCAGGACGCAGAACTTGTATCTGTCTGTGGCAATAAAAATGGAGTCTTGGGTGTCATTCTCAAAAGGGGGAAACATATAGCAAATCATTTGGGTAGAAATACCACACAAAGAAAAAAGCTGAAGACATGGATCATCAACTCACATGAGGCCGGAAGAGCTCAATCGTCGCGATCCTCCCATATATAGGCATCCCGCATAGGCTATCGACAACAACATTTGCGGTCCACCAGATGACCATTTTTTTCAATGTTTCAGCAGTGAAACTGGCAAAGATGAGCTTGCAGGTACAAAGATGAAATACTACTCAAAATCAAAGACGGATGTCCCTTGCAGAAGGAATCAAGGCAATCCAGCAATAGGTAAAATCACGATGACTTAAAAAATGAGGAATACACACAATTTTTGTTATCAATGGTACCAGCAGGCTCACAGTTTGTCACGGCATTTTTTATGGACTGCACATTCGACTCCTCATTGAGATTTCAACAACACTGAATCTGAAAGGTTTGGTCACACAAAAACATATTTTAGCACGAAACTTAAAACTTGTAAAAAGGTTTGCAAGCCTGTCATTCAAGAACCAAAAAAACTTTGGAATTGGTTATAACCTAGAAATATATGTGTTCATCAAGAATAGACTGTTAGAGCAATTGTGTCTTCTTGATTAATCATTTATATTTCTAGTGAAAGAAGCTTGCGTGAGTAAACTGTAAATAAGGTAGAACATTGAAATTGTTCTTTGGAACATTATACACGACAAACGACATGAGAGTACTTGTACCGTTCATGTTCTAAGTTATTTGCCAGGGAAGATATCACGTGAGATGAACAACAAACCAGATCAAACAGGGGCGGCAAACTCCAATGATCGTCGGCTCACACCTGCTGATGCATATGGAAGTTAGAGACACAGATTGGGTGCACTGGTGCGGAGGGCGCGGTTGCGCCACCACATGCCCTTATGGCGCCGCGCCTTTACCGCAGATTAAGGGAGGGAGAGAGAGAGAGTCGTACCATCGTCGAAAGGGGTCTTCTCGGCGCTGCGGTCGTCGGCGGCAGCGGCCCCAACCCCGTCTTCTTTCTTCAACTTCTCGCATTTTGGTCGTCGGGAAGCAGAAGAGTACCGGGGACGGCGGGGCGGAGGCGAAGCTTAGCGCTGGCGGATGCTGCGGGAGGATCGGCGGCCGGCCGGCGAACCGTGCGAGAGGATCGGCGGCGGGGCGTCGAACCCCCGTGCGTGAGGATCGGCGGCGGCGGGAGGATCGGGATCGGCGGGAAGGTCGGCGTGCGGCCCCGCCCGTGCCGTGGGGAGGAGGAGGAGGGGCGAGAGATGGAGGAGGGGGGCGAAGATCGTGCGGGCGGGCGTGGTCGGCTCGTGAGAAGGGGCGGCGGCGGATCAGGCGCGGGGCGGCTGGGAACGCGCGACGGCGGCGATGTCGCAGGGGTAGGCAGGGGTCGTGGGGGCGTGCGGGATGGGAGTGGGGCTGCGGTTTTTTTTTCCTTTGTTAGACAGAGAGATCGATAGGCGGGGGTGGGTCGAGCGTTTTCGTTAACGATCGTTTTCGTTAACGATGATTATAGACCGTGCGATCCATGATTAGACGGCTAATACGCTGAGTTGGATCTGCCCTCTCTTTCTTTTATAGGGGTAGTAGATAAGTACATTCTGAGTCAGGGGTGTAGTAGGTTCTGTCTAGCATCATCCTCACATTATTTGAATAATTAAAATAACCTATCAATGGAAATAAGTTGTCAACTATTTTGAAATAAACAATATAAATTACTAAATAACTATGTTTGATAAACTCACTTCTCGGTAGAATTGGAATCATATCGTCAACAAGGACCCAAATGTCCAAATCGTCTTCGGCGATGGAATCCGGATTACCAAGATCCATGGTGAGAAGCATACCCTCATAAAAAACATATATCTTGCAAAATTATTCCCAATTCTTGCAACCAAAAGTGGTTACGCTATCTGAATTGTACAAATCCACTTCTAAATCAACATTATGCATGGTCCTTAGGTGAATTTGCTTTGTCTCCATAGTTTCATGATCTTCAAATCCCATCCTCTCCAAGACATAGCGTCTTGCATGGCATGGGATAAACTAGTTGCATGTAAAAGAAGAAAATTAATTAATTACACGTTGAAGTAGTAGAAATCGTGCTTAATTAATTACGAAACAAGGTCTCGTCGAGCTTAATACTAAAGTAACGACCGTCTACCAGGTGAGGCCTGTCGCACAGACCCCGGTCGTCACCGCACCAGGAGCACTCCGGGATCCTATCGTCGTCGGAAGACGACATTTCCTATGTTTCAAAGAGATTAAACTTGTATAATTAAAAATATGTACTACAATATCTAAAATAGATAATTATTATTCATCACGGTCGGTTAACTACTATATATCGGTCTGCCATGTCTTTTCTTGAAAACTCTCTGCTCAGGATTATTCGTCTCTCATATGTGGTGGATACACTTCCTCACTGATTTTTCGACCGTCGGTGATGGTCTCTTCTCCCTCCTTCCCCTAGTGCATAACAAAGGTCTAGCACCAGGAGAAGGAAGAAGAAGAGACCTTGACGACAACAGTCGGCATTCTTCTTCTCTCATATATGGTGGATACACTCCCTCACTGATTTTTCGACCGCCGGTGATGGTCTCTTCTCCCTCCTTCCCCTAGTGCATAACAAAGGTCTAGCACCAGGAGAAGGAGGAAGAAGAGACCTTCACGACAACAGTCGGCATTCTTCTTCTCTCATATATGGTGGATACACTCCCTCACTGATTTTTCGACCGCCGGTGATGGTCTCTTCCCCTCCTTCCCCTAGTGCGCATAACAAAGGTCTAGCACCGGGAGAAGGAGGAGAAGAGACCTTCACGACAATAGTCGGCATTCTTCTTCTCTCTCATATATATAGTGGTATATCCCTCACTGACTTTTCGACCGCCGGTGATGGTCTCTTCTCCCTCCTTCCCCTAGTGCATAACAAAGGTCTAGCACCAGAAGAAGTAAGGAAAAGAGACCTTCACCACAACAGTCGGCATTCTTCTTCTCTCATCTAACTAATATATATATATATATATACATCTAACATATTCATCTAAAAAATTCATCTAACATATTCATTCATCTAAAATATTCATCTAAAATATTCATCTAACATATTTATTAATCTAAAAAATTCATCTAACATATTCATTCATCTAAAAAATTCATCTAACATATTCATTCATCTAACATATTCATTCATCTAAAATATTCATCTAACATATTCATTCATCTAACATATTCATTCATCTAAAATATTCATCTAACATATTCATTCATCTAAAATATTCATCTAACATATTCATTCATCTAAAATATTCATCTAACATATTCATTCATCTAAAATATTCTTAACATATTCATCTAGCTAAAAATTTCATGCAACAATCATCTAAAAAATGCATCTATCATCTAACAACTGAAAAATGCATCTAACATCAATATCTAACATTCATCTCAAAAATTAAAAAAATGTGTGTGTGTGTGTGTGTGCATGTGCGTGTGTGTGTGTGTGTGTGTGTGTGTGCATAAGGCGGCGACGACGGGGGCTCACAGCGGCGAGGCGAGGGGCGGCGGCGAGGCGACGGGGCGGGGCGGGGGCGGCGTCGGGCGGCGACGAGACGGGCCGGGGCGACGACGGCGGTGACGGGCGGAGACGTACGGGCGGCGACGGCGATGGGGGCGACGGGCGGCGCGGCGACGGGGCGACGACGGGCGGCGCGGCGACGGGAGCGGGTCGGCACGGCGACGGGAGCGGGGCGGCGACGGCGGCGCGGCGACGACGAGGGGCGGGCACGGCGACGAGAAAGCGATAAGAACTGTGTTTTCGCAACTGGCGTATATATATAGGAGGGGCCTATAGTACCGGTTCGTGCCAGGAACCGGTACTATAGGACAATTTTTGCCAGGCGAAGCGGCGGGAACGCAGCCCTATAGCACCGGTTGGTGGCTCCAACCGGTGCTATAGGTGGGTCTATAGCACCGGTTGGAGCCAACAACCGGTGCTATAGGTTGCGTTGCCATCCCGCAGTGCATAAAGTTTAGTCCCACCTCGCCGAGCGAAGGGCAGCCGCACTGGTTTATAAACCCAGCTGCGGCTGCTCCTTCGAGCTCCTCTCTAAAGCAGGCTTCATGGCCTAAACTTTGTGCCCTGTGGGCCTATTGTGCCTAGCGGGCCTGCGTCCTGGCCCAACTAAAGGTTGGGTTTCTAGTCGTATGTAGGCCGTTGTGGCCCAGTAGGTGGGCCATTTTTTTCTGCTTTGTTTATTTTCTTTAATTTATTTCTGAGTTATTTTTCACTGTTTTTAGAGTTTCTTTTTGAATATTTTTGCTTTAGGTACAAAAAGTAGTGATTTTAAGTGATTCTTTTTTATTATATTTAATATTACTATGATTAAGAAAATCCTTTGTAATATAACAGACTCGTTTTCGTGTGAAACCGTGATACTTCGAAAGAGATTGTCCATTTTGTACACGAAGTGCATCCAGTTTTTGCTGTAACCATCTCTACTTTTTTGCGCATGCTATGTGGGTGAAATGAGGATACCATGCCAAGTTTCAACCTAATCAGAGTTCATTTGTAGTGCTTTTCAATTTCAGGGTCAGTTAGCTCAAAAAAATCAGTAAATCGATGGAGAATAGCAAATGAAGTCAGAAAGGGTTGAAAGTTGATGACGTGGCTTTGAATTGTGCATACTGAATGCACAAAAAGTGTGGAGTTATAATAAGTAAAAAAAAACAAAAAGCCTTTGTAACAGACTCGTTTTCGTGTGAAACCCTGATACTTCGAAAGAGATTGTCCATTTTGTACACGAAGTGCATCCAGTTTTTGCCGTAACCATCTCTACTTTTTTGCACATGCTATGTGGGTGAAATGAGGATACCATGCCAAGTTTCAACCTATTCAGAGTTCATTTGTAGTGTTTTTCAATTTCAGGGTCAGTTAGCTCAAAAAAATCAGTAAATCGATAGAAAATAGCAAATGAAGTCACAAAGTGTGGTTGAAAGTGGTTAAATGAAGCCAAAACACATAAAGTAACCTAATTAACTATTACAAAGATTTCCTCCGATTTGTCCGAAGTGGGATAGTGAAGTCGGTCACATCCCAGAGTGGGATCTTTGGGTGCGAAACTTTTTCTTCGCTTGTTTCCCTTTGTGCCGTAACCATGGAGAATCTTCATCATTTAACAAGATGCTCGGGTCAACATTCACTATGAAGGGAGCAATTTCATCAAACTTTTCATAATCTTCTGACATGTCTGTCTTGTCATCCACTCCCACGATGTTTCTTTTCCCTGAGAGAACTATGTGGCGCTTTGGCTCATCGTCTGATGTATTCGCTTCCTTATCTTTTCTTTTTCTCGGCTTGGTAGACATGTCCTTCACATAGAAAACCTGCGCCACATCATTGGCTAGGATGAATTGTTCGTCTGCGTACGCAAGATTGTTGAGATCCACTGTTGTCATTCCGTACTACGGGTCTTTCGTTACCCCGCCTCATGCCATATTGACCCATTTGCACCGAAACAAAGGGACCTTCAAACCACGTCCATAGTCAAGTTCCCATATGTCCTCTATGTAACCATAATATGTGTCATTTCCACTCTGGTTTGGTGCATCAAAGTGGACACCACTGTTTTGGTTGGTGCTCTTCTTATCTTGGGCGATCGTGTAAAATGTATTCCCATTTATCTCGTACCCTTTGAAAGTCATTATATTCGAAGATGGTAACTGGGACAACAAGTAAAGGTCTTCTTCAACATCGGCGTCATGCATGGCACGTGTCTGCAACCAACCGGCGAAAGTCCTCGTTTGTTCACGTGTAATCCAGTCTTCAGACTTCTCCGGGTGTTTGGAGCGTAGAAAATTCTTGTGTTCCTCCATATACGGAGTCACCAAGGCGGAATTTTGCAGAACTGTATAGTGTGCTTTAGTGAGAGAATGCCCGTCCATACATATTATTTGTTTCGGTCCTAGCGTGTCATTTCCATCCAGTCTGCCCTTATGCCGCGATTCAGGAACACCAATCGGCTTAAGGTCAGGAATAAAGTCAATACAAAACTCAATGACCTCCTCATTTTCATGACCCTTGGAGATGCTTCCTTCTGGCCTAGCACGATTACGAACATATTTCTTTAAGACTCCCATGAACCTCTCAAAGGGGAACATATTGTGTATAAATACAGGACCTAGAATGGCAATCTCTTCGACTAGGTGAACTAGAACATGAGTCATGATATTGAAGAAGGATGGTGGGAACACCAACTCGAAACTGACAATGCATTGCACCAAATCACTCTGTAACCTTGGTAGGATTTCTGGATCGATAACCTTCTGAGAGATTGCATTGAGGAATGCACATAGCTTCACAATGGCTAATCGAACGTTTTCCAGTAGAAGGCCCCTCAATCCAACCGGAAGCAGTTGTGTCATAATCACGTGGCAGTCATGAGACTTTAGGTTCTGGAACTTTTTCTCTGCCATATTTATTATTCCCTTTATATTCGACGAGTAGCCAGATGGGACCTTCATACTGAGCAGGCATTCGAAGAAGATTTCCTTCTCTTCTTTGGTAAGAGCATAGCTTGCATGACCCTGGAACTTCTTTGGATCGTCTTTTCCGTGCATACGTTGCTGGTCCTCCCGTGCCTCCGGTGTATCTTTTTTCTTCCCATACACGCCCAAGAAGCCTAGCAGGTTCACGCAAACATTCTTAGTCACGTGCATCACGTCGATTGCAGAGCGGACCTCTAGGTCTTTCCGGTAAGGTAGGTCCCAAAATATGGATTTCTTCTTCCACATTGGTGAACGTCCGTCAGCATCATTCGGAACAGATTGTCCGCCAGGACCCTTTCCAAAGATTACTTGTAAATCCTTGACCATATCAACTATATCTTCACCAGTACGGTGGGGAGGCTTCTGCCGGTGATCTGGATCACCTTTGAAATGCTTGCCTTTCTTTCTAACGGGATGCCTGCTCTGAAGAAATCGACGATGGCCCAGGTACACATTCTTCTTACATTTATCCAAATATGTACTGTCGGTATCATCTAAACAGTGCGTGCATGCGTGGTATCCCTTGTTTGTCTGTCCTGAAAGGTTACTTAGAGGAGGCCAATCATTGATGGTTACAAACAGCAACGCTCAAAGGTCAAATTCCTACTGTTTGTGCTCATCCCACACACGTACACCTTCTATGCTCCATAGCTCTAAAAGTTTTTCAACTAATGGCCTTAGTTACACATCAATGTCGTTGCCGGGTTGCTTCGGGCCTTGGATGAGCACTGGCATCATAATGAACTTTCGCTTCATGCACAACCAAGGAGGAAGGTTATAGATACATAGAGTCACATGCCATGTGCTATGATTGCTGTTCTGCTCCCCAAAAGGATTAATGCCATCTGCACTTAAACCAAACCATACGTTCCTTGCGTCAGCTGCAAATTTCTTCCACCTTCTCTCAATTTTTCTCCACTACGATCCGTCGGCGGGTACTCTCAACTTCCCGTCTTTCTTACGATCTTCTTTGTGCCATCGCATCAACTTGGCATGCTCTTTGTTTTGGAACAAACGTTTTAACCGTGGTATTATAGGAGCATACCACATGACCTTGGCAGGAATCTTCTTCCTGGGGCGCTTGCCCTCAACATCACCAGGGTCATCGTGGCGGATCTTATAGCACAATGCACTACATACCGGGCATGCATTTAAATCCTCGTACTCACCGTGGTAGAGGATGCAGTCATTAGGGCATGCATGTATCTTTTGCACCTCTAATCCTAGAGGGCAGACAGCCTTCTTTGCTTCGTACGTACTGTCAGGCAATTCGTTATCCTTTGGAAGCTTCTTCTTCATTATTTTCAGTAGCTTTCCAAATGCCTTGTCAGGTATACCATTCTCTGCCTTCCACTGCAGCAATTCAAGTGTGGTACCCAGCTTTTTCTTGTCATCTTCGCAATTTGGGTACAACGGTTTCTTGTGATCCTCTAACATCCTCTGCAACTTCAGCTTCTCCTTTTCACCTGCGCACATTCTCTTTGCATTAGTAATTGCCCGACCAAGATCATCTGCGGGCTCATCTGATGCCTGTTCTGCAGCTTCTTCCCGCATTGCCGGCTCAGCTTCTTCCCCCATTGTTGTACCATCGTTTTCATAGAACCCATGGCTAGGATAGCTGTCATCGTCCTCTTCTTCTTCATCGTCTTCCATCATAACCCCTCTTTCTCCGTGCTTGGTCCAAACATTATATTGGGGCATGAAACCGGACTCAAACAGGTGGACATGAATGGTTCTTGACTTAGAGTAATTCTGATCATTCTTACATCCAGCACATGGACAAGGCATAAAACCATCCGCCCCCTTGTTCGCCTCAACCGCAAGCAGAAACGTATGCACGCCATTAGTGAACTGGGGAGAGCATCGGTCATCATACATCCATTCCCGACTCATCTTCATTACACAACACCGAAAAGACAAATTAATACAAAGTTCATACATAAATTATTAAGTTCATACACAAAGTTCCTACAACACTTATTCTCATAAAACAACATAGAAACAACTCTCTAGCTAAAGCATTTAAATGCAACAACAAATGCGATCAAGACCGCAACTAAGGTAACAATTGATCCAACAGCATAATGATACCAAGCCTCATTATCGATGGCATATTTTCTAATCTTTCTATTCTTCAAGCGCATCTTCTCCATCTTGATCTTGTGATCATCGACGACTTCAGCAACATGCAACTCCAATTCCATCTTCTCCCCCTCAATTCTTTTCAATTTTTCTTTCAAATACTCGTTTTCTTTTTCAACTAAATTTAACATCTCCACAATAGGGTCGGTTGGCATTTCCGGTTCACATACCTCCTAGATGAAAATATCTATGTCAACTTGATGTGCATAATTTGTCATAAACTCGAAATGCAACAAATAGTGCTAAAAGAGAATATACCACATCCGAATCATAACCCGGACGAGGGCCGACGGGGACGGATACCAAACCCATGGCACTATGTATAACAAACAACGTACGGGTAAGATAATTATACAAGAAACTATATATCTAAATCACACAAACATGAATTTTTTTATATAACAAATATAAGAACAAGAGTCTCACCACAAGGTGGTGCCGGCGACGTGACGGTGCGGCCGATCGACGGTGGTTAGGATGGAGATGGGAAGGCACTAAGTAAACAACACCTATATATGCAAACTAAGAGTTATTTTGAGCTCAAAATTCATATAAATCAAATACTAGCACATATCATTTGCTCCCAAAATAAAACCCACAAATCACTACACTTAGAGCATTGCAAGAGCTAATCTAGCAATGAGAGATGAAAGGAGAAAGTTGCTAACCTTTGTGGTCACTTGGATGGATGGGGGGCCTTCAAATCTTCACAAATTTTGGCAAAAATGGAGTATGAGCTCGAGAGGAAGAGGAAGAAAACAGAGGAGAGGGGAAAAACAGAGCACTTTGGCTCGGGCTGGACGAAGCACTATATATAGTGCAACCTTTGGTACCGGTTGGTGGTATAAACCGGTAGTAAAGGTCAACATCTAGTACCGGTTTGTGCCACGAACCGTGACAATAGGATCTGGTGGGGCCCCAGCCTGACGCTGGCCTGCCACCACCTCTTTAGTACCGGTTCGTGGCATGAACCGGTACTATTGGTTCGCCACGAACCGGTGCTAATGGGAGGTGGCCAGCTAGCCGTTGGACCCGGTGCTAATGTGCACATTAGTGTCGGTTCTGTTACGAACCGGTGCTAATGTGTCGCACATTAGCCCTGTTTTCTACTAGTGGCTTAACATTTCCATGCTATGTTGTAATATAAGATTCTGCTGTATGTGTTAACTACCATGCTCCAAAGTTGCTACCAGAATCTGTTTTCAGCTTGACATGCTAAAATTCCACTAAGTCTGGAAAACTGCTGTAATCCACTTGCCATGTTTGCATGCTCATGGTTATTAATCTGTGCATTTCTGGAATATGTTTAGTAAAGATGTTTTGTTAAGGATGTTTAGTAGATGCTTTCCATGCCTTTTGTTGCCTTGATATGTTGTTGTAGCATACTTTTGCAATGCCTCAAAGTTTGTATCGGAATCTGTTTTTCAGCAAAAACCTGATAATTTGACTAAGTCTGAAAACTGTTATGACATTGCATATTGCCATGATGTTTCCTATTGTTCTATAACTCATATGCCCATGCTTATTAAACATAATTTGTCATGTATGACATGTTCTTTGATTCCATGCCTTTGTTTGCTATGTTAAGTTGTTGTATCTTGTTGTTTTGATTGTTGCTAAGTGCTATCAAATTGTTAATGGCAGTTTTTGACTATTACTTGTTCCATGTGTATGTGTTGAACCGTTGCTCCGTTTTGATCATGTCCTATATGAAACTTGCTTAGAATCTTGTGTAGCATCATATTATCATGTTGCATACTTGTTTGGAGTGTTGCTTGATGATGTTTTGTGCATTTTGCATCAATGCCTTGTGTAACTTGTTTTGCTCATATCTTTTGGCCCGTAGCTTCGAATCTAATGAACTTTATATGTAACTTGACTAGAATTTCGTGTAGATCGTCCTTGTGCATCTTAACTTGCTGTTTAACTACTTCAACTGGTGTTTAATTCAGTTCTGGACTAATTTCGAAAATTGCATATGAGGACTTACCGGAGTTGTTGTTTGTAGTTTCCGGCCTCATTTAAACTTGCCTAGTTGTGTTGCCTTGCTTGCATCATCCCTTGCCATGTTTAGCTTCATGTAGCCTTGTTATGCATCATGCTTGATTGAGTGCCTTGTTAAGTTTATGTGTTGAGTGTTCTCATGATTGATTGTTCCTTTCCGGTTGTGCTTCGTATCTTTAGTTCCTGTTTCGTTGCGCTCGTGAGGATTCGTTCGACTACGTTTGGTTCGTCTACGTTGGATCGTCTTCTTTGGATCGTCTACGCCCGTTGGTCTTCTTCATGGACTCGATCTTCTTCCGAGCGGGATTCCAGGCAAGATGATCATGACCCGGATACCTTTACTATCATTGCCATGCTAGTTGTCTCGATGCTTTCGTTATGTCGCGCTTCCTACCATATACATGTCAGCCTCCCAATTGCCATGTTAGCCTCTAACCGTTTTTCCCCTACCCAGCAAACCGTTGATTGGCTATGTTACCGCTTGCTCAGCCCCTCTTATAGCGTTGCTAGTTCCAGGTGCAGTCGCAGTTTGTTTCCATGTTGGGAACATGGAGTTTGTTAACTATATCACAATATTGCTTATAATTACTTAATGCACCCTTATATACTTGGTAAAGGGCGGAAGGCTAAGCCTTTTGCTTGGTGTTTTGTTCCGCTCTTGCCGCCTTAAGTACCGTCATCCGGTGTTATGTTCCTTGATTTTTGCGTTCCTAACACGGTAGGGTTTTATGGGGACCCCTTGACAGTTCGTTTGGTATAAACATTTCCAGCAAGGCCCAACTTTGGTTTTACCATTTGCCTAAACAACCTAATTAATGCATAGGGACTCGACGCCACCCGTGGACCCTTTTTAATTCAACCCCCGGGCCAGTGCTCCTCATGAGTGTTGGTCCAAATCGAGGAGACTGCGGGACCTCCACGGGGCAACTCGAGGTTTTGGTACCTGTAGGCTCACCTATCCGGTCGTGGCCTGAGACGAGATACGCGCGGCTACTATCAGGGTGTCGGCACGCCGGGAGGACTTGCTGGATTTGTTTCGCCTTTGCAGAAATGTCTTGTGCAACTAGAACCCGAGTCTGATCGGATTCTTTTACTATGGAGGATTATCTCCGCATGCCGTGAGAGCTTGTCGTGGGCTAAGTTGGGACACCCCTGCAGGGTTTAATCTTACGCGAAGCCGTGCCCGTGGTTATGGGCAGATTGGAGTTGTTTAATACCGGTTGTAGAGAACTTGACACCATACCCGAATTAAAATACACCAACCGCGTGCGTAACCATGACTGTCTCTTTTCGGAGAAGTTCGAGAAGAGAACACGGTGGGGTTATGTTTGACTCGTAGGTAGGTGGATAGGATCAGTTAGTGATCACTTGTAGTTTGCGACCGTTATGCGTAGTTCCTCTCTTCTCATTCTTGTACTCGTAAGTTAGCCACCATATAATGCTTAGTGCTGCTGCAACCTCACCACTTTACCCCTTCCATACCCATTAAGCTTTGATAGTCTTGTTACCCATGGTTATGGGATTGCTGAGTCCTCGTGGCTCACAGATTACTACAACACCAGATGCAGGTTCAGGTTACGCGATGACTTGACGTGAGAGCGATGTTCGTTTGCCTTGGAGTTCTTCTTCTTCTTCGATCTCGGGATATGTTCCTGGTGGGCAGCCTGGGATAGCAGGGTGGATGTCTTCTTCTTTTCGTTTGATTTCATCCGTAGTCGGATGCCGCTTCTTCCTCTTGATGTATGATATGTATTGATGTATTCTTATGAGATATGTATGTATTTGTGTATCCCCTTATGTATATGTATGGTACGATGTAATGATATCCACCTTGCGAGCGTCTCAATATGCGGGTCTATCTCTGGTGGGACCATCGAGCTGCCACGTAGATAGCTTTGCATATTGGGCGTGATAACACCCCCATGAGGGGCCCAAAAATGGCTCCTATCCATCCATGTCATCCCCAAGATCTTTTGGAGCAAAGCCCCAAAAGGTGGCTTTCCATAAAGTAACCATAAAGCTGCTTTTCACTATTCACGACGACATTTTTTAGCGTCCGTTCGAACTGAAAATATTCATGTGGGCTTAGAACATTTCCAGTACCCACCATAATTATTTTCAACGCGTTCTGGAACAATTCCAGTTTAGTGATTTTCATCTGCCAAAAGCATATGAAGCGGTTCCGGCAGCTCCAGAACATTTCCGGTTTTCATCTCCGAAAATTCCAGAAAGTTTCCAGAACGATTCTCGCATCCTCCAAGATTTATCAGGCATGTGCCAAAACCAATTTGACTTTATGGTATCCTCTGAAACAACTTTTCAGTTTCACCAGAACTCATCCGGTGACCTCTCTCGTCAGAACTTTTCCGCTGTCTCCGAAAAACTTTTTCCAGAAACTTTCTCTCAGACTCCCTGTCTAGTATTCAGCAGATAGATGACCCTTAAGCGTGTGACCCTATAGGTTCGGTGAAGTATAGACATGACCCGGAACCCCTTCCGATCAATGATCAACATCGGAGCCGTGGACACCCATATTGACCCCTATACCCACACGAATGAATATTCGAGTGAACCTCCAGTTGCTGTGTCACTAGTACAAAACAGGGCTATAGCACCGGTTCGTAAGGGCCTTTAGTACCGGTTATAGAACCGGTGCTAAAGGGTGGGCACTAAAGGCCCCCCCCCCTTTAGTAGCGGTTCAGCACGAACCGCTGCTAAAGGGCCACCACGTGGCACGAGGCAGCCGCGTGGGGTGGAGGACCTTTAGTACCGGTTGGTAGTACCAACCGGTACTATTATGTTTAGGGGTTTTGGGTTTATGATTTCTTTTTCCTTTAATTTTGTGTTTTCCATTTAATTCTTTTTCATTTGCTGGTATTTTACGATACTACATATTGTACACGTTATGCATGTATATAAATATAATTTCTTGTAGAACATATCATATATATATATATATATATATATATATATATATATATATATATATATATATCATCGAATGTCTCGCACCACACCATTAATATTCACACATACACAATTTCGTATATACAATTTCTCCGACATGGAGGCTTTACTGCTCTAGCTTGTAATGGAATTCTCCTTCGAGATTTATGATTTGGTCGAGTAAAAATCCCGCTATTTCCTCTTGAAGTGCCATTACGTGCTCTGGTTCTAGGAGCTTATCCCGCAGCGCATCGAACTATTAAGAAGGAGAACAATATGCGTGTATTAGTTGTGTGATTAAATATCGATAATGATGTAAAAATTGTGAATAGTGTTCTGGCAAACGTACCCATAGTTGTCTAGCACTTGGGTTTCTTTCGATCGTCGTAATGCGAATGTTCTCGCAAACGTAGAACGCACATAAGTTGTTCCCCGACGCCTGTCTCATCCACTTTACGAGAGTAGAATTCGATCAGATAATAATTAATCAAGCATGATAATAAATGGTATTGAAACTAGAATTAAAGAGATGATAGCTAGCTAGCTAGTACTAATTAATTAATTACCTTGACTCGATGCCAATGAAGCTTTGGTTTCCATTGGCCTTTGACCTCCTAGATGAACCTGGCCCAAACCCTGCCCGCCGGCCAATGAATAAAGGAGTTATTAATTAGTTGAAATCCGGAAATGACGAACTAATTAAAGAGGCCTACATAGTTCAATAATGATTGAAATTACCTGTTGACCATTGCCATCAAGTTTGTGTAGTCCTTAGGATCTTTAACTAGAGAGTCAAATAATTCAACTCTGCTCTGATCCAGATGAATGTTTAACAAGACCCAATGAAAGCTGCATTCACACACGTTTGCATGTATAAATTAAGCGGGCATGTGCATAATGAACACTCATCAACTACGTATATACACTTATTAACATCTAGCTAGTTATATATATATAGTAAGCAAAAACAGAATCTGCAGTATAAGACAGTGTGACTCACTCAAAGTTGTAAGGAAGTAGTATATCGTCATTTACGTTTAGGTGCTTTAAGAATGCTAGCAATTCATCCTCTACCCCTTGTTTTTGGATATCATTCATGTCCCATGTTTCTTCGTTAACGGTATTTGGGTCAATGAACCCAATGCCAAAAATACCCTTTTTCCTCATTTCAGAAATCTTCATCCTGCATAATACCACAGAAAATAATATAGTGAGGATCGATAATTACAGATAATGATATCAACGAGATCACTACAACTAGCTTGAGACTTAAATTACAGAAAGAAAGCACTTACATACAATAGCAACTGACGATAGATTTGTCGAGTACGTCTCCTTGGAATAACTGAAATAATTCTTGATACTCAACCCACAGATCTTTCTCATGAAAGTAATGCTCTTCCTTGACTTTCACCATGAGGGACTCTCGATTGGTAGTCTTGGTAATATGCATGTACCAATTATGCAATTCATACATTCTTGTAGGGATCTTCTCGACCTCCTCAGGCTCGAGCATAGGTTCGCCGCGGACATATTTCCGTGCCTCGGGCTTTTCTTCCATGGGCTCGAGCCCTAGAAATTGATAAACATTTGCGCAACCGGCCTCGGCAGCCATCTTTCTGTGCTCTTCGGTTATCACCATGGGAGGATCGATGCCCACTTGTGTTGGTACAATGAGCGGGGGGATCGATTGCACCGGCTGTTTTCCCAGCTGGGGAACATTTTTCCCGCATTTCTCTTTGCTTGATCGAACTGCTTCTTTGCTCCAGCTCGAGCTCGCCTTATTTCTCTTTGCCTCATCTAGCTTCTTGATTACGCGCTCATAGTCTGAGGCAACAGGCTTGGGAGCTGGTTTTCTAGCCATACGAATAAAGTGATCAACGACTTCATCGGGCACTTTCTCCTTTGGCGGTGGATGTTTCTGCGCAAAATGGGCTTTCACGTCCTTTCGGACTTCCTCATCGATTTCCTCATTCGTCTTGTCATAAGCCCTCTTCGGAAGAGGCGCGAGGTTTGGACCAAATCCGGATTCTCGTCTCTTGCTTCCTCTTGTACCGCTAGACGACGCCATAGATGTGGCGGCTCTCTTAAAGTGTTGCCTAGGCGGGGCAGACGGCTCACGCTGTGCAGGAGCACTGGGCTGACGCGGTGCCGGACGGGGCAGAGGAGGACTGGCCTGACGTGGTGCAGGACTTGGCAGAAGATGACTGGCCTGACGCGGTGCAGGACTTGGCAGAGGAGGACTGGCCTGACGCGTTGGCGGAGGAGCGGGAGACTGGTGATGTTGTGGCGGACTTGGAGGAGCGGGAGACTGTTGACGCTGTGGCGGACTTGGAGGAGCGGGAGACTGTTGACGCTGTGGCGGACTTGGAGGAGCGGGAGACTGCTGACGCTGTCGCGGACTTGGAGGAGCACTGGGCGGTGGCCTTGTTGGAAATATGATCCAATCCTTTCTCCATAGAATGATACGATGTACGGCCTCTCCCAGTGTGCGCTCGTCGTCACCTCCACGATGGTCAAGCGTTATCCCCGAATATAATGACACCACTTCATCAAGCACGACACGAGCATAACCATCTGGAATCGGTTTGTAATGGTAGGTTGCGTCGGGTGGGTTTGTATACGCAAGGGCGTCCGCCACCTTCACCAATAAGCCCATAACTTTTATGTATAGCTCACAATTAGTGTTTTCCATGATGTCATCCACAGGGCATTTATCCAGGAGTAGTGACTCATTGCCTGGGCCGACGGAACCCACGCTGCTTCTCGGCATCGATGGGTCGGTGCTATCCACTGCTGGATCTGCTAGCTGCTGAGACCCCCTTCCCTGGCTAAGTGAGTCGATCTGCTGCTGCTGCCGCTCTAATAGGAGTGCCATCTCCGCTTGCGCTGATTCTAGGCCTTTGATGCGTTCTATTTCCCGCATCCTCTGCTCCTCCTCTAGCTTCATCTGCTTCTCCTCCGCCGCCTTCCTTCTCAAACGACTTCTGTAGTCGGCGGTCCAGTCCTTAAACCCTTCATGCCACGGAACAACGCCTTTGCCTCTTGTTCTTCCGGGGTGTTCAGGATTTCCCAGGGCGCGTGTAAGCTCGTCGTTCTCTCGATTGGGCGCGAACACCCCCTTTCGAGCCTCGTCTATTGCCTTAATTAATTTGAGGTCAGCTCCTTTAAGATCAGCCTTCTCCAAAACCTCCCCTGTCTTTGGGTCCAACTTCCCCCCATGCGCATAGAACCAAGTCCTGCACCTGGGGGCCAGCTCAATGTAACTGGTTCGACACCTGCGTTAATCATATCTTGCTCAGACTTCTCCCACTTTGGTTTGGCCACCTTGTAGCCACCTGGCCCCAACCTATGGTAATGCTCCTTTTTCTTGGCATTTCTCTTGTTTGCTCTCGACCGTTCCTGAGCTAATTGTGATTCCTTGAATTCCACGAAAGAGGCCCAGTGATCTCTTTGCTTCTCCAGTGGTCCCGTGAATTCTGGAGTCTTCTTTCCATCGGCCACGTACTTGTTCCATATAGCATTCTTGTGGTGGTTGAATGCAACCGCCATCTTCTTAAGAGAAGCTTCCTTGACTTTCTACACTTCTGCCTCTGTGAATTTAGCTGGTAGGGTGAAATTTGACATCAGAGTATCCCAAAGCAGATCTTTTAATCTTGCGTCAACATAAGTAAGATTAGGACGTTCCTTTGCTGGCTTTTTCCATTCTTGCATGGATATCGGGATTAGGTCCCTCACAAGAACTCCGCACTAACTAATCCACTTGTTCGCATTCTTCCTAGGCTTGGCTGGTTCGCCAATATCATTGACGGCATCAATGGTGTACTTTACGCCCTCCTTCAACCTTTTGGCCGGCCCTCGCTTTTTGTTGCCTGCAGAGGATTTGCTCGATCCGGAGGGCTGAAAGAAGAAAGATCGATTCGTTAATATATATACATACAAAATCATTAAAAACACGTGATGCTTCTATAAATATACCTCGCTGGTATTTGCTATTTCCTGATCATAGTTATGGGCTTCATCATCATTAATTAGGTCGTCTTCATCGAATATACCCTCCCCGGTATTGTTCAGAAATTGCGAGCCGTAATCTTGTTCATCCAGATTATCATCCGGAATTTGATCCTCTGGCCCGCGAGGGGAGCGTATCATCTCGAACAGGTCCTCTTCTCCTTCTCTGCCGGTATTGTCTGCCATAGCTTTTATTTAATAACTAATCCAGAAGAAATATAAAACAATTTAGTACATCATCTCGAATATTATCGAATAATATATATAATCTCGAATTAATACATCGTCTTGATATTATCGAGTAATATATATAATCTCGAATTAATTAATACATCACTAGCTAGCTAGCTAATATAGATCGAATACTATAGAATAATCTAGTTCAGTGGTTCCTGAGGCGCGGGCGGTGGACACCCAAAGCGAAGGAACCATCACTGGATCATAGCTCGGGTGAGATCCCCGAAGAACCTGCCAGGTATTGGAGAACCTGACGTCCATAGCAGCCATGTAGCGACGGACGTGCTCGTCCTCCTCCCTGACACGGCGACGTACCACCTCCGGCGGTGCTGGCTCCCTCCGCACCGAAAGTGGCCCACGCGAACGCCACCAAAGGAGCTCCGGGTTGACAACGGGACCCGGGGCCGGGTTCCTCACCAAGCGTCGCGCCCCTGCAGGTAGCACCTCCCAATGCCAGCCCGGCGGAGCCCAGTCCCGGACATGGCCCATCTGATCAAGCAGGCCTCCTCCGCCAAGTCGACGTCGAGGATGCGGGATAGGCATATCGTTGACGTCGAGAACAAATTCTTATGAAAAAAATTCATATATATGCAATGTCATTTTATTATATATGCTACTCATAAAAATTCAGAAACTATTTTAAATAGCATTTGCAATCTTTATATTACTTCTCGCAATACCACTATTTTCTATACCTTGTCAAAATTCCTCAAATGTTTTCTATACATTGTATACATGTACATACATATACTAATTTCTATATATTGGATCAAATGTCAAAATTTCTCAACTTTTTCCTATACATTGTCAAAATACCTCAAATGTTTTCTATACATTGTATACATACATATACTAATTAATTGCTATATATATATTGGATCAAATGTCAAAATTCCTCAACTTTTTTCTATACATTCTATACATACATCTATATATACTCATTTCGATATATTAGATCAAAATGTAAAAATTCCAATACATACATTATACAATATTAAGAAAATGTGTGTGTGTGTGTGTGTGTTCTCATATGCATGCATGTGTGTGTGTGTGGTGGG